>JANAVB010042618.1:32872011-33359511 GCA_029216955.1 Iris pallida
TAAAAACAAAACAAAAGAACACAAAAAGGGGGGCTCAAACTCGGCCCGCTGGAACAGGGGGTGGGTCTGAGCGGCACTCGGCTGACCAGGGTGTCAGCTCGAGCTTGCTGTTAGGGATAGGGTTTGGGTTAAATAGGCTTAATTGCACTTGCTACCCTCAACTATTCCGCTTTTTCAACTTGATACCCTAAACTTTTTTTGTAACAAGTTGATACCAAAAGATTTTTGGACAAAAATACCCTGCTCAAACCTTAAAATTATCCCCCCTCCCCCACTCCGGCTACCCCCTCCCTCATGCTCCGCCTCCCCTCCGGCCACCCCCCTCTCCCGCGTCCGGCCAACCCCCCTGCCCCCCCGCCGCCGGCCGCCGCGCCAGCAACCCGCCGCCGCAGCGCCGCCGCCTATAATTTTAGGGTTAGGGTTTATTCCACAACCTTCGATATAAGGAATCCCATTAATATTCTCCAACGACTCCCCCAACCATGATCCATCCTCTCCTTTCTTCTTCCTCTGAAGATCTCGGTGTGTTCTGTTTTTATGGTAAAGATTGAATTTTTAGGGTTCTAGTCTCCTGATCTGATTATAAAGGTTTGAAAAATCTCATTTTCCCCATATTTTTTTGAATTTTCTTAGGCAATTTGTTGAGCTGTAATGTCGTAGTTTCTTGGAAAGATTACTGCTTTAGAGGAACTACATCCTGGGCGTGCTAGAGTTTGGATTTTCGTAGCTGATTTTCTGTTAATTTTAGTGGGAGAGGGGGGTGGCCGGAGGGGAGGCGAACGGGAGGGTGGGGGTGGCCGGAGTGGGGGAGGGGGAGGAGAAGGGAAGAAAGAAGGGATAAGGGCATTTTGGGGTTTTTTGAAAAATTAGGTATCAAGTTGAAAAAAAATAATAGTTGAGGTATCAACTTATTACAAAAAAGTTTAGGGTATCAAGTTGAAAAAAGGAATAGTTGAGGGTAGCAAAGTACAATTAAGCCTTAAATATATAGTGAATTAGGATAATGGGTTTTAAACCCAATAACAGTTTATTAAACCCGTTAACCCATAGTTCTGTGGCTTCGTGTCATGACAGTTAGGGACACGAAGACACACGAGTCCAGTGTCCCAGGCGTGCACGACACGCACGACACGAACTGGCCGTGTCCGAACTCACTACGCACTGCTCATGTCTAGGCGAGTCTAGGGTCGCAAATACGAGACACAACTCGACACACAGAAGAAATGACACGTATGTTCCGAGGGGCGGTGGCTTTCGGGGGCGTTGTACGACGGGAGACGTCGGGATGTCGGGGAAAAATGGCGCTGTGGTCGTCTCGTCGAGACGCGTCGATTGGTGGTAGTCGGTGTCGACGATGGCCGAGGCGACGGGGATCCTAGATCTAGGGTTCCGACGAGCTCGTCGAGAAGAACTAGGTTAGGGCGGTACTGGGTGGTCAAGAAATAGTAGGGTTAGGGTTTAGGGTCGATTTATAGGGTCGGGAAGTCGGTTGAGTTAGGGTTGTCGGGGCGGTGGTCGTCAGTCGTCGTCGTAGGTGAGAGAGGAGAGAGAAAGATCGTGGGGGGGGAGGATGGGTAGTTTTTTATTTAGGTCCCCCAAGTTTGGGGTTTTACAAATAACCCTACTGTCTCACAATGCAAATATAATTTGCAAACTGAGATTAAAACAATCCAGTAAATTGCAAACTCAGATTAAAACAATTTAATAAATTGCAAATTGATATTTCTAAGCTATAAAACCATTTAAAAATTATTTCAAAAATCCTAGAAAATCCTTAATAATTATAATAATTTATTTTAAGGCAAAAAAAATGCTATTTTGATATTAAAAATATTTAGGGGCTTACATACAGTATGTTGATCTGTTCTCCCCATTCGCAGGTACATTCGCTCCTCCTCCTCCCCCCTTCTGTTCACGCCTAGGTGCCTATCTGTACTCCCCATTCGTCAGGTCGGCGAACTTGTTCATCCCGAGCAGAAAAGATTGCTCCCTGGCAGCGTTGTGCTCGTGGACGAACCGGAGGTTGTCCTTGAATATCTCAAACCAGCGGTCCTTCTCCCCAGCGCGTTGTAGCTCCTCCCGTGCCTCGCCAGCCAGTCCTCGAAGAGGTGGCGGACCGGGCGGTCGGAGTTGTACGCAATGATCAACGAAATGTCAAAGGAATTTGATTAGCTGACGGCGGAGGCGGCCGCCACCGAGACGAGGAGAGGAGCAGGGGGAGAAGGGAGAGGAATTTGAAGGAAGTCATTGGCAAATGGAGAAAGCAAATGTTCTTCGGAGTGTTTCTTGTGATATGGTTATTGATTGAGATTAAAGTGTCATCGGTTACTCGAGGAAGCTCCAGTTTGAAAAGATAGACAGTGAACAAATTTGAATAAATCTTATCCATTATTTATAAAGTTGGACAGTACCAGATAAAACTTTCTCCTCTTTTCTAATATGTCGTTCTTCCTCTTAAATGGTGAAGAAAACCAAAACAATGGATGAATATAATTAACGTACATCCAAGAGATTTTTCTTACATTACATACTTTGCTTCAGCAATAACAAGGGATGAACATGCAAGATTATATTATGCATTACACTGACATCGAATTCATATTGATGGCATCGATGTACTGATTATTTAAGAAAGCAGAATACATTCCAATCAAATAAAGTTTTAGTGATACCAGGAATGCACCCGGAATGAAGGCCAACTATAAATCCTAGGAATACACCCAGGACTCATCAAATCTGTGTAGGCCATCTGCAAATAAAGAAATACACCAAAAAATCAAAAATATCTGAAGGCCAACTGTAAATCAAATGAATGCACACAACTTAGCTAAATTAATGTTTAGATGATTAATACAAACAAATATAAATGCTTCAACCAAACAAATCATAATCAAATTAAGTAAACTTCATTCCAAGTCCAATAAACTACATAATCCACGTTACAATAATCTGCACAATCCTCGTTAGTAGTTCAACATAGTACCTACATAGTTCATACTACAATAATCCAAACAAATATCAGACCTACTCAAATTCAAGACCTATTATATTTTCAAACAAAGTATGAACCATGCACCCCAACGGTGCTTAGTACAACCAAAAAGTGTAATTTATAATTTTTCAAACAAATCAAGTTTGACCGCCAAGACAACAAATATTCCGAACCATATTACAATTCAAATATTTCAGTCCAAATTGAAATAAAAGTTTAAAAACTCAAAAATGATTCTTCATCTCCATCTTTTCTTCTTTTTTCTTCTTCTTTTTTTCTTCTTCCTCAAAATCTCCTTCACCTACACCTTGAGGGACGGAATAAAAAATTATAGTCAGTATGTACTCATTGTATATGTAGAAATGACATCCAAAAACATAAATAGAAGTATCAAAGTGAGGGCTAGCATTAGAGTGTCAATGTGCATAGTGTGTGTTCTTACATAAGAGTATGGACTCTCCAGTTAGCTCAAGTGTTAGGTTACTCAAGGACTCTCTCTAATGTTAGGATACCAAGCAAGTTTAAGTGTCTGGTTTACCCTTAAGGACAACCTATATTATAGCAGTGTGCTCATGCTTATAATACCAAATATCACTGACTGAGGGAGTGTTCCAGCTCAGTCCTACCTCTAGTATCGGACATACATTACATGTCTTGAGGCATTTCCACTCTGTACATGCATTGGACCATCATCTGTTCAGTCCTAAATCACATTTCAGGGTACAATTGGGCAGTATCAGTGCAAGTATCAGATCATCTAGTAGCAGAGTATCAGTACAATATTAACTATTATCCAGATTAGATTTGATTCAAGACCATGTGCTTCTGTCCTAAAGTGTTTAATATAGAATATATGGGCTAACAAGTGTTGTTATATCCTTAAGCATCAGAGATGAACATTCGGTTTAGCTGAGTTGAAGCTCACATGTGCATACAATGTACACAGTAATAACTGGAGTGGAGCCTTAATTCAAATACAAATGATTTCCTGAATTCTTCTTTAGTGATGATACTGATATGATAGTATTAGCAAGTATATACAGTTAGCAAGCAAACCTAGAAGTCAGATAAGAAAATAATCCAGCATGGATAGCTAGTTTAGTTAGTAACAGTATAAATGTGTATATATGTGTCCTTCATATTAGAGTATAAATGTGTATATTAGATTACGGAATCATCAAGTAGTAGAATAAGAGGAAAAAATGCAAAGTAGCACCAGTTGGGGCTAGCCCCATTTACCTTTTCATGAGGAAAGAGAATTCTTAATCTTCGTCAGCCAATTCCACCTCTAGCTGGTTAATCTTATCCAGAATCAATTTCTGGTTGTCGGATATCGTCTTCATCTCTTGAAGACATTCTCAAAGTTTAGCAAAAAAATTGTATAGATCATCAACCCTGTCCTTATTATTTGGGATTCCATAAGTTGAGAATTTTCTAGATGTTGATGGTTTGCTTGCTGTCCATTTTCCAAACATTTGAGTGAAGGTTAGTTTTCATGGGGCCTTTTTTTTAATATAAACATCGATCCTCTGCTAAGCTTGTGACATAATGTTTACTAGCCATTGAGCATACAATCTCCCGAAAGAGAGAGCTGTCCTTGTAGTTGGTTTTCCTACGAGATGCATCATTCTACTGAACATGTAAGAACCTATATCCATCCTTTTTTTTCTTTCCTATATAATAAAGAAATTTTACTCTCTCGGGATGGATGGATAACTCATGTCCAGTAGGGTTGAGTGTTTGAGATACGTAGGCATGCAACAATTTATACAAAGTTTTTAATTAATCTTTGTATATATTTATGGGGTCTTGGCACCACTGGTACACCGTAATCTCATGAATTACATCCTTCATGGAAACATTATCAATATCTTTCATATCAAAATCATGAACTGGATCAAATCCATAAAATTCATTGATGATAGCAACATTTACCCTTATCAGTTTCCCTCTCAGAAATACCAGTTGTTGATCCTCTTCTTTTTCTTCAATTTTAGCCCTAAGATTTGAGTAAAATTCTCTTATTATTGTTTGAGAGATTTTTCCAAGACATGATTTGTTCAGTTTCTTCAACTAATAGAATTTCAATATATTCAAGAAACCTTCGTCTTCGACATCAGCCATCTTAATTGATCTTTCAGACATAACAGCCTTTTTTGAGATGTTATTATAAGTCTTCTTAGATTTAGAGTCTGTAAATTTTTTTACCTTCTCTCCATCCTGGGACTTATTGATGATAGCTCTTCAACTTCATCTCCCTCTTTTGATGAGATTCAAAATCCTCAGAGTATGCTGACGACTCTGTATCTATTGCCACCTTTGCCTTCGCTTTAGTACGCCTTCGATCTTTATAAGTTGAGTCTTCGGACTCTATATCGAAGATAGATTTTCCTGCCTTTGTCGTTCTTTATGATTTTTTATTTTTTTGCATGTGGCTTAGTTGCCTTGGCTCACAATCATCTAATGCCTTTGTCGCTGACTCTGTCGGGGCGCCGCCGCCGCCGCTGCTTCGCCGCTCCCATTGCGGCCTCCTCTGCCCTAGCGACCTGTATCTTGGTGCGCTGTCCTTTTGGCTCTGCCCTAGTGGCCATAATCTTGGCTTTCGCCGCCCTTGCGGCTTGTATCGCATCCCTTTGTGGATTCTTTCTCTTTGGAGACGGTCGTCGTTTCATCGGCGGCATTTTGATAATTTTAAGTAGTCGTTTGGGGGGATTTGGAAAAAAAGGGAAACGACGACCGTCTCAAATTTTGAGTCTATAAGAAGGAAAAAACAGTGGAAGTAGTTTCAAGTACTATATGACCTTGGAAAGTGGGAACCTATGAGTAGTTTTGAGTCTTAAATTTTATAAGAGCACCAACCCTTGGGATTTCGAGACCAAAATTTTAAAAACTACTTTCAAAAATTAAATTTATTACTATTATTATTAGTATATATCCACGTGCATTGCACGTATTTTAATTGTCTTTTATTTAACTTAATTTGTATGTACCATTGTTAGCAATCATCCGAATAAAACTCATATTATACGTAAATTTTTCTGTTTCTTTCAGAAACGTATAATAGTTGCGTACTTTTGACAGATTCAAATCAGTACATCCCGAATTTTTTTTTTGCCCAATTGCTAACAAGGGTATGTACTTGAAAACAGTAAAAGACAAAACTAATATATTGAAATACTAAAAGCTAGATATCGTAAGTACGTAACTACCCCTAATAGAATATATTACTTTTGTATTGGAATAGACATAGGGGTATTTTTGGAAAATAAAAGTTCCACGGTGAAGCCTAACTTTTGGCATTATATTGTAGAATAGATAAATAAAAAGTTTGATCTTAGAAAGTACCTAACTTTTTCATTTACAATTTATTTTTGTCATTTCCAGTATTATTTTTATACTGGTTGTTGCAATTAAAATTGTTAATTCAAAAATAACTAAAATAATTAGTCACAGATAGATTGATTTGACGGCAACAACTTGTCGCTGGCAGCATAATCAATTCTGATGTAACATGTCTTGATGGGGATATCGTCACAGATAGATAGATTTGATGTAACAAGATTTATTAATTCAAAAATAGATAAAATAATTAGTCACTTGCAGTACAAACCAAATTGACTTAAAAAATATTAGATTGCATTGAAATCCAGCTTCTTTGTCGAAACATTCTCCGGCGAGGGATACAAGAAGAGAAAAAAACTAAAAGAAAACTGGAAAAATCGAAAAAGAAGAGGTCTACGTAGACCCGTCACTAGCCTCGCGAAGGACCTCCGCAAAGTCCTCCAGGGTGCGCAAACCCGCATGATGGCACAGGCTGCGTAACCTTCCCTTTCTCCAGAGAATTCTGTTCCGCCGGAGTGAACGACAGTAGGTCAAAGTTGGGTACCGGATGGAGAGGTCGAGCAATGACCTCGTGACAACCCGAAGGAGGTCAGAAAGTCCGTAGCCTTGGCCAGCCAGTCAGTTTCCCGCACCCTCTTCCGTCCATCATGGGCCGAAGGCGGCGCAGATGGTGCTCAGGAGAGGCTAGACGACGACTGGATAAACCTTTGGCCATGGTTCCCAACCTAAAGATTTTTTTGGAGCCATGTTTAATGTGCAACCTACCCATATGAATGGGGACCCCATATGTATATATATACACGTTTTTCTAACCGACTCTTCTTATTCCTAATTGGAAAATGGGGGTATTCAATGACCTCCAGTGACTCTTCTTATTCTCTGTCTCCGACCAATTTCGTATAATCTAGGGGTAAGCAACACGTTTAATGTAATGCCATATTATAAAAATAAATCCATTTTTTAAGATATCTACATAAAATGTTATAATAAATCCACATAACACTACAACCAAACTTATTTAAAAAATTATTATTTACGATATAACCAAACTTATTTGATACCATATTATGTAGTAGACAACTACATAATTTAAATTAAGTGGCCAGAATTATTTATTATTTTATATTTGATATAATATAAATATTTGATTTATATTTGATACCATATTATGTAGCAGACAACTACCATATTTGATCTAACATAATTTAAATATAATATATAGGGTTTCCTAATATATACTAAATATTATACCTAATTTATAATTTTGAGTCCAATCTATGTAAATATTTAATATAATGCAAATCAAATTAACAACCTAATCTTATAAAATTAAGAATTCTAATTATAATCAAATTTAATCTGGTCTAACACATAAACAAATCTCAGTATGATTAATCTAAACTAATTTTGAGTCCTTTTCTTTTAAGGCTATATGATTTAAACATGCATTAGAATATATTTAAACAATATAAATATAAAGGAAACAAATTATAGACCAAAACGTTATTAAAGTTCAAATTATCATAGAATTTTGAGTCTAAACAATGTAAAGATTTAATGAAAGCGAAATCAAACTAACAATCTAATCTATGTAAAGATTTAATGAAAGCTAAATTATCATGAATTTTGAGCCTAATTTATATAGTGTGAAAACCAAACCAAACCAACCCAAGTTTCAATAA
Source organism: Iris pallida (assembly GCA_029216955.1). NCBI lineage: Eukaryota > Viridiplantae > Streptophyta > Magnoliopsida > Asparagales > Iridaceae > Iris > Iris pallida. The sequence goes on from JANAVB010042618.1 coordinate 32,880,028, forward strand.
CCTTGTTAAAAAAGGGTGGTGAAGATGAATACGTTTCCTCGTATCTCCCCCAGGCCACTCCTTAATTATGGTGAATGGCAGTAATTTGCACCGCCAAAATTAATCTTGAAAAAGGTAAAATGTCATCACTGTGTGGGAAAATCCAAATCTCTTGGATATGATTACACTGATGTTGTATTAATTTAAGCACTGATACAGTCAGTATCAGGGCTATTTGCACCGCCAAAATTCTTCACTTTGCTATTACGCCGCCAAAATTCGATGAAACATTGTCTTGGGTTGTGGGACAGTCAGTATCAGGGTTATTTTTCATATTTATATCACATAATTTGGATAAATTTACAATTTCTCAAAATGAAGGATATCAACACTTTAACATTAATAACACATGCACTGATATCATATAAGAAATGCATGCATGCATGCTATTGTCAGAAAAAACCATTCATCCCAGGACTTATTGATGAGATCTAAATCATTAAATCTCGTATCCACTTCCCCTGGGATTACATCGCCAAAGGGTCATTTAAACGTCTGTACTAAATCACAAATGTTCCTGAGGTCATCGTTGAGGTACACGTTGAAGCACCCAGTATGTCGAACACGCGAAGATCCTTGCAGTTGCATATGATAGATCGCAGCGTGTCTCCGTTGAACATGCCTGAGCCCATCTCGAGGTGCTCGAAATACGACATCGAATCGGCCACGGCCTTTTCCTCCGTCTCATTGAACGTGTTTAGCACGAATCCGTTCCTGACCATGAAATATGGAGAGGGCATGTTCCTCCTCAGCTTGACCACACTGCAATACTTGCCGACAAAAATATTCTCGTCGACATGATATATAGGTAGTAGCTAATGTCAGTTCTTCCAGCACTAGGAGAAACTCTAAGTGTGCACGGAAGTTTCATCACTCACATCGTACTTCGAATGCGCAGCACCCTTATAAATTTTCTATTGTATTATAAAAAGGGAAAAATATCTTAATTCACAATTTTATGCATAGGATCAATAAAAATTTTAATTAGAAAAGTAAAGTATTAGAAGAAGACAAAACAAAATTTTGTACAGGCCTATAACATTCAAAAGAGAAGGCGGCTTCGTCGAGCTTGTATGCGGAGAAGGACCGTAGAATTCCCCCGCTGCGAGCCGCGAGTTTCTTTACGGTCAAACAAATATTTGCGGTTTGGTTGTCCCTGCGACACCATGATCCAAGTCATGTTGGACCAATAGTAGGGACCGCTGAGGGCTTCCACCACGAATGGCACACTGAGGCACGTTGCGCATGACCTCATCCGTCGACATCCCGATAGTACGAGTATCATCGAGAGAATCTCCGTAGGAATGACGGCCCATCCGCTGCTGTTGATCTTGCTCTTGCTCCTCTCCATTGCGACTGTTCCTTCTTCCTCCTTTGTTTCTCTCTAGTAGGTTGGTTTCGTTTCTTAATGGAAAAGGCGACTCTTCTTCTTCTCTTCTTCTTTTCTTCTTTCTTTTTCTTCTTCTTCTTCTTCTTCTCTACTTGTTTCTCTCTAGTAGGTTGGGTTCTTTTCTTAAAGGAAAGACTATTTAACCCGCTCATGAGGGTGTGACCGTGCACTGCCTGTAGCCGCGTGTCCTCCTTTCGCTCCGTGTCTCCACCCTTATAAATTTGGAAGTTAATTAAGATTAAAAGTTTTGAATCTTTAAAATTACATGTTCGTACAAGTAAATTTTCAGATTTAAAGTTTAATTTAAATTAAAAAATAAATATTAAATTATAATATTAGTTAATATTATTATTAGTTTGAATATTAATGTAAAAGAAATTATGATAACATTAATGTGAACTTTTTTATTTTTAAAAGGGATTTTTTTTATTTAAAATTTAACTACTTTTTTAGTTGTAAATTTAAATTTAATTTTAATTTTAAATCAAATTTTAATTTTAATTTTAATTGTAAATTTAAATTTAAATCTAATTTTAATTCTAAAATTTGCCACGTGATGAATTGGATTTAAGGGTGTGTACGTTTGGGTCAAACCAACCGCATCGAACCGAGCCAAACTTGGACCACAAATTATACATCAATCCGAACCGATATGTATAATCCGGATCATTGTTACCATTCTTGATTACGTAGTAGCATGTAACAATGATTCGTGTTAATGGTAGTTATTAATAAAAGAGACCATTGAAATAAAAACATGTTGATTTATCATTGAATTAGGGTTTTTTGAAGATATGGGTCAAACCGACCGCATCGAACTATATCAATCCGAACCGATGGACTATCAGTCGAACATATGGTCTCGTAACATTAATGTTAATATCAATATTAGTTTCAATATTAATATAAAATAAATCATGATAATGTTAATGTGAACTTTTTTTATTTTTATAAGGATTTTTTTATTTAAAATTTAACTACTTTTTTAGTTGTAAATTTAAATTTAATTTTAAATCAAAATTTGATTTTAATTTTAAATTTAAATTTAAATATAATTTTAATTCTAAAATTTGCCACGTGATCAATTAGATTTATGGGTGTGCACGTATGGGTCAAACCAACCGCATTGAACTGAACCAAACTTGGACCACAAATTATACATCAATCCAAATCGATATGTATAATCCGGATTATTGTTACCATTCTTGATTAGTACCAGCATGTAACAATGATACGTGTTAATGATAGTTATTAATAAAGAGACCATTGAAATAAAAACATGTTGATTTGATCAATTGAATTAGGGAGTTTTGCAGATATGGGTCAAACTGGCCGCATCGAACTATATCAATCCGAACCGATGGACTATCAGTCGAACATATGGTCTCGTAACATTAGTTAATATTAATTTAGTTTCAATATTAATGTAAAAGAAATTATGATAATATTAATGTGAACTTTTTATTTTTATTTTACAAGGAATTTTTATTTATTTAAAATTTAACTACTTTTTTAGTTGTAAATTTAATAAAAAAAACCAAACCAACCACCAAACCCAAGTCTTAAGTTAAATGGCAGTGTGCTAGGGATGTGCTAGTATTCGTCCCAACGCGTACGCTAAAAGTAGTTATCCCCGGATCATTGTCAGCCCCTAACAGTCGATTGCCAACGGTTGCTACCAATCTGAACCAATCTCTTTTGATCGAACCATACCGAGCCGAACCAATCCCTTTCAGCCGAACATATGGTCCGGTATAGTAATGTTAATTCAACAAATTAACATGATTATGAATATTAATATTAACATTACATTAATTAACATTAACATTAATTTAACATTAACAATAAAATTAATATTAACATTAGATTAAAATTAGCATTAGCATTAACATAAAAAAATTGGGTAATTAATTTTTTCGGTTAAAACATGACCTGTCAACTTCCATATTAGATGCCACATAATGGGAGATGGCATGGTGATATGGCATGGTGACGTGGCATAATTTATTATAAACCATCGTAATTCTGGTGATGTTTATTTTAAGTAGATTTTGATTATTCCACTAGCCTTAATTAGAATTGCTGTAATTAGTATGCTATTAAGAAATGTTCATTGCTATTGGCTTAATTAATAAATAAATGAATATCTTGAATCTATTGGCTGCTATAACTAGGCCAAAAAAAGGATGGCAATGAACATATAATGGGTTAAAAAAACTCTCTTCTTCGGAAAAAAGGGATATAACATAGGTATCCTACATGAACCATTATTTCCTATATCAATGGAAGACAGTAGGCTCCGAGATTAACAGTCTCATGTTCTTTATACTTCCACAATTAATCAATCTAATAAAAAAAAGAACAAAAAACATTTATGTACATTCATGATGTACATAACCAAACAAATTATAAAAGCGATAATAATGATGGTAAATATTGATAACTGCTGAGTTTCTTACATTAATAGCATACTAATTATATCAATACTAATTAAGCTAATGGAATAATCAAAATCTACCTAAAATAGACATCACCAGAATTATGATGGTTTACAATAAATTATGCCATGTCCCCATGCCATATCACCATGCCATGTCATGGAAGATCACATCTCCCAAGATTTTGGGAGCCAAATAGCATTTTTGATAGCATAATTGTATGAAAAGAAGAAGAAGCTCAAACCCGAGAAAAGAAGCCCAATTTTTTTATTTTGGTTCTCCTGCGGGACTATTCCCTAATTCTCTTTATCCTATCTCTCTCTCTCTCTCCCTCGGGTTCTCTCTCGCTGACCTCTTTCTTCTTCTTCCTTCCATTTTGTTAAGGATTTGTTACACATCTCGTTTTTCTTCTTCTTCTTCTTCTTCCATCGTTAAGGATTTGGTATACTAGACCTTCTGGTCCGGTTAAGGACTGTTAAGGATATGCTTCATATGTTGTTGTCGACAACCTAGTTTCATCTTTTTTATTAGGGTTTTCACTGATTTTATTTTGTTCTCATTGTACAGGACCACGAGAACGACGGCTGTGCCTCCTTCCTAATATTTTGCAAAGACAAACGAGATCGACGGCCGCAACATGGATAAAATTAATTTTTCACTAGTAGTCAACATATAGACGTTTTTGTATTTCAAGTATTACGGTGGGAAGTGCTTCAAAAAAATTCAGGATGCCAGCGAAAAGCAATTTTCTAAGCAAAAAGTTATTCTATTAATTGTTTAATGGGTGTAGATATCATTTTCCAAAGTAAAAGATTACTTATTAATTGTTCTTAAATTTAGATACCATCAACAAAATTTATCTGGCAGCATAAACCACCTTGAGGACTGCTCTCAAAAAAGTGTCAAAAATATTTTCTTAAGTAACAAATATTAAATTAAGGTAGTGTTAAAAATAACATTGACAGAAAAAGTATAATTATTATTAAATTAAACTTTCAACTTAGATCCCATCAATAACTTGTCGCTGGCAGCATAAACCAAGTTGAAGAATCTTGTCTAAAATAAGTTTCTTGCATTCATATAGTTGATGAAGTACATATTTAGATTTACATAGCCAGTTCTTCCCCAAATGTTTTACACAACTGTTCTAAAGTTGTGTTCACTACAATTTGCACAGGAATCCCAGACTCAGTCTTGTTAGTATCACTAATAGTAGCCTCATTCAACCATTGGAAGTACTGTTGCATTTCGGCATTGTAAGAATCTTCTTCCTTGCGTGGCTCCTCTTTGACACAAATAGCCCTCTTTCCTCCACAATTTGGATTAGGGCAAGTGGTTTCTTCCCAAAGGCATTGTTTCTTCCAATGACCTAAGTCACCACATGTGAAACAACCTTCCCTTCGAATTGTTGAATGTGAACTTCCATATTTGCCTTCCAATATAGCAGCATCCAGCCACTGGAAATCCAAGCAGAGGGGGTACTTCAAAAATTTCCTACCAGGATTTGCCTTCGTATTTGACTTCGAAAGGTACCTAATCCCCTTACAGTTTTCGATGTTGCAAGATGAGCTCAAAAACAAACATTCATCTGCAAGGTGAGTGTTTTCGAACATAACTGACATTTTTCAGAACCAAACAAAACGAAAATATTAAGAGCCACGTAACAGTTTGAAAATGGAAGAGAGAGTGGAAGATAGAACCACCACCATTACCTGTGTTGCAGAGTGCGCCATGGAGCTCGGTGGGCTACGATTTCTAGTTTAGCAGATAGATTGGGGACGGGTCTTTGTATTAGTTGTTTCCTAGTGTGTTATGAAGGATGGGGTGGGGGGTGGGGGTAACACTAATTAAAAAAATTTGGGAAAGTTGAGATATGATTAGCAATTGGGAGTAACACTATATGCATGTTGCTATTAATACTATATCATTGAAAATAATTACACATGTAAATGTACCATTAATGCTGCTGCATGCTTTATCCTACACAATTCAATAAACATGTACACAGAAGACGAAAGGTTGTGTTGGAAGTTGTTTTTAAAAATTATGCATGCTTTTAGATTACTCAAGCAGTTCTTCTGTTTGTATTGTTTTTGTCCTTCGTTTCTTTAGTTGGTTTATAAGACACTCTGTTTTTTCAATGGCGGTCACATGGAGAAATTAAGGGCATGTGGAAGAATTAGTTCATGAAGAAAGCTTTGCTTCAATAACGGTATCAGATGGAGAAATTAGGTCACGACCCGCACCCAGTGTAAGGGCACGAGACCGTGGGTACGTCCAGCCTACACCGCAATGTCGGCGGTAAAACGCTGTCCTAAATCTCAACACATCTAACACAATATAATAAATCTGACTAATAAGATATACTCTCCGAATGGAGGACAATCTCAGAAGATACTACTCGATCACAAATCTAAAGACAGATAATCAACACGATAAGATAGATATGAAATCACAGAATGAGATACAACCAGAAGTGATATAGGTTGAAGGAACACAATGTTTAATACAACCAGATTCAAATAGTTTAAGTGTTATCAACACAAACATGGTACAACTCAAATACAAGACAAAAACTTAAAGACACAACCCAACAATTTAGCAGTCTACTCCAAGCACTACTGGTGTCCTCTAGGCTAGCTGTGATCCTCCAAGTTATCTATAAAATTTTAACGTTATCATGTTAGGACGGGAACGAGCACATATCTCTAAAGCAGATCCAAAAAATAACAGGAAATATAGAACGAACAGTAGCATAAACATGAAACGCTGTAGAGAGATGTACATGAACAATATAAAGTACATGAAATGCTGTAAATAGATGTACATGAGCAGTTAAATAGACAAATCTGAGTACATAAAAGTTGTATAAAATAAGAACTGTAAGTAAATATAAGTGATTTAGAGCACAATATGGTTATGTAATCGGCTTGAATTGTACATGCCTAAGTTACAGAGTTGTACATGACGAAACTACTTGGGAATTGATCACATAACCACTTCTACTCACCCCTACCCCAATCAATACACAAGGATCTAGTCAAGTTACGTTATGTACATGAGGTTAGTTTTACATGAAGCACATGTGAACATGAGAGTACATGAGAGCAAATGTGTGTACATAAAGTAATACGAGTACTAGGAGTACATGATGCACATGATAAAGTACATGAATGAAATATCCGATGCACCCGCTGAGGGTATAACATCTCATGAAAAGATCCATATAGTACCAATCCGTGTTACCAACGTGACAACATCAAGTAAAGTAGTCTAAAGCAGGCAATATAGATACTAACAAATAAAACGAACAAGAATGTACTCGCCTGATAACCTGAACAACTGTATATAGAGATGTCCAAACTGGAGTCATAGAGTCCTATTAAGAGAAATACAAGTTATAATGAATTCAATATATACTAATTGAAGTTTATAATAAAATCTACATGATTCTAGGCCATTCTAGGTCAAAGTCAACTCTTGGTCAACTCTGGATCAACTATAGCTAATTGGTCAACATGGTTAGTTGCCTAATCTAGGGTTTCAGTCTAAAAGGGTTGTTTAGTGATACTAGCCAACTTGATATCAACCAATAATAATATCACAAGCACCTACATCCTATTCGTATATCTATAAGATAAATACATGAATACATATATGTATCTAACCCAATTCTACATCTAACTCTAGAACTCATAACCTGTAGCATGTATCTATACACCATATCTCACATTATCTCTATAACACACATACATATGTATATGTGCCAACTCAAATTCAATTTACCAAACCCTCTCATATATATATAATATATGAATATGTATCACATAGTCTACCTTACCACTCATAAAGTGTGATACATTAGCCATCAGCTGGCTAAACACAAGGATACCTAAATCCTAACTGCAAACTAACTAAAGTGTCTACACACAGAACATGGACACCCTAGCTATTGGGTTTGCTGCAGGACATGAACTGAAGTGTGAAGGTTAAAGACTAACACAAGGTGGACTGAATACTAGGATCCTAATGTATATGGCTAGATTTAACAAAGGGCAGCTACTAAGATATGGGACTGAACAAAAGTATATGGCTAAGTCCTCAGTGAAGAGGACTGAACATAATCCAATGGTTTGATAGCACAGTGAAAGAAGGACAGTACCCCTATAGGGCTCGACCTCAGAGTGGACAGAACTAATACTCAAGTAACTGAACATAATCTAAATTAAAGATGAAGTATGGACAGAGCAATTGAATGCAGGCAGTCTCTAAGCTAGGAACAAGACATGTCAAATGTGGCTAACTCTGAGTATGCAGACAGAACTCCATAGCCTATACAAAATGAAGGATATGGACATATACTAATTGGGACTGTGATTCAGAAGCAAGTGTCAGAGTATCAAAACAAAGGGAGCTGGACATGTGCTTAAGTCCATCCCAAAACTGGACCAAAAATATGTGGGGACAGAGCAATGGAAAACTGAATCATTTAGTCGACCATCAAGCTCGAACTCCCCCTACCCAATGATTGATACCAATTATCATATTGGGACAGAACTAAGATATGACTAAAACAACATAGCATCCTAATACTGATACAAAGATACTTACCCTTAACACAATTCAAAGGACAAGGCAATTGGGTCCCAATAGCAGGAACAAGTGTCAAGAAATGCAAACTAATGTAGTGACACGTGAATAAATGTGTCAATTGAATAAATGCAGGTGCGTAGTGAATGAATGCAAGTATGTATAATGAAGGGGTATGCGGACATGTGTGTGTCAAATGTGAGTGAGTGTCAAAGTGAAATGAAGTGTTAAGGGGGTATAAGATATCTAATGTGGCATGAATGAATGTAGGCAGTATAAGGAAGGATGCAGGACTTCTAATGGAAAATGCAGTAAGATGTCAGGGTGCAGGACATGCTTGGCCGGCCATAGGTGGTTCTAGGGTTAGGGTTAGATCCAATCTAGTTTAAAGGCCCTCTCAAGATGTAAATTCAAGCCTCTTTAGTAAAGGCCCAACTAGATTAGGTTTCCTACAAATATCTTGATCCTAACATAATATCTAGATACTTTAGAACTTAGTTAATAAGTTGAATTCTACTAACTAAGTTTCTAGGGTCATTATCAACATCTAGATTAGGGTAATTCTAGGGTTAGACCTAATATAACACTTAGCACATTATTAATTAAATAAAATTCAAAAATAATAATAATTCAATTACCAAAATACCCTTAGCCTAAAAAGTGGTATTGAACTAATATCACATTAGCTAGGTCTCCATGGCATGGTTAATCTCTAGGCTAAGTAGATCTAAGGTTTCACTAGCAAGAGACACAATCACAATACATCAATTTAAATAATATTAAAATAATCAAAAATTCACCAATTAATCATTAATATGATTTAAATATGTTATTTAATAACTAACATGATCAATTTTACAAAAGTTTAAAATTACCTCATTTTAGAAAAGTTGTAGTTACAATCCTTACCCGCTTAGAAAATTTCGTCCTCGAAATTTAAGATGGTCGTACTCCTCCTAGGTTAAACCCCCAACAGTCAAAGTCAATAAAATCTATCCAATAACATACAAAACATGGTCCTACTGGTCGTGATTTCATAGTCTCAAACAGCGTCACTACACTATCTATCACAGCACGAAATATCCTGACATGTACTAATGGAATCACACAACAAGATGAAAAGAAGGACATGAAAGACAGACCTGCTAACCCGTCACCCCTAGCGTTGGTCTCCTCGACTGTCAGCGCAAAAGCCCTGTCCCTCTAGGGTATATCCCTCTGATAGTGCGGGGCATGGTGTTGTACCACAGGTGGCCTAGCTCCCTCTATCTTATACTTCATGATACTCAAGTAACATCCACACTAATATTCTACTCCATTATACTAGGGCACCATCTATCTGGTATCTATTATGCAATCTGATAATCATACCCGTCTATCCAGAACAATGTTACCAAAATCCTCGTCACGCCAGTAAGTACGGTTGCGATAATCCATAGACTCTGCAACTAAGGTACATACCTCTAGAATCATGGTATTTAAAAATTTTGCATTATCGCATGCTTGGCCGCAAAAACTTTAATTCCCACACCCGAGAAATACATCCCAAATCGACTCTATATCTTCGCCATGCCAGCTAACATAGCTGTAGAAGACTCTAGATTCCATAACTGAGGCAACCTAGCACATAAGATTTATCTTGGTAGAGAATCAAGTCAACAATGAACACCAAGAATCAAACTCAACAAAGAACAAGGAAAGCAAACAGAAACTGTTGGAATCAAATTTCGAGATAGTTTATAATGACATACTCAAGGGTCATCCCAGAATTTTCTCAAGTAGTCCTAACCGTGATTGAGTATCCTCTCACGCTAAAGCCTATTCCTTATCTCTTACCGCAGGTGCGCAGCAGTAAAACTAATCGTTGTACTACCACGACTTCGCACTAATGCGAATCTTGACCTGCATGGGTGACCACTAAAAATATGTTACGACCCGCACCCAGTGTAAGGGCACGAGACCATGGGTACATCCAGCCTACGCTGCAGTGTCGGCGGTAGAACGCTGTCCTAGGTCTCAACAACATCTAACACAATATAATAAATCTGACTAATAATATACTCTCCGAACAGAGGACAATCTCAGAAGATACTACTCAATCACAAATCTAAAGATAGATAATCAGCACGATAAGATAGATATAAAATCACAGAATGAGATACAACCAGAAATGATATAGGTTGAAGGAACACAATGTTTACTACAACCAGATTCAAATAGTTTAAGTATTATCAACACCATGGTACAACTCAAATATAAGACAAGAAACTTAAAGACACAACCCAACAATTCTAGCAGTCTACTCCAAGCACTACTGGTGTCCTCTAGGCTAGCTGTGATCCTCCAAGTTATCTGTAAAATTTTCAACGTTATCCTGTCAGGACGGGAACGAGCACATATCTCTAAAGCAGATCCAAAACATAACAGAAAATATAGAACGAGCAGTAGCATAAAATACATGAAATACTGTAGAGAGACGTACATGAACGGCGTAAAGTACATGAAACGCTGTAAAGAGATGTACATGAGCAGTGTAAATAGACAAATCTGAGTACATGAAAGTTGTATAGAAAATAAGAACTGTAAGTAAATATAAGTGATTTATAGCACAAGATGGTTATGTAATCGGCTTGAATTGTACATGCCTAAGTTACAGAGTTGTACATGATGAAATTACTTGGGAATTGATCACATAACCACTTCTACTCACCCCTACACCAATCAATACACAAGGATCTAGTTAAGTTACGTTACGTATATGAGGTTAATTTTACATGAAGCACATGTGAACATGAGAGTACATCGTAAAGCATAGAATTATAGGTGCATCTAAGGCCGAAATTCCTATGTGCCCTAACTCTCATGCGCCAGAAATTAACATACGTCAGGAAAAATACTTACGACAGCAGAAAACAACAAAGAAGTAGAGACATATAAATGGGGCTTTTATTTCATATGAAAGTCTATTACATGTCTTTTACAAAGAAGAATTCTTTTACAAAAGAGAAAGAAAATCCTAAAAGCTACAGTCAGACGTAGTGCTACAGCCAGGCGCATCACTTCAAAGTACAGCCAGGCACATCACTCAAGTACAACAGCTAGGTCTCAGCGTAGGCACATCCCGTGCATAGTCAGAGTGAATCACCTCATCATCAGCATGCGGGCACTCTAGCAGGAGGAGTGGCTCTTCTAGCCTAACCAAGTCGGGGCACTATAGCCCCGACCTGTGGCTCTTCCAACATAACAAAATTGGGGCACGACCGCCCCGATCTTTGGATACAACAGGCACCTTCAGTCTGTGTCGGGACAAGACGATCCCGATTTTGGATGCAACAGGCACTTTCACAGGGCCGATGGTGAAAAACTAACTCGGCACATCTTCGTCTTCGGAAGGAGTTTCGTCAACTCGCCAAGGCAGGAAACCGATCGAGTTCATCTCCATGAAGGAAAGCTAAGTGAAATGAGAAATAAAACTCTTCACAAGCTATTTATAGGCCGGGGTAACCTCGCCATGCGCCAAGTGGCAGTCTCCATCAAAACAGCCATTAACGCCTCGAAGAACTCAACAGACGGACCAATAAGGATGTACCATACGGCAGATGCGCCGTCAGCACCATGCACTCCGTACCGATACGTCCAATGGGACATAGACCCATGATCTAGTAGGGCACAAATTGATGTGCCTACTTCAACTCGTCACCCATCAAGCATTTAATGCTATGTGATAGAGTCGGCATCACGCTTTTCGAAGACTGAACAGTTGATAAATTTTTACAGAAAATGAAGAGCCGCCAACGTCATCTTCATTATTACATTTTGTCGGCTACAGCTTTCCTTGCCACGTGGCCGACCGAACAGTTGCATGCGCCTCCACAGCCATGCGCCAAAAATTTGTATGCGCCTCAAAAGCCATGCTCCCCCGATTTACTCTGATCCCAAAAGACAGAAGCCAAGTCTTGCATGCGCTTCCACAGCCATGCGCCCAAAAGCTCTGTATGCACCTCAGAAGCCATGCGCCCAGACTTGACTGTGACCTCTGAGAGTCATAGATTAAGTCGTCCCATGTGCCAGATCCTAGATGCATCCTGACAGATCACCCTCCACCAAATCCGAGATCTTTGAGCCATGAACACGCGTCACATGTCATTTGACTCAGTTCTGCCTACGAATGGGTGCTAATCACCCAAGATCTCAGCAATGGCCGAATCTTCGCAACTGCCACGTGTCAGCTCCACCGTAACCCAATAGTGCAGTTCAACAGATTTGACTTTTAATCAGGGCGCATCATCCATGTTCCCCACAACATCAGCCATATGGTATTCCCACGTACAGGTGCATCCTACATATGTGCGCATGAGCAGACCAGTCTGCTGCCTATAAATAGAAGGACCATTCCTTCATTCATAGAGACACACAGACAGATAGATCATCATACTTTCCTACAGAGAAGAAAAGAGACACGTAACATATATTTTTCTTCCAAATGCTCTAGCATCCAGAGCAGCCTATGACCTTCAGAGAATCTAAGATCGTCGTCAGACCGTCAACGGAGTCAACGCATTGCCACTCGCTCTACCGATATACTTCCCAGATAAAAACAAAAGTGTACTCCTAGGACTACATCTAAGTCCTATATTGTATACTATTCTATTTGTAATTGAAATACCAAAGTTTTATCAATCAAGAAAACCTTATCGCATTTTCGATGGCAAACAAGCTACCGACTCTGCTGGAAACTTCTTTCTCTTCTGACGAGAAAGTTGTGTCGTAATCTGACGACACCAAGCTTGGCTCCTCCCACAAGATACTCGTGGTGCACCTCAATCAACAGACATATGAGGAGTTCATCTCTGAAGGCAGCACAAGTCCTTCGAAGCGACTGCCAAAGCCGAAGAAGACTCACCAAGTCTGGGTGCACAAAGGAGATGTGCCGAGCACCATCACTGAAGGGGACGCGCCACCGCAGCCTACCCTTCCCGCTGACATTCTCAGCAAGCAAGATGCGCCCGCCAGTGCAGCACATCTGCCAGGGAAATGTAGTATTGACTGCATTCCCTAACTGTCCTCTTCCCAGTCGAAGAAGATGTACTGACGAAACAAAGGTACATCCAGCTTCCCGTACATGAAGTCTGGCGTACGGGAGAGGGTCTCTGTCTTTGACAGAATCACTCGCTGTAGTGGCGAGAATGAGTTGGATTATGAGCACTATGCACCTTCGTAGGCTGGTACGAAGAATCTAAGGCAACACGGGCCATGCGCCCCAAATGTGCTATGCCCACAGTGAACCGAAGATGTGTACTCAAAATCATGCGCGCTGCCGATGGTAAACTATACAGAGTTGACTCGGGTGCATTTGCACCAGATACGAGCCAACTCTTAAAGTCCCCGTTTTGCTTGAGCATATTTTATGCGCTTGAAACCAAGTCGTGTGAGGCAAAACTTGTGACTTTGAACCCATGCGCCCACATGGGTTGTACGCATAAAGTTGGTTCAAGTCGCAATACATGTTGCTCCCCCACCAATGATCTGGGCGTATCTCATGCGCTGGAACTGGATCAGGAGATATAGCATTCATATGACCACCCCGGCACTTGGCCTCGCTATGCGCCTGATGGGGGTGCGAAAGTGAAACTCTTCCCTCATAATTTGCGTAATGTGATCACTCACAAACGCAGATCAGGAGAGCTGACTATTAAGCACAATACGCCCCTCGCGGGGCACACTTGTGCCATGGTCACCATCAACTGCTGTTGTTGCAAAACAACGGCTCTATCGTCCAGGCAGTCTGTATTCCAGCGACTGTAATCTGTTGCACCCATCCGATGTCGTCTCGGAAAGAAGGTGCCAATTGAAGATGAGTCATATCTCAAGATTGCTTCTTGCCATGTTGTCTCCAACTTTCATTCAACAGGAAGGAAGACAACCACCAGTCCCTCGACCTCAGCAGTATCGTTCAAGAGTTAGCCGAGGAAAAGCAAAACGATATTCCCGTCCTCAGGGGTGTTTGAGAGCACCCGGTCAAAGAAGAAGGTTCTAGAAGAAGCATCAGCTGGGAGTGATCAAACTCCTGCTATCCATGACAACCCTCCACTTGAAGATGAGGATGTTATCCAAGGAACCGACCCCGAGGTAGCTGGGGGTAGCCAGTACGAGGTCTCAGAAGGGGAAGCTCTTTAGCAGAAAAGTGAGGTCGAAAGTTAGGCGTCAATCGATCCATCCACTTCCATCCATGTTATGCCAGTCTACATAGCTGGGGGTGGTGATAAAAAGGAGTCAGACGCTCCAGCTCCGGACATCGTGTAGCGCATAGACACCCTAGAAGGGAGCCTCGAAACCCTCTCTACCACCATGCAATCCTTGACTCAAATGGTATTTGAGATTCGGACCACTCTGGCATCTCAACCATTAGCAGGGGCACCTGTCTTCACCAGTCTCGATCCAGGGGCCAATGGATAATCAAGTATACCCCCTCAATGGGTATCTTCAGGTACAGATGATCACACTACACCTCGGACGTCGGCTCCTTCAAATGCCGAGCTTCACACCTTACCGCCCTCACTGGCTTCCAGTTCTACAGAAGGGCTGGTTGGCATAATCAGAGATCTGCGTGAGCGCTTTGAAGCGCAAAACAAGCAGGAAGAACGTCAGAAGATGGGAATCCCGCAACCTTACCCTCTCGAATGGAACAAAGTGGTTTACCCTCCCAAGTATAAACCACAAACACTGACACCATACGATGGAAAGGATTCTCCTCGCCAGTATCTGACCTACTTCCAATCTCAAACGGGACATCTCCAAAGGAAGACGCCCTACTCACCAGTCTATTTGTCGGAGCATTGAAGGGAGTCGCTTACGACTGGTACTGCAGTCTCCCTGACCACTCCATATCATCCTTCGATGACTTAACACGCCTCTTCCTCGACCGATTCTATGACGGTGGGAAGGACATGACTATGTCATCTCTTATAGAAGTGCGCCAGATAGAGAAGGAGACTGTTCGAGCCTTCATCGAACGTTTCCGACCAACATGCTTAAGATTGCCTTCGGGTATGCCAGAACATGCACTTATTGATGCCTGCAGCATGAACATAACTCTTGTAATCAAGCTCTGGCTCGACTCCACCCAGCCTCCCGATTGGAGTTCATTGATCATCGGGGCCGAAGCTACTGAGAAGAAGATACATAATGCTCGCCTTTTGGGGGTTAATTTTCCTGTCTTTGATGACAAAGTGAAACAGCCTGCTACCAACAACAGTGGGCAAGAGGCGAAAGGGAAGCAGGCATTGACTGTCAACACTTCAAAAAGCACGCAGGGGCCCGCTCAGAAGCCTCCACCAGTACCGAGGCTGAAGGAGGTCTACTCCTTCAAAGACGAGGACACCTTACAACTCTTCGAGATGCTGAAACAGAGCGATAAGATCAAGTTGCCTGATCCTAAGCGTCCTGACGAGATGGAAAGAGTGGGCGACCCGAGGTACTGTCACTACCATCGATTCGTTGGACATCCAATTCAAGACTGCTATATCCTCAAGAACTACATACAATGCATGATCAATACGAACGTCATCTCAGTAAGACAGTCTCGGCCAATATGGTGTTGCTCCAGTTTAGTACCTTACCGCCTACTACAACTGAAGATGGTGTTGTCCCGATCCTGAAGGTGACATTGGAGGTGGTCAACCTTCCGCCGAATCGTGACAATGCGAGTGGACTGATTCTACTCACCACATCTCGGAGGGAGATCATGTGGGTTCACCCAGATCTCGCTCCAGAACTGACTCAACCGGGGGTACATTCTACCTCCAAAGCTAAAGACAAGAAAACCAAGTCTTACCGAATGGTGACCTCATCTCCCAAGGAGGCACTTCCTGTACAAACGCGTTCACAGCAGAACGCTCAACCTGAGGAAGCTCCTATCGAAGTGGCATCTCCCGTCACTACCTCGACTGCTCAAGGTGAAGGTCCTTCCCAACTTCCAGCAGCTGACAAATAGAAGCATAAGGAGGCCCGCTTCGACAGGCCTCTACGAAGAGACAACGCTTCGAGGTTAACCAAACCCTATAACTTTGACATATTGGAACAACTTGCCAGTACTCCAGCTTGGCTATCATTGTTTGAGCTCCTCCACCTGTCTAAAGATACTCGGGAGGCTCTCTGCGAAGCCCTGAAGGATACAGAGTCTTTCATCAGTCAGGTCAAGCAGCCTGAGGACGATCCAGCAGCATGTCCACACTACCGTAGTGTGGGGGAGATCATCCCCAACATCACATTCACTCAACAAGACATGCTGCTCAAGAACAACAGGCATAATAAACCACTGTATTATACAGGGTACGTTGCTGCCATCAAGGTGGATCTAATGCAGATCGACTCGGGATCTTATCTCAGTATTATCCCCCGAACTCTGCTCCACACATTGGGAATCCCGATGCATCGTATGACGGCATCCCAGACTACAATCAATGGCTTCAATGCCAGCAAGAGTGAGCCGCTGGGGAAGATCCGGCTGAAGTGTCATATCGGTGATCTCCAGACCGAAGTGACATGCTATGTTGTGGATGCGGACGTCAACTACAACATTTTGTTAGGGCGGCCGTGGCTACACGAATATATGGTTGCACCATCCACTCTCCCTCAATGTATGAAGTACGTATCCACCAACGGCATAGTCCGAATAGAGTTTGCTGATGTCGATCCTTTCAGAGGGATTGAGGCCTTCTTCACTGACTCTGATCTGTAGAAATCGATTCATCTCGAAGATGAAGCCAACAATGCCGACGAAGAAGCCGAAGCCGAAGCTGATTTGGAGGCAGAGATGACAATCGATGCTCCCCTAAAAGTACGACTCAAGGGGAAGCCGCCTCAAACATCGTCTCCTATAGTGGTCAAACTTCGCGGGAGGGTACCAACTTCTCTAGGCGGAGCATCCACTGAAGCCTCCTTGAAGATACGACTCAAGGGGAAGCCTCCCTAAGTGTCGGCTCCACTCGTAGCAAAACTATGTGGGAAGGCACCAGTCGTCGGAACACCAATTGAGGCACCTCTCAAGGTGCGGCTTAAAGGCATACCTCCTCAGTCTTCAGCCCCTCTTAAACTTTAAGAGAAGGCCCATGTATCTCTATCGGCACCAGAGCTGACAAAGGCCAAGCTCCCAATAGGTTCTTCCGAACCACCTCAGGCTGCTCCAGTACTCACTGACGAAGAACTGGAAGAGTATATATCTGCCAATGTGGACGTACCATCCCTCGAAGAAGTAATCCCTCGGGACAAGATCCCGTATTTTATCAATAAAAGGGTATCTTTCAATTATTCCAGTCTTCCATATTGGAATGCCACATATACTCTAGATAATGCTCTACAGTCGTTGCAAACACAAATAACGACTGTTAATCATGTAAATCGAGTCGTCCTGTACCAAGGAGTCTGTTATATAGTCCTGCCTCGGAACCAGGATGAGAAACCTATCATCTTCGGCAAAGTCGAGCGTCACCAAGACCTTTCATCGACGGAGCCAGAACCCGACACCGGCAGGATACAAATTTACTGTACAATGATCGAGCCAAGTTTCTCATCCAAAAGATGGGCTACAACCTGAAAAGCGGTCAGGGTCTAAACTATGGCAAGGGCCGACGTCTTTCCTTACGACTCCCTATTCTGAAATGGAAGCCACAAGACTATTATCACCGTACTCGACGGGGGGTGGGCTACATCATGCCCCCAATAACCCTAGAAAGTTTGGAAGCAGAAGAAGTCGCACACTTTTACTGGTCTGAGGCTTCAACTTGGGACTCCGACACCAGCGTCGGCCCAATCTTTAGAAAGGTACTGTCAACCAACATGACATCTGCACATCCTTCAGAAGATGAAGACGACAATAAAAAATAGCATTCTTCGAAGAAGAACCCTGGGCTCAACACCTAGGCGCACAATGGGAATCTCATTTTGAATTAAGAGAACCCCCTACCAAAGACGAAGTCGAGCAAATCGACCTCGGGGATGGATCTTCATCCAAACCTATTTTCATCAGTAAGGGCTTGGCAGGAAGGACCGAGATTCTTTGGTCCAACTAGTCAAAGAATACATCGACGTCTTCGTCTGGAGTTACGAAGACATGTCAGGGCTCGACCCACAAGTCGTAATACACAAGCTTAATATCTTATATGATGCTAAGCCCGTTAAGCAGCAACAGTGACGTTTCCGTCCCAACATTTTGGACGCTATTGACAAAGAAGTAGATAAACTCCTGGCCAGCCGATTTATTCGCGAAGAGCAACATCCGGAGTGGGTAGCCAACGTCGTCCCCGTCACCAAGAAAAATAGGAAGATCCGGGTCTGCATTGACTTTCGGGACCTCAACTCGGCTTGCCCGAAGGACGAGTTTTCACTCCCGATCACCGATGTAATGATCGACAACACATGTAACTTCGAGCGCATATCCTTCATGGACGGGTACTCAGGCTATAACCAAATCAAGATGTTCCCAGACAACGAAAGCACAAGTCGTTCAGGACTCCGAAGGGGGTCTACTGCTACACAGTAATGCCCTTTGGCCTGAAGAATGCATGTGCCACATACCAAAGAGCTATGAGCATCATCTTTTGCCAGAACCTCCGTAAAACAGTCAAATGCTATGTTGACGATACCGCCATCAAGAGCCATCTTTGAGGCGATCAACTACAAGATCTGAAGACAATCTTCGATCTCATGCGGGCACATCAGCTTAAGATGAAACCCGCCAAATCCTTACTTGAGGTTTCCAGTAGAAAGTTCTTGGGCTTCATTATTACTGCAAAAGGCATCCATGTCGACCCCGAGAAGACCAAAGCCATCCTTGACATAGACCCTCCGAAGAACCTTAGAGAACTTTGAGGCCTTCAAGGACGTCTCGCATACATTCGAAGGTTTATTGCGAACCTTTCCGGGTAATGCCAGCCCTTCACCAAGCTCATGAAGAAGGGAGTCTCCTATTTCTGGACGGAAGAATGTCAGAAAGCCATTGACGACATTAGAGCTTATCTGAAAAGTCCTCCAGTCTTGGTAGCGCCCATCACAGGCAAACCATTTCTACTCTATATCCGCACAATAGACCATTCCCTTGGCGCTTTGTTGGCCCAGAACAATGATGTGGGCTACGAAAAAGCCATCTACTACCTCAATAAGACAATCATTGGGGTCAAACATCGGTACAATCCCGTCGAAAAAGAATGTCTAGCTCTAGTGTTCGCCATCCAAAAGACTCACCATTATGTCTCGGGACAGATAATTCATGTCATCTCCCGAGTCAATCCGTTCAGAGTCCTCATGACAAAGTCGGGAGCACTAAATTCCTGATTGGATATTTGGGCGATACTATTGACACCATACGACATGGTATTTATCCCACAAAAGGCTATCAAAGGCCAAGCACTGGCCGATTTCCTAGCCGCGCACCCAATTCCGGAATCGTTCAGACTCCATGAAGACATTCCAGATGAAGTACGAGAATCAAATATTATCGAAGAGAACCCCGTTTGACGGATGTTCTTCGACGGTGCTTCAAGAACAGGCCCCAAAGGCCAGATCATCGCATGAATGGGGGTAGTCCTGATCTCCCCCAACAAGTTGGTCATCCAGCGTGCCTATTCCCTTTCAGAGCCGTGCTCCAACAATATTATAGAGTACAATGCCCTCATCATGGGACTCCAGTTAGCAAAATAGCTGGGGGTAGAATACCTCGGGTCTTACGACGACTCGAAGCTTGTCGTTAATCAAGTTCGAGGACAATACGAGGTTCGCCATAAAGACCTGATCTCTTATCACAAAGTAGCGTTGGACATCATCTCAACCTTCGCTGAATTCTTCATAGGACATGTGCCTCGACTACAAAACTTAGAAGCTGATGCTCTGGCTGGCCTCGCTGCCTCATTAGCAGCACCGGTCGGCACGCAACACTTCACTACAGTGGTGGGCCGGCATTTGGCATGCCCCAACAATAATCTGTACATGTGGGTGAACCATACCATGTCTATAGATGCCAGTATCAACGTTAGAGACTGGAGGCTCCCGTTCATCGACTTTGCCGTCTATGGAATCCTCCCAGAGGACCCAAAAGAAGCAGTCTCAGTCAGAAGGCGCTCGCTCCGGTTTTATTACGATACAGCCACTAAAATGATGTACCGACGCTCCTATGATGGACTTCTCCTTCGATGCCTATCAAACGAAGAAGTAGCCGATGCTCTTCGAGAAGCCCATGACGAAACATGCGGAGCTCACCAACCCGGTCCTAAGCTACATGATCGACTTCGACGCATCGGCTATTACTGGTCAACCATGATGGCCAACGCTGTCGAGTACACAAAAAAATGTCGTGCTTGCCTGTAACGCTCCAGTCCCAATATACTTAGGACTAGGTACGTATCCATGCCAGCTGTATACATACGAAGTATACTCCAATGTATGGAAATCTTGTATGAATACATAAGCTGTAAAATGCAGTAACCCAAGAGTAATCTAATCTCATCCACAAATAAAGAATAAAAGATATCATATAATCAACTATAATAAGTCTTTGTACAATACGTTGGGCGGAGACAAATTCACTACCAATAAGTAAGGAAAAATATACATGAAACTGAAATAAATTTGGCGGGAGTAGCAAAGGAAGTCCCAAGACACGTCATCTCCGAATGGATAGAGAAGATCGCGACCTCGACTAGAACACCTGCAATATCACAGAAGCACACACCTGGAGAGATAACCAGGTCCTCAGAGGGACGTAACAAGATACATAAAGAACATGCCACATAACTGAATATATATACTATGTCATAAATCACAAGTAAAGTAAATAGTCCCACTCGTAACAAGATCCAATACCTCACCATCGAAACAATGGACTACTCCTACAACCAAACAAGGACAAGGGGTAGCACACTATATCGCGATGAGACATTTTTCTAATCTACTAATGGAACGGGGTGATATGACATTTGACGAGGGTTACCTGACCATTCTAATGTATTTATGCAATAAGAACAAACCTTCAACGCATGGGCACTCTCGCTCAGTAGCAGTAATCTCAGGTATGGTCCCATCAAGATACCAGGGACCTCAAAGCATAACATTCATCGAATGTCAGAGGCCAGCAGTAAATCAGTATCACGATCCAGGACCGTATCTCCCGCGGAGATAACCGACAATAGGGAAGTGCATACGTGGCCCATACGTTAAGGAACTGTTCTTCCCACCCAATGCCTAACAGAGTCACATCTATGTCTCGTATACCTCTACTAACTGCTAAGTCTCCTAACATGCCTCTATTAGCAGTTAGCCCTAACGCATGCACATGGGGATCAGCCCACACGCAAGTACCTCTATATGCTACTCATCTCATACATCCTCATGGTACAACTGTGTCAAGGGGTATGCAATACACTACAAACGGTACTCTTAACTCTAAGTCCACATGCAATCAAAGGATAATAACAAAGTATATCTAATATCACTGAGCAGACAGTAAATCAAGAACGGTAAGAACTGAAAATAAATGAACAGTGATATGTAATAAAATGCAAACTGAATATAAATAGTATAATGGCAAGGTATCTTGCCTGAGATTATGTGCAAAAGAGAATAATCCAGTAGCTCGAACAGACAAATAAACGAAGCAAGAAAAGCCAAATCCCGCAGATGACTCCGGATGCTGCAACAAACATCACGAACGAGTTTGGAATATAAGATATGCATAGAAAACGCCTGTCCAAAAGTTAAATTCTAGAACAGGGGCAAAATCGTAATTTCGGATTAAAATGATGTCCGTCGTTGGACCCGTTTTGTACCGAAATACGTGCCAGAACCTACGATCTCTAAAGTCGTCAAACTACATGTCTATGGATTTGTTTTGATGAGACAAACCCAACGGTATGTCAAATTTTGGATTCCGGTGGGCCGTACACAAAATCGTCCGTTGATTGGGATTGTAGGCCCGCCAAAATAGCGTCCCGATCAACGGTCTCATAATCGGACCAAACTTGGCTCACAGGACCAGAAAAATATTTCGAGTCCAATGGCGCAAGTTTCGTCGCGATTTGATGAGCGTGCACAAAGTAATTAGGAAATTTCGAAAAGCCCGATACGGAAAAAATTTGACGGATACGGGTCAAATTCGTCGCGCACACGCAACCAATTTGAATTCCGTCAAAACCCGCACGTCCGCAAAGTCGATACGGACCTTTCGGTACTCTCGGTTTGCGACGGGGTCGCCCGGTTTATCGGGACGTACCTCGTACGAGGTTTTTAAGGTTTATAAAAACTGATTTTTCGAGATTTTTAATTTAATTAAAACTGAAATTTATTGCAGAAAAAATAAATCTATTTGAAGAGGATGATAGAGGGTCATGGGGGCTTTCTACACAAATTTACGGATCTAAAAATGGATTTAAAATTAGGGAGATATAGATCGGGGAAGTGGGATACCTTAAAGTGGGAATCTGTTGTTGTTGCTGTTGTCGTCGTGACGACCGGGAGGCGGGGATGCGGTCGCTCCGGCGAGGCTGGCACGCACGCTAAGGAACGGGAGGAGGATGGAGGAGAGAGGAGGAAGAAGATGGAGAAGAATTTCGGATTCTAGGGTTTTTCCAAAAGTGATATATATATAACTTATATATATACAAGTGAGGGAGGGATTTGTAAAGGGGGTCGGCCATAATAGCATGCTGCTGCTAGCTATTGCTTTAAGGGGGCGCACAAAGCTTTGCTAGCTGCTGTTGCTATGCTTGGGTGGTCGGGTGGGGCCGACCACCCATTAACCTTTTTTTTCCAAATGCTTACTAAAAGATATTATAAATATGTTTTAAATTTTGATTTAAATTTTGGTGTGAATGGCCAATTTACCCAATTCCAAGCTAATTTGGAGACCAAACTTCTACCTCCCATGATGTAAACGACATGAACTCAGTATTTGTCCAATAACCCCTCGCCAGCTCCAAAGGCCGGGCATCCGTCGTTGACCTATTTAACTCCATCACAAAGAAGAAAAGATTGTTGGTTAATTCCACCATATACCAATCACACTGCTCATTCTACTTTAAGGATGTTTGGATGACTGTAGGTGGGAAGAAAGTGGGTTGAAACTGCAGTTATTAATGAAAGTGCAGACACTTCTACCGTTTGGTTGGACGCATAAATGAGTGGTAAGTGTCTAATCTCTTCGCTATCAGAGTTGTTGTCTCCTGGCTTTGGTTAAGTAATCGGTTACTTCAAAAAAGTGGTGCAACTGCACGGAAAGTGAGAGAGAGAGAAATGGAAATAGTGAGTCAGTGAGGTCAGGTCTCTCTCTCTCTCTCTTTCTCTCTCTCTCTCTCTCTCTCTATATATATATATATATATATATATATATATATATATATATATATATATATATACAGGCCCCTTCAGGTACGGTAACAATATTTTATGAGAAAATACGGGAAGGCAAAGTCACGGACGGTAGAGTTAATCATTGGCTCCTTATTGTTGGCATTAAATGTTCACTCTCCCTCTATCTCATTATTACTATTCCTTCCCATTCTCAGCCCTCTCTCATTATTACTATTCCTTCCCATTCTTCAGCTTTATTTTTGTGCCAGGCTTCTTCTCTGGTCTCCTTTGGAGATGGAAACTTCAAAAAAAAAATCGAAGGTGCGGGACAGAGCCGGCGAACATGCACTACAACAAATAGGGCATACAATAGCAGTTTATCTATAGCGTTCAAGCCTCCCTGCTATAGAATGTCATCATCAATAGCGTTCATTATTCAGTGCTATTAAAAGGTAATACAATAGCAGTTTATCTATAGCGTTTGAGCCTCCCTGCTATTATAATATCATCATTCATAGCGTTCATATGAAATGCTATTAAAAGTTCATACAATAGCAGTTTATCTATAGCGTTTATGCCTCTCCGCTATTAGAAGTGTTATTATCAATTGCGTTCATTATGCAGTGCTGTTAAAGGTATAGTTTTTTCTGACCGTTGCTATGCCCGTATGTCTAAGGTGAGCATTATTCGGTTTTGGACCGAAATCCGAATCGAACCTAACCGAATAAGAGATTCGGTTCATTTGAAAAAAAAATTGGTTCGGTTTCGGTTTCGAAAATACTAAAAAAAATTATTCGGTTTCGGTTTAAAACCAAATTTTTTTTGTTGTCATTGCTAAATATTAACTTTGGCAACAAAATTTTCAGTCGTTGCTAATTTTCGTTGCCAAAGACTAGAAAGTAAATAGGCAACGTCAACCTTGTTGATAAATCATCTATATTTTTCTGGCTATTCTTTTTTGTTGTTAATTTTTTTTTATCTATGGCAATAAAATATAGTGTTGCTAAATATTTCAATGGACTTTTATTTGAACCAATTTTAGACTATTTTTTTTAGGAGTCAAATGAAAATTTTCTAACTTAACCAAATATTATGTACAAAAAACTCAGTAGAATTTTTTTCCTTTTAACAAATTTTTTCCCTCTTTCAGGCTCCCGTTCCCTCTTAAACCAAATATTTCCCTCTTAAATATTCATTTTAGAGAACCTTTCCCAATAGAAATAAAAACTCAGTAGAAATTTTTTCCTCTGAACCAAATTTCGTTCCCTCTTAAAATTTCATTCCCGCTCAAACCAAATCTTTCTCTCTTTCAGGCTTCCGTTCCCAATATTAAGTGTTTCCAATGGAAAATGAAATCTCAAAAACTCTCTGCAGTCTCAGAACTCCTCTCTATCCCAATAGAAAATCCCTCTCTGTTCTGTACCTCCGGTCGGTCGACACTTGTGGCCGTTCCATCGACACTTGTGGCTGTTTCATCGACTTCGCTCCAAACTCGCGGCTCCACTATCGACGACACTCCAATCGACGACCTCTTAAATGAAGGTTCGACTCCCCCCCCCCTCCCACAAAACTAGGGTTTTCTCCTGAGTTTAATTTGACTCCCAGCTCCTGTTTGATTTTGAGACTAGAATATATCTATTTAATTTCAATTTTTTGAGTATGTTAAATCCTATTTTTAGACTACAGCATCTATTTAATTTGAGTTTCTTGAAGATGTGCTCTGAATTCTTCTATTTTGATCTGTACATCATGTGCTTGATGAAATGCCACAGAGGAGTATTAATACTTCAATTTGCTCGAGTCAGACACGAGGGCACTCGTATCTGATAAAGTTGAGTTCACTGAACTATACGACAGAATCTGCAGTTCAAAATTGACTCTACACAGGTATATTCCTTTCTACTTGGTCTTCATTTTTTAGTTCAGTTTTGATTATGTATTCCTGCTCCTGTTCGTGTCGAATATGACACCGAGTATGTATTAGATCATCAGACATCCGTGTCCTCTGTTGTCACACAAATATATATATTTTCAGAGCATTACATATGCTCCTTTTTGGGTGATTGAGTATGCATTTCTCATTCAGAGGTTCCTCCAACCGAATTGCTGCAAATCTCTTAGACATTTTACAAAGTTCACTAACTTTAACGCACACATAGGTATGTCTATGTGTGTTGTTAAATTATTTGTGGAGGGGCCTCTTGAGACATACTTTATACCTTGTGGAGACAATAAATTCTAAGTTTAATTTTCGAGATTGAAAGAAAATGAAACTTAAGTTGCTTGTCAAAATTTGGTGAGAGTTTTTTTAATTTCTTATAATATCTTTCGTCATACTGTATCGTACATTTTTCTATTTTCTTGCAATATTTTCTTCTTCCTCTATTCTACCTTTTTAGATTTCTTCTAGTATACCTCTAGTCTACTTTTTCATCTTGTATTTGGTTGAAACTATCAACATGCTTGTCGATTTTGATCCAACTTGGTGGAAAACTACAAGTATAATATTAATCATGTTTTTTTTCTCTAATCTCATTGCATCATTTGTTTCCAAAACCTTGATATCAGGCTTCATGAGGCATTTAGTTCTCAAACTACAAAAATTGGAAGAATTGAACATGTGGATCAATCCATATAGTGAACTAAGGGAGGGCGTGATGGTAAGATTCCTTGCATGCATCCTTTGCATCCTGGAGGATGCGGGTTCAAGTCGCGGAAACAATTTCTCCATATTTATATGGGGGTAAGGCTACATACAATCTTAACTTTCCCTAGACCCTGCATGAGCGGCAATTTTTGTCTTATAAACTTTGATAGCAAAATGGATAGTAGTTACCATTCATCATAGGAAAACAGTTGTTCTTGTACGCAATATCCCAAGCATTACAAGGTGGACAGTATTATCCAGATAATGGTTCTAGATATTCTAGTTATAGACATTTATAGCTAATACAAGTAGAAGGAGACCATCAGCTAATACGAGTAGGAGATCACCGAATGCCAACAAAGACGTTATTATCATAACTGATAAGAAATGTACTTCTCATAGAACTAAATTCAACTGTATCTAGGAAATGTTCTACTTACATGCTTGTAATAGTGAAGAAATATAAATCAAAAGAATGAAGATAGTTGGACTTACTTGAAGTTGAATCATAACTATCCAATTGACTATATCAAGAAGTCTAAAAAAGTTAATGTCATACATGAAGTCTAAAAAAAATTAATGTCATACATTATTTGCAACTTCAGAAGTTTTTCATAACCAAAGTTTTTCTCTGATGAACAGGTCATCCTTGGATTCAAGGTTTCCAATAAGTTAACATTCCTTTGGATATTATGATTTTTAAGCTTCTAAAAGCTTATACATGCTCATCTTCATTAATAAGTTTTCATTATTATGAACAGGTCATCCTTGGAAATTTGCACTGACAGTATGCTTATTCCCACTAATATGTTTTCAATAAATTTTGCTTTGTTATATGTTACCCATATCAGTGTTTAGTTAGTTGGAGGTTCAAGGAGGAACTTTCAAAGCTATGTTCTGTGGACATGTGCATGGTAGCACAAGGATGGCATCAATTGTTTATTTGTCCCTGCTACATCTGCTACGTATATGCCACGGACAAAACACCACTTTGGAGTGACATTTCTTCTTATATTCTTGTCACTGAACATGTAGATATTATCTATAGGACCAAATGATTTGAAATGATTCTGGGTCACTTGTGAACATTGTGATGAGATATCATAAAGTGATGTCCAGATAAAAATGACTTTTACTGAAGTGGATGACTTCGTCTTTACAAAATACTTGCTTGCACAATCATTTGTTATTTTTTAGAGTTTAGTAAGATTTTATTGCCCTGTATTTTTGCTCCCAAAAGGGATCGGATCCATACTGGTTTATAAACTTTGTTCGCTATAATGTACACTACCTACAACTGTCTCAACATAAACCTGCCATAAATGGGAGTTCCTATTCATGGAGTTTGAAAAAAAGTGGAATTCCTATGTTCTTGCAAGGGCAAAATCATTTCTATTACCTATCTAAGAAGGCATGAAAATACTACTGTGCAAGGGCAGAATCATTTCAGCACTTGCTATTTTTTACATAGGTTGTTCTGCAACATAGATTTACTGATGTTCAATTATTTTACTCTTGTTTTCCTTTTGAATGTTCTTAGATCATTCTAGTTTGCTTTTCTAACACTTCAAAGAAAAGAAACCTAAGACCAATGGAGTCTTTGAGCAATTTTTTCTTTATAATTGCAGCAGAGTTTC
This sequence comes from Iris pallida, assembly GCA_029216955.1. Taxonomy (NCBI): domain Eukaryota; kingdom Viridiplantae; phylum Streptophyta; class Magnoliopsida; order Asparagales; family Iridaceae; genus Iris; species Iris pallida. Next base: position 32,908,105 of record JANAVB010042618.1, read on the forward strand.
TTTAACCATACCATATATGTCACTTTTAATTGAATGAGTGATACTCTGTTTGTTTCTGTTTTGGTATATTTCATACCACCGGTTTTAAAACCTCATCTATCTACATCTGATGTGTCATTGGCATGTTCATGGAGTAGTCACTAATATATTTGAACCTATATTTTTATGGGTTGATTTTTGTCCATAGATGCTCATAACTTGAGTGTACTGGCTGAAGGTTCCACAATAATCTTAGATTGTTCTGCTAGAGTCTAGCTAGCGAGTACTTTTTCACAAATAATGATTTGTTCAAACATGGTTTAACTGTGTTGGTTGCTCTTTGGTTGCAACTGCAGGTTACAGATATAGATGATGTTATGGCAACTGTAGTTGACATAGGGGAAAATGATGTGAGTTAACTATTATATTTCAATTATATTTTCATTTCTTTCACAGACTACTTATCTTTCAATTGATACCAAAAGGCTGTATTTCAAAATTGATGTATTTTGTTCATTGGAATTAGGATGAAGAAGAGAGTGAAGATGTAATTCAAGCTGAAGATGATGAAGCAGATGAAAAAATTACCTGTAATTGGAGTGTTCTGAAAAGTACTACTGATCTTGGCAAATCAAAGGTGCTTCTTCACAGAAAACTAACAAACTTTTTCATTTGCATAATATATCCTCTTATGTATTGTTCTAACTTTTTTGATATTTACTTATTCTAGTTTGCTGGAGAGTTTTCATATATGATCTCACTTATATTCTCTGTTCTGTAATAAAGAACTTCTGGTTTAACTGGTATATGGATACAAGATGTTGTCAGTGGCTAGATTTTATGACATAACTCATAAATAGGAATTTCCTTCATCTGTTGCTTTAACTCATAAGAAATCCATCTTTAGAAGGGTGCATTGGAAGAAGGCAAAAAATGGCATGACTATTGACAGGTATCCGAGGAGTAACATTTATATATAAACTAAAGAAGAACGACAACAAAGTCATTAGCCCAAATTTTTGGGCTTGGCTGATTTAGATAAATGTAAATGAAAAATATAATCCTTCTAGATTATAAATTAAGAGGGATACATAGGAATGTTATCCTGAATGTATCGTCTGCAAGAAGAAAACGAATGAAATTGCTTTTAATGACCAAAAGCTAACTTCATATGGCATTAATACATCTTGAAAGTTGGAACCTTAACCCAGGACTATGGCCAGTTCATGAGCCGGTTTATTGAGATGTAGGGGACATAATCTATTGTAAGAGTAAAAATTATCTCCATCTTCTTTTAGGGTCCTGGAGCAAAATATTCTACCAAACACCATTTGCAACTGGACAATTCGGAACATAATAACTTACAGTAGCCCCAACAATTTCTCCAGAATGACATTCTGAATGAGTGGTTACTAGATAGAACAAAACAATATATGATGGAAATGTTTAATTGGTAAGAGATTGTTACCAAAGCGCCCGCATAAAGAGGTGCAAGCAACGCATTGAAAATGCCAAGCACATGTAAGATATATACTTCTATTCGAAGACTTCAAAGCAAAGATAACAGACTTCAATCTTTCAAATCAGGCTCCTGATATATATATATATATATATATATATATATATATATATATATATATATATGCCATGTTTATTTCATGGTTTTATTACCTTAAGGTTGGTTTCATGTTCGGTAGAAGGGAATTAAACTGGACCATGTAGAATTGAGTTGCATTTCTACAACGGGCACTTTTTCAGTTTCCTTCTTTTTCTTGCTTTCCGAAACAAAAAATAGTTTCTGTCGTTTCTTCAGTTGAAGATAAATAAATCTTGTTCATCAATATATGATCTTGTGTGAATTTATTTTTTATATAATAATGTGTTTTCTTCTCAATTTTGTGTAGGTTTGCGTATAAATTTTTGATGGTTGTGGATAGCTAGAAGGAAAGAGACGATCGAGCTATTTTTTGGCTTACAGATATTTTGTAAATGGAATGGTTTATTTTGGACTACTACGTGTACAACTACTTTTTGTACATCTTGAATGTTTTAATGACAACTACGTTTTGTACATCTTGAATGTTTAATGAAATATGTTCATATTTTGGCAAACCTTTTCTATATTTTGATTGATCGAAATGGAAGTTGCGATTGAAATTGTTGAAATCAAAATTGCGATTTAGCATGAATTTATATGGTTATTTGTATGTGATACAAAACAGGTTATTCAGATATGAAATTCCGTAGCAGATTTATAACATTCAAAACGTATAAATGTAATAGCGTTTCCAAAACTGTTGGCCGCTATCACGATAACATATGACGAACGCTATAATAAATCAAACCATCTACAGCGTTCATGAATGCTGTCATTCATCAACAGCATTCTTGAATGTTATAAACCATTCACAGCATTCATGAACGCTATAATCCATCTACAGCATTCACGAACGCTGTAAACCATCTACAGCATATACGAACGCTATAATCCATTTACAGCATTCAAGAACGCTATAATGTTATAGCGTTCACATGCCTTGACATACTATAGCGTGGGCAATTATAGCAGACAGAATATGCTATAGAAGGCTTTCTATAGCGTTCTGCGCATGCTATTGTAGGCCATATTTGTTGTAGTGATGGGTGGCGGCGAGGAGGGTGGTGTCCTCCTTGGCGACGACGGGACAGGGCCTGGCACAGAAGAAATCGAAGGTGCGGGACAGAGCCTGGCACAGAAGAAGTCGAAGGTGGACCTGGACATTCGGAACTCGCGGTGGAAGTCGAGGTCGGGGAAGTCCGGGTGGCTGATCCGGACACACCACGCGCTTGACCACACCTTCATCCATAACCGACGCTTCAGGGACGGTGGATTGCTGCTTCCTACTTCGGTGGCGGAGGAGCGACGCTTCTTCGTCTGCTATGGCTATTGTCGTTGGTCTTCTTCGGATTCGTCGGTGGCGGAAAAGGAGATGACATCGTGCTCTCTTTTGGAAAAATAAGAAGCGATCGAATCAGTCGTTCCCATTTCCTCCAAGCTTGAATTTGTTGTCCTTGGAAGATTTGGGAAGAGAAATAGGACAAATTTTCTTGAAGAATTCATTTTAGAATTGGTCATCTTTCCCATTCCTTTGTTCATTGGAACTGTAATAGTAGTTCTAGTTTCTTTGTTTTTTAAACAAATCTAGTAACGATGGAGTAGCTTAGTAGCTTAAGTCAAAGATTATGGACACGAGCAACCGTGGTTCATTTAAGCAACCTTCTTTTAAAATTCATGGTAGCAGTTCCATCCAACTAAATTTATTATTATTTTTAGTCTAGCTTCAGTGTCAAATTAGTTTTTTTTTTTGCCAATTCCACCGCGCCAACAATTTTATTGTTTTTAGAAATGTGGCGCCAGTTCCACAAGCGTCGAACATTTTTTTTTAGTTTGGCGTTATTGTGACTGGCGTCATATTTTTTATAATTTAAAAAAATGTGCATCAGTGCCATTGGCGTCAGCCAGTCGTACTGTCGTCTGATCCGTTTTCTCATAATTTTCCAAAACATATGCTGTTCGGCACAAAATTTGCCCGTTAGATTAAATTTTCTGAAGAGTTAAACTGAACACAACTTAGGTACACTTTGGCAAACTATTTTACAGATTGCAACTTGGCCAAAGTAAAAGTTCACCCAGGAAACTCAAGCTTCGTCAAGAAATAAGAATTCCCAAAAAAATAGTAGAGTTTCATCAATTACTAACATGGTTGTCTACAAAATTCAGTAGTAGTGTATATCTTGACAACAAATAAGTTTGCAACAACTAGACAACAAATAAATTCGCAACAACTATTCCTGTGTCTTCGATTTCCATATGCCAATTGTAGAAACCTTTCTTAACCATTTGAGAAAAAGGATAAAACTTTGTCCAACTTTTCTGGGTTTTCCATGCTGAACCAGTCAATTCCGATGTCCACGGAGAACAAATCTTACCATAGTAGCAAACCATCACCTGACCAAGTAAAATTTCATTAGCTTGCCATGAAACATTTGAAAGAAATTCCCTAATTATGATTTATGAACATTCATTGTGTTGCCTACATCACTTTCCATACATTATCACACAGCAAAAAGCATGTTTATCACAACAAAATACATTATTTCCTCACCGCCACCCATGTTCGCCGGCTCTGTCCCGTACCTTCGATTTTTTTTCGAAGTTTCCATCTCCAAAGGAGACTAGAGAAGAAGCCTGGCACAAAAATAAAGCTGAAGAATGGAAAGTGTTGGAGTTTGGTCTTTTTCTAAGTGAATTTTAGTCCCACATCGGCTAGACCAAAGGAGTTGTATCTCTATATAATAGCTTTCCTATTTTAGAGATGCACATGTGGTGTGGAGATGCACATGGGTGTGCTATGTGGGATTATTTTTCTAACGGAAAAAAGGCTAAATCAACAATAAAAGCATTCATGCTTTTTGCTCTTGGAAAATTCATTTTCATGGGAGCTAAGCCCCGTAGGGGCTTAGCGACTCGGACTCGGACTCAGACTCGGACTCGGACTCGGGCTCATGGGCTCATGAGGCGTAATGTGGTATTTTGTTGCGCAAGCCCAGTTGCGCTGCCCAGGTGCGCGCCCAGGTTGCGCTCAGGTTGCGCTGGGTTGCGCTGGGTTGCGCAGGGTTGCGCGGGTTGCTCGGGTTGCGCTGGTTGCACTGGTTGCGCTGCGTGTGCAGTGTGTGCAGTGTGCGCAGTGCGTGCAGTACGCGCAGTATGCGCAGTTCAGTGCGCGCTCTGTCGCGCAGAGTACAAGGAGCGCTGGGTGTGCGCAGTTGGCAGCAGAATGTGCGTTTGCATGTTCTGGGCGGTTGCTACATGTTCGGGGTGGTTATTACCACGTCCCTAACTTTGTGGCAACCGACCAGTTGCTGTAGGGCCTATATAAGGCATCCTCTCTCTCAAGGCTGAAACACAGAATAGAAAGAGAAGCCACCACAGAAAGTTTACGAAGTGCTCTTTAGCACAAGTAAACAGAGAATTCAGACGTGTTCTTTAACACAGTTCTGATCGGAATTTGCTTGCGAATTCCAGCAGCCTTCGAGAGAGAGGAAAGGTGTCGCACCAGCATTGCTTTTGCACGGGAGTTCGTGTCCATCCGAGGAGTCAGAAGAGCAGGAGTGTTCCAAGTTCTCCGACGAACTTGCTGGTTCCTGGAAGCTGTTCGTGTAGGGCGAATAAAGCTTTGAGCAACGGTGATCATTCATCCCAGCAGGCCATCTTCCATATTTCGCCTGTCATCTTGTTCGCTGCTGTGATTACGAAATCTTTTTAGATTCTCGTAATATCATAACGATATCTTTTTAGATCTTCGTTATACTTGCGCAACCTTCCTAGAAGTGTTGCGTTGGAACATTGTTTTCACAATTGTTTCATATTCTCAGTTTTCCATCGAAAAATTATGCCCCGACAATAACAATCTCAAAGCTCTATTGCTACGATGGAAAACTTTAATGCTTCACTCCTCAACACTGACTTCTGTAAGTTAGAAAAGTTTGATGGAGAGCATTATCAAATCTGGAAAAGGAAGGTTTATCTCACTCTTCAACTCAGAGACGTTGATCACGTGCTACTTGAAGAGGAACCTACTGTTCCAGATACTAGGTCTGCTTCCGCCGTTACTGCGGCTACTAAACTTTAGGCCAAGTGGAGAAGGGAGAATAGTATTTGCAGGTTGCTTATCCTGAATGCTATGGAGGATTCTCTAGCAGAATCCTACAGTAATAAACCAATTCCCAGAGACATATGGGAGTCTCTGAAGAAACTGTACGAAGAAGACAAAAACAGGAGCAAGATATTTGTGGTTGAAAAATATCACAAATGGCTCTTTGAGGACGAGAAGTCCATGCTGCCGCAGGTAAAAGAATTTCTGAAGCTGCGACAGAAGTTGGAAGACGAGGCGATGCCCCACCCTGACAAGTTTGTTGTTGGAGGGATTGTCTCAAAGCTCCCCGCTGGGTGGAGTAAGTTCTATGCAAACATGCATAGGAAGAAGTTAGAGATCAGCCTTGAAGATCTCTTACAAGAAATCTATGTTGAGGACCAGATACGGACTCAACTGAAGGTCGACACACTGTCCAAGCAATTGGCTAACGCCAATTTGGTTCATACCAAGGCAAGGAGAAAGCATGCGGCTTCCCACAGCAAGAAGAAGGACCCTGACAATCTGAACGTGAAGGGGTCTTCCTTCAAGCGAAAGAAGGCAAAGTCTCAGATGCCTTGTTTCAAGTGTGGCAAGAAGGGCCACTTCAAGAATGAATGCAAAGCAAAGACCAAGCAATCAGATCAAGGAGAGCCTAGTAAGGTATCTATGATCACTGACGTTGTTGCTATGATTGCACAGGTTGATGCGGTAAGGACTGACTCTAACTGGTGGGTAGACACTGGAGCATCCTGCCATGTCTGCTCCAGTAAGGAGTGGTTCACCACCTACACTCCTACTTCTGAAGTGGTTATGATGGCGAACCAGGCACAAGCTGAAGTGCTCGGGATCGAGACGGTGGTGTTGAAGCTGACTTCGGGGAAGTCTCTGACGCTTCAAGGCGTGAAGCACGTACCTGCTATCGCCAAGAACCTGATCTCGGGAGGCCTACTCTGCAATGCAGGCCTCAGGATGTACATCAAAGCTGGCCAGATGGTGATGTCTATCAAGGGAACATATTTCGGGAAAGCTTTTTATACCGAAGGAATGTTCAAAATTCAGCTTGTAAATCAGTCCAATATAATTAATGTGATTAATGAAATCACTCCTTCTGCTTATACTCTTGAGTTGTGGCATAATAGGCTAGGACATGTTCATTGTAAACGAATAAACAGAATGTCTAGTTTAGGACTTATCTCCAAATGTGGGGGTAAGGTAGAGAAATGTGAAGTTTGTGCTCAAACAAAGATCACAAGGAAACCCTTTCCTCGGGTTAATCGAAGTACAGATCTTCTGGAGTTGGTACACTCCGATATCTGTGACTTCAAACAGTTCTCTACAAAGGCCGGGATGAAGTATTTCATAACCTTCATCGATGACTTCTCAAAGTACGCGTTCGTCTATTTGCGGAAGGCTAAAGACGAAGCATTCGAGAAGTTCAAGGAGTTCAGAGCCGAAGCTGAGCGACAGACTGGACAACTCAAAAGGATAAGAAGTGATCGAGGTGGGGAGTACAGGTCTCATGAATTTGCATCGTTCTGCAAAGAACATGGAATTGTCAATGAGACTACGGCTCCGTACTCTCCTCAATCAAACGGAGTAGCAGAGAGGAAGAACAGAACATTAACAGAAATGATTAACTCAATGTTGTTGACTGCTGGTCTTCCTAAGTGCTACTGGGGAGAAGCTGCATTGACGGCCACTTTTATTCTAAATAGAGTGCCTCATGCAACTTCTGACGTTACTCCTCATGAACTCTGGTTCAAGGTCAGACCTAACTTGAATATCATTCGAGTGTGGGGTGTCTGGCGTATGTCAAGCTTCCAGATCTGAAGATTCAGAAGCTTGGGACAAGGACTACTAAGACGATCTTCTTGGGGTATGCCGAGAAGAGTGATGCTCGAAGATTTCTTGATATTGAGTCAAATCATATCATTGAATCTCACGACGCAGAATATTTTGAAGACAAATTTGCAAGACACAAGAATATTGTTCTTGCGGATGTACCGGAGAACAATGAGGGTGCACAGGAAACTGAAGTCTTCAATGAAGATGTGGTCCAAGAAGATGTTGTTGTTGAAACAACGGTTGAACCAGATCTTGCTGAGCCGTCAACGAAGCGAGTGAGGAGGCCGAAGGACTTCGGAAGTGACTTTGTCACCTATCATGTGGAAGTAGATCCGCTTACCTATGATGAGGCGATGAAGACCAGAGACGCAGTTTTCTGGAAGGAGGCGATTGACAATGAAATTGATTCTATTACCTCAAATAACACTTGGGTGTTGGTTGATCTTCCTGAAGGAGTGAAATCCATCGGATGCAAATGGATCTTCAAGAAGAAGATGAAAGCAGACGAAACTATTGACAAGTTCAAGGCTAGGTTGGTAGCCAATGGATTTTCTCAGAAGCAGGGGATTGACTATTTTGACACGTATGCTCCAGTAGCCCGGATGACCACCATCAGAATGTTGATTGCTCTCGCAGCAATACATAAGATGGTGATACATCAGATGGATGTGAATACGGCTTTCCTAAATGGCGAGCTGACCGAAGAGATTTACATGCAACAACCAGAGGGATTTGTCATCAGGGGTCTTGAAGACAAAGTCTGCAAGTTGGTGAAATCTTTGTACGGTCTTAAACATGCTCCCAAGATGTGGCATGAGAAATTTGACAAAGTTATAAGGTCAAATGGCTACATGGTCAGCGATACGGACAAGTGTGTTTACACGAAGTTTGCTGAAGGAAGAGGTGTGATCGTTTGTCTGTACGTGGACGACATGCTTATCCTAGGTACGGATATTAGCTGTGTCACGGAGACAAAGAAATTCATCTCAAGCAAGTTCAGTATGAAGGACTTGGGGGAAGCTGATGTGATCTTAGGGATCAAGATCATTCGGACAGACACTGGACTAGCGCTGTCACAGTCTCATTATATTGAGAAAATGATCACTCGTTATGGGTATCGGGATCTTCCAGGGATCGATACGCCGTACAGGTGTGATCTGAAGCTGAAGCCTAGTTCAGGGGAGAGCGTCAGGCAGCTGGAGTATGCAAGCGTAATGGGAAGTTTGATGTATGTTACTACTGCCACAAGGCCTGACATAGCTTTTCCCGTGGGAATGCTGAGTCGTTTTACGAGCAACCCAGGTGCTGAACACTGGAAAGCTGTGAAACGGGTTATGAGATATCTCAAGAAGACTCAGACATATGCACTGTACTACAGCGAAGATCCGTCGGTAGTGGAAGGCTTTAGTGATGCCAGCTGGTGCTCAGAGGTGGAGAGCGAGAGGTCCACAGGTGGATTCATTTTCACAATGGGTGGTGCTGCTATATCGTGGAAGTCGAAGAAGCAGACTATGCTCTCGCGGTCATCCATGGAATCTGAGTTCTTTGTACTTGATACCGCAGCCGAGGAAGCAGAATGGCTTTGGGAGCTCATGTATGATCTTCCAGTGGTTGGGGCGCAAATACCGGCGATACCGATATACTGCGACAACCAGGCAACTGCAGCGGTGGCATCAAATGACCTCTTCAACGGGAAGAAGAGGACTGTGCGATTGAAGCACAGGGCAGTACACGATCTTATCAAGAGAGGTGTTATTGCAGTGATTGATGTTCGGAGTCAGGAGAACCTGGTGGATCCGTTTACCAAGGGCCTCAAGCGCCAGCTGGTCGATGACACAGCTTGTAAAATGGGCTTGAAGGCATTCTGATATTGTATTATTGTATTCCTACCATAAAGTTTTATGCTATTAGTTCAAAGATTTATCTACTAGGCATCTAGCTTTTGGTTCAAGGGAGGACCAGTAATCGAAAGAATATCAGGAACGGTGGGTACATGTTCTATTGAGCATGGAGAGGTAACGGACCTATAACCACTGTTGTCTACTATTGTTTTCTGCGGAAAACAGTTCCTGTGGGAATGTTGGCTTAATTGCCTTAATGAGTTCTCAGGCAGAGTGAATGCCTGGTGTGCTTTACAGGAAGCACGGTAGAGCAGCACTACAAGGAGTGAAACTCCATGCTACAGTGGGGTGACTCCACGATGAGGTTCCTATATGTGGGGTGCTGTCCAGGAATAGGATAAAGCCTCGGCTTTGCAGGCCAAGTCACAGCGGCGTAGCACCGCAAATAGGCAGTTAGCCTAATGTTGTATGTTAAAATAAAGAGGGGTGTAGTCAGCACTACAAAGAGGAGGAGTTCCTAATGTTACAGTGGCACGACATCACGATGAGGTACCCGGTTAGGGATAAAGCCTCGGCCTTGCAAGCCATGTCGCTGCGGCGTAACACCGCAAAGGAGCCTAAGGCTTCATGCTGGGTAGTTTGGCACTACAAAGAGGCAGTTGCCTCATGCTACAGTAGTGTGACACTACAAAGGTTTCCAGATATGGGGTGATTCCCAGAGGGGTAATGCCTTGGCTTTAAGCCATGTCATAGCGGCGTAGCACCGCAAGGGAAGCGCAAAGCGCTTCATGCCATGTCTCTTTATAATGAACTCACCTATAGTGTATGGACAAAGAGATATCAGGCCGTCTCTTGAGGGTAAACTTGTAGATGCCCAAAAGTATACACTGAAACCAGGCTGGCACAGGGCCTTTAATGTGTAGCCAGAAGCACACGTAACTACATTATGCGAGTGGAAAGAATTTCAGCTATGATGCAGAATTCAAGGCTTAGTCCATTCTTGTATTATAGTCTGTTGTTTGACCCGCACGGGAATATTCAAGTCGTAAGCGACATCTCTCCTAATGCATGTTGGACAGTTACTGTGGGGAACACTTATACCCATATATATATAGATATGTGGGGGATTGTTGGAGTTTGGTCTTTTTCTAAGTGAATTTTAGTCCCACATCGGCTAGACCAAAGGAGTTGTATCTCTATATAATAGCTTTCCTATTTTAGAGATGCACATGTGGTGTGGAGGTGCACATGGGTGTGCTATGTGGGGTTATTTTTCTAACGGAAAAAAGGGTAAATCAACAATAAAAGCATTCATGCTTTTTGCTCTTGGGAAATTCATTTCCATGGGAGCTAAGCCCCGTAGGGGCTTAGCGACTCGGACTCGGACTCGGACTCGGACTCGAACTCGGGCTCATGGGCTCATGAGGCGTAATGTGGCGTTTTGTTGGCGCACTTTGCCCGAATATGCAGCGAAGAAGATGACAGGCGAAATGTGGAAGAACAGAAAGGAGATCTTCTTCGCTGCTGTGATTACGAAATCTTTTTAGATTCTCGTAATATCATAACGATATCTTTTTAGATCTTCGTTATACTTGCGCAACCTTCCTAGAAGTGTTGCGTTGGAACATTGTTTTTACAATTGTTTTATATTCTCAGTTTTCCATCGAAAAATTGTGCCCCGGCAATAACAGAAAGGAATAGTAATAATGAGAGAGGGCTGAGAATGGGAAGGAATAGTAATAATGAGAGAGAGGGAGAGTGAACATTTAGTGCCAGCAATAAGGACTCAGCTCCCAATGATCAACTCACCCGTCCGTGACTTTGCCTTCCCGTATTTTCCCGTAAAATATTGTACCGTACCTGAAGGGGCCTATATATATATATATATATATATATATATATATATATATATATATATATATATATATATATATTCTCGTCATCTTCTTCTTTTGTGAAGAAGTTGCCGGACCATCAGACGGACGACTTTTCCCTCGCAGTTGTCTCCATCGTGCTCCCCGCGCGCAGATCGGCAACCCTTGACGAGCTCGGCCACCGCCTCCCGTGACGAGATCCGAGCCACGCGGCTACTGTCTCCCTCAACGAGCCCGACCACGACCTCCCTCGATGATCTTCTCCGATACCTGTACATCTTCATCGGATCGCCATCTCCTGTCGACCGAGCGCTGCCTCAAATATGCAGCAAATTCCCAACGACTCTTTTCTCTCTTCCTTTTCAGCAAACAAGAAGAAGAAGAGCAATAAATATGTTGGATTGTGAAGAAGGATGAGTTAGATTTGGATTTTGTTTTCTTCTGAATTTATTTTTGTTGTAATTAGTAATTAAATTGGTGATTAAATTGGTAATTATCACTTGGGACTGTTTGGTAACTAAATTGGTGATTAATTATGGTAATTAATTTAATTATGGGTTACTATATCTCCAATTCCAACATCCATTTTCAACAACCATCCAAACAACCGAACTCATTTTTTCTCCACTTTCAACAATCATCCAAACAACGAATTCATTTTTCTTCCACTTGTAGGAGACAAAGCACTCTATCCAAACACATTTTGGAAAGTGCCACTTACTACATGTCCACTGAAACTCAACATGCTGTAAGTGTCACTTTTACACATTCAAAGAGTTACCTCTATTCCCTTGTAAGAGCATCTCCAACCTTATTGAAATTTTGGAAAAAAAAAATGTTAATAGGAATAAAAAATTTTCATTTAAAAAATCTTTATCCAATACAATTGACAATAAATTGTGAAGCTGACGTGACAAAAATTATAAAAGACATTATGAAATTGGATATATAGTTCTAGACAATACATTTGACAGTATCTTAACCTCCACATCATCAATTATCATTTATGAATAAAAAATATTTAGAAAAAAAATGAAAAAGAAAACTTGTCTTGGAAGTTGAAAAAACAAATAAACATCAGGAGTCTTTTACACAGGAGAAGACTTTTATACTTTTTCTTTCTTGACTATAGCCTAAAGACATTCGTCTTGTGTCTCATGCCACATAAGAATCAAACAGTTACAAGACCATAGGATTGGATATGCTCTATCTATTACAAATCATTCGTTGCACGGTCATCATTTGCATTCAAAACAGCAACGTCAACAGTAATACATGCCCCCAAATTATTATCTAATGCCGCGTGCATTAATCACATTGCCACTTAAGATGAATGGCGGCCATGAATGAAATAATTATCATAACACAAATTTGATATACCAAAAGTCTGCCAAAGTAAATTGTGACAATTGAATGATTTTAAGCTCAAATTCAGATTGCGAGTACCTACTGTAGAACCAAATCACCGCAACCTGGCCACTAAAGTATTATCATTGACAGAAAACCAACAGATATGAAAAATTATACAGAAAAGAAAGAACTCGATCGAATCCAAGAACCAGTGTATAGGTAATTCACATTCTAGTTCTATGATTTTAGACAATGCATTTGTAAGAACAAAAGACACTGTCAGGCTTGCTTCACATGTTAGTACTGAATCTCCAATATTCAGATATGTTAGGTTTCCAACCAGGTCAAAGTCCCAACTATCAAAAACTTGCTCGGAAGTTCACCAGGACAAGGTGCAAGATATGTTATCTTCTTCCTGCCAACGAAGGTTATGTTATCGAATGCCCAAACAAACAACACTAACAACAGTGCATGTGAAAATGAACTAGTAACGGATGAAACCTCTGGATGTCAATATCTGTCACATAGATGAACCCCGCAACGTTGCTGCCATAAAATGCAAAGAACCGTCAGGCGAACCTTAATCAGCATGAAGCAAAAACATGTAAAAGTAACATTTGCGCTATTATGTTCCTGTCAATATGAATCCAATACGAAACAAGGAGAACATTCTCCCCATCATAGTCCTCAATATTTGTAAGCACAAATAGGGTCCATCTTTTACTAGACAATACATTGCAGATATAAAATACAGTGAGCAGGAGATATAATTTACCTGGAGATGATCTGCTCAGGTTCCTTTGCATATGAAACAGCTAAAACTGAATGAAGCAAATCACGATTTACATTTACAGAAACCAGCCGTGTAGGATCCGCTAGAGGCTCGGCACCAATAGGGAGGGCAGAACGTGGGGCCTGCGGGCCACCACCAATTCGGAAAATAGATATATCACTGAAATTTACAATATTTGAATGTGGTGAAAGATCACTCACAAGCCCATAGAAGTATTCCTGCATGAAAACACAGATAGGACAGAACCTTTTAATTTTAAAGAAAACATAATTTGAAGAAATCTATAGCAACCATGAGCTTCTACCAGGATACATAACCGACCATGTGCACAGTTTAAGAGAACATATGAAACTCATGAATCATGAACCAGGCTTAACTAAGTAAATGTTGCCTGATTATTTCAGAAAAGCAACTCCAAGGACTCATGTGCATAATATAAAAATTATGTCATTCTCTGTACTCAATTGACCAAGAATCTGGAATTGGAGAACCTGCAAATAAGCATATGATCTTGCTGCACATATGTCAACACTTTGACCATTTGTGTGAAGCCTGAGTTGCAAGGGTAAGTCTATCGATAGCAGTTTTTTCCTTCACCCACAAACCAACCCACACAACAGTTTAAAATGTGATTATTGGGCAAAGCCCATTTCATTGACAAGTTGGACGAAGATCGATACTAGTTTGTCACCAATTTAAGAAGTTTGCTATGTTGCATGAATACGAACATGGATACAGGATGCAAGTCATTTTCAAATAGGTACAAGGTAATCACCTATGTTGCACGAATATGGACAAAGATACGTGTATGGACACGATAAGGATACATGACATCATCTCCTGTGTCTGTGCAACATAGATGGTTTGATTATGAGTGTAGCCTGCATAGCTAATTTCCTTAAAGAAAATAAGACCTAGTGTTCAAAAAGAAGGCATGTAAAACTCATAGCTTTACCTATGGATCTTCAAGAGGTTTCAAATTGTTGACAAGGGGGACTGGAATTCAGTAAGGGTAAATTTGTTGTGAGGCCCAGCAACAAAGTTCAAAGACCTAATAGTAGAAGAATAGGAGATAAGGAAATTAGAAACCCTGACAAATGGAAATTTAACTTCTCCCTTCAGTATGGCGACACTATTTGATTTTACTTTCTTCATTGCTGACAAAGTCTAACATTTATTTTTTTATTAGAGATGGTCACTACGATATGGTGAATCTGCCAGCTAGGAGGTTTGACCATACTTTTTGCATCTTGAGGTACTTGGATCAAAAACCACATATATAAAGGTTGTACATAAACTAAAGGGAACTGTGCAAAAAGGTTGACACCAAACATAAGTTAACTTACAAATAGTACTAAAAAATTATTTTAAGAATTTGACCTGAATCTTGAAATGGTCATAAATATAATATCTAATGTTCTATTCTGGCTAAGCAGTGATACTTACTGCAATAGATCAAAAATAAATATGACATAATTTCAGATCTAAGTATCATAATAGAACACGTATCTTAGTCTGAAACGAAACTCATATGCACCCAAGATGGACCAAAAATGGTCCATGTTGGACACAACTTCGATAAGTCTGGTAGACGGAAGAAAGTGATGGGCACACCACAGACAAGTAGTGGACACAAAATTTTAGCTCGTCCAAGAGCCAAACACACAGTCCAACCAGCGTTTTAAAGAAGCGGGCGACTAGGTGGACCACTAGCACCTACCAGTGTTCTAAAAATCGGAATTAGGCTCTAGGTGCCCGGTACCCGCCTGATGCCTGCCTAATGCTTAGCATGTCCATGTGTCCGACTATGCAGGCTATTTGGGAATTATTGGCAATTTTCAGCAGTTTTTTTTTTTTGACATGTTTTTTGTGGACCGCCTAGAACTAGGCGGCAGGTGCCTGCCTGACCACCTAGCGACTTTTACAACCTTGGCACCTACAATGGCCCATTAAGCAGCCTGATAGTACCATCCTCTCTTTTTTGTTGTTGTTCCGTATAGCCTGTATTAGAGAGAACAAGGGTTCAGTTGGAATTAATTTGGGGTTTGCACAAAAACTCCCAATTAATACCCTAAACCTAACCTGATATTAAATATAAAGGTGAAGTTTCCTTTCTCTTTCTAACCTAATGCTTTTGGAGAAATCTAGTAGTCTCTGACTAGCAGCCATCGTTGCCTTGTCGACAGATAGCCTGATCATGCATGCTCTTTCTGTTTGACCTATAATAGGTAACAATAGAATTCTTCACTAAATCCTACTTTCAAATATATAGATATAAACTTCCCTAATAAACCTACCCTTGTAAATGTGTATGAAACAACTTAATTTACCAAATTCTATATGTAATCGTATGAGATTAATCTAGTTAATCAAAAGGGAACAAGTTAGCAATATTGTTTAAAGACATGCCATATACCTTTATTTCTTTCCCATCTAAATATCAAGAACTAGCTAGTCATATCATCTCGTGTATTGGATATCTATTAGCTTGATTACCGTCTCATCACTCATGTATTGTAAGATACAATGTCCCATAGGAAGTATTGATAGGAATTCAATATAAACCTACAAATATAGGTAAATTTAACATAATGAACAATGATAAGGACCATTGTCAAGCATTAAGTGACACGTTCATAAAGTCGATGAGAGCAAAATTAAATATAACATAAGCATTACATATTGTATTCTTATTCATGACTATTGCATCATTACATCAATTACTTCTTAACTCTTAACAATCACTGTCATGACATTCAGATAAACATTCTAGTTTTAAATGTACAACTTATAGAAACTTTCAAAAAGAGGGGGAAAAAACTGCTATAGGAAAAAGACCTGAAACAAAACATGAGCAGATCCGAGAAATCTAAAAAAGCATAAATCTTAAGGGTGCCCAGTTCCACAAGGGTTCTGCTCTAGGAAGCACGGACCTCCGAAAACCGATGCCATGTTGCTGTTGCTTCATGGTGGACATCTATCGGATGCGACATAACACTCAAAATACACTAGGACATGCCAAAATCATTATCGCTTATGTGACATTGGAAAACATGTGTTAGAGAAACAAATAACAAGAGGATCCTTCGAATAGACTTTTTATGTTGCAGGGGAGGTAGAGAACAGCTGTCGGAGTATGTTGCAGCAACTTGAGGGTAAATTACAAGAGGGTGGTGCAGCATGGAAGGAGGATGCTGCAAGAGAAGGAATAGAAGAAACAGTGCCAGAGGAGCAGCAGAAAGAGACAATAGAGAACTATGATATGCAGGTTTTATTTACTAAAATTTGTCAGGACCAACAGAACACGTGTTCATCCAAGGTCACCACTTATGTAGACAAAAAGAATCTGTCACTTCTATGAATTACAAAATATTCACTTAATTAACGGTTGTGTCCTATTCAGCAAATATTATAAGAGTTCAATACTTTCTCATATTAGTACTTATTAGGTTCCCTGAGTACCCACGAATTCAACCACATAAATGTTTATGTTAAATATATGTATAACATATATAGTTGTACTTGTGACTTCATGCCTAGATTTAGAGACTTGCGGTGTCAGACACCACTTGTCTTGTCAAGGTGTAACTGTCAGTGCCACCTGTGTCCATGTCAACTAATCATAGCTAAAGGAGAGCCAATGGAGGATAAGGAACAAGGCCTCAGGTTGGAGGACTGAAAATGAAAGATAACATGGGTTTTTATTTTTTCCAGGTTGGTTTAGTAGGTTAAGTCAAATAAGTTGAGTAAACAGGTTTCATACAACCCCAACTGAACTGAATTCAAGTTCCATAAGTATATGGTCCAAGTGTCCAACCAGGCCCATACCTCTTAACTTTTTAACGGGTTATATATCATTTTTTATATTTCAGAAGATGGTCAAACTTGATATGATCATCTTCTTCTTGAAACCAAATATGAGATATGTGTGGCGGTTTCATTGGAGATTAGCAAGATTAACCCCAAGAACACATTTCTAGACACATGCTATGCTATCCATATCTGATACATGTAAAATGGCAACTTGACGTATTGATGCATCGTAGTTTATTAGGAATAAATTGTACAAAATCATATCTTAGTTAGTTAGTTGAACAGGTCAAGATTACACAATAAGGAAGATGATACACATAAAATATAGGTCAAACATAGTCATTAAAAGCACGTCAAGGCATGTGCGTAGGTGAGAAGCACATCGCTAGGGAGGTTGAGTCGAGCTTCAGCCAGGAGACCTCCTTGCTTTTGATGTGAATCATGCAATCAAGTCGAACCTTATACAAGGATCCAATAGCATCATACATCATCCTATCTAGGTCCAAGCACCGCTGAAGCTTCTATGCGTTGTTACGAACAAGTAAACAGTAGTCATATGGAGCAATTTTGTGATTGAGGGCCTTCATTGATCTTTTTATTATACGGACCTTGCCCGGTTGTGCGCCAAAGGGCTTTGTGCGTTTACCCCGATGGATCCTGGCACCTGAATACGCTTTTCGCCTGTGACAACTCCATTAAAGTATTCTAAGTTCTAACATGTTATACTAAGCCAAAACAAGCCCAAATTATGATGAAAGAGCAGTTAGCTGATAATTCAACCTAACAATTCTGTCATAATATTGCAAATATAGGAATTTAAAAAATATTTACACAATCATACCAAACTTATTGAACGCATATTAAAGTGTGTTTTTCTCCATTAGTTCATGCAGATAGCTAGCATTATCTACAATAACTTTTTGGAGGGTACTTTACTTAGTATAGGGTTTGCAACCAACCAATCCGCCAACGAGGTAGGACAATTTTGAATTGTTCCAGTTATTTCTTATATTGATTTCTCTTGAGGAATGTGTTTAAGTGAAATGGAAATAAGTTGAAGAAGTGAAGGTAAAGGTAGCGGCCTAGATCTCAATAAGGACCAAAAATAATTGCATGTCTCTTGCAAATCTTCAAAATAATTACTGTCAAGGTAAATGACATCGTTCATTTTCAGAACAAAATTCCAGAGAAATTCAACTTACTCTGATCCTAAAGCTCCTAGCCTTTTGTCGAAGCTTAGGGTTCCTGGAAACGACACCTCCAGACCTATGAAGTTTCACAATGTCCACATTAGACCTCTTCTTTTGCACAACATCTTTCAGCATACTACAAAGCCTCTCCTGCAAAAGAGAGGAAAAAAATCTTAAAAGTGCTTCAGGTGAAAGCATACACCTATGTCTCAAGTCTCGATCATATAGCTTCCGTCAATTGTCTATAGTATTGGAGAATTAATCTGCTAGTGCATACATCCCAAATAATCATGCTACTATGAAACACAAATTTGATGACAAGATCATTGAGCTTTGTTTTGACCTGAACCTTTCCCAGTTACTTAAGTTGGACCTTGAAGTGTCAACTGGAGAGACTTCACCTGTAATTTCAAGAGTTTTCAGTCTATGAATTGAAGTTAGAATAGAGATTTTACAAGAGATCTTAAAGCCTTTATGAGTGTTCACAAGGCTCTAAAAGGTGTAGCACTAATGCCTGTAGATAAACAATGAAGACCACTTTGGAGCATTCGAGGCCGAGTAGGCATGATGCTGAAGCAAGATGGCGAGCTGCACAAACTTTGAATGTTAAGCAGTATCCTAAAGGTAGTGGGGATCTTAGCAACTTTCGCATCTCAAATATCTTTTATATGTATGTTTTTAGGGTTTATTTTTGGGTAAAACTAGCTTAGCCCTTAAGCAATCCTTTCAAAGAGATCATAAGGAGTACAATGTCAGCTATTGCTTCCTAAAGCAACTGTCCTCAATTATCCAGGCAAGGGACAGGGTGAGACTTTCTTAAAACTAATATGTAGGGGATAGCATGAGAGGGCCATGCCATAAAACCTATGGGCCAATTGGCAGACAGTTAGACCTAGTTTTGATATATAGTTTAAGCTCATTTAACCAAGTAGCACCCTCCAAGTTTGACTACAAAGAGTCTAGATGAAAAGGTAAAATAATACATTTTGCTATAGAAATGGCTTTCGATCTCTATGACACATTAAGCCGGAGAATGAAAGAAATATCAATACCTAAATTCCGAACCTCATAGGAGTACATTTAAGCTGTAGTAGGTGTCTCCTTATAAGCGACTCTTTGAGAGTCCGAATTCTGCACTGTTCATTGTAGTTGATTATAGAAAGAAAGGATTCTAGTTTAGTCTAAAGCTATGTAGATTGGCCACCCTTTCATTGCTAGAAAGCAAGTAACCTACATATTGTGGGAATTTATTGTATGTCATTTCATCCATTCACTTCTCTGTTTCTAGCTCACTTTATTTTTCTCCTTTTCCTCTCATGTTCCTTTCTGCTACATCAAGTTGGTACGAGCACATACGGATACATTAAAATCCAATATTATATTAGAATGACATAATATGGAAACGCCATATGATATAGAAAATTAATTTGAAAGAGGTTTCCATGCGAATTCCAGTTGAGTAAATACATAATCAGTAAGAAAATCACCTGCCCAAGGACCAAGACAACATCAGCGTTGAAGGTATCAATTGCATGAAGAAGCAACTGCATGTAACAAGAAGCAAATGACCATGATTGTGAGTATTGCATATGGAGGCAACTAAAGTAATGTGAAAAGAATTTGATGCTTTGACTGTAAGAAACTACCTCATATCCAAGACCTTCTACCCATCCCATGGTGTTGATCACCATGCCAGCAGCTCTTGATTCAGCATTGCCAGTGAACTGCCTCTCCACTGTTTGCGCTAGCTCCTTTACTAGAACTTTATACAACTCTGCACTGACACTTTGAAGTAATAGATAAAGAGAATATTAGGCTCAAATTTAACAAAAAAAATGTGCACACAAGATCTTTTAAAAAAACTCAAGATCTCTGTATATATATCAAAATGCATGGTGCAATAAAGACTACAATAGAAGAAGAATAAATAGCTACCTAGGAGTTGTGTTCCCATAAAAATATACAATGGGCATTTCAAGAGGAATTCCTTCCACTTCATCAATGGGCATTTCAATGGGTGTAGCAGCAATACATCCAGGAATAGTAATGGACCCCTGACCAACATCCAAATCCACAAATGTTGGTTTCCAACCCTGCTTACAAGCCCAGCTAAGAAGCATCCGGCACAAGCTACTCTTTCCAGAATCAGTAGGCCCCACAACAATCACCCGTGGACCCTGGAACACTAAACAATCATAATTTGGGCCCAATGAAGATAACATAAACTTCTATCCCTGATTCCCAGATAGTAATTAACCAGCCAACTAAAAGTAAAGATTATAACAAAGAAATTTACCAAATAAGTAGCTACAAATAGTTGTTTCCTACAATTGATATATTTACCAAATTCCTAAAACTACAGAAATAAGTAGTGCAGATACTTCCTTGGACTAGCCAGGCACTTCTTCTAATCTATTATGTACTAATAAATAAGCCAATCATGGCAACCAAAAAGGTTCAGAACCTTCTTTGGTAATGGAATATTCCCAGTTTGGAACTTTGTTGTATACGTTGGTGGATGTGTGCAGTTTGGCTGGGTTTGGGGGAGGTATTAGACAATTTAAAATCTTCTGCTTCTTGGACACATCTTCAACACTTCTCCAACATACTGCCAACATTTCAACTACCCTTCGCCAATAAAAGATTTTTCTTATATTTTTCAACAAAAGATTTAGGCTGTGTTTGATTGGGTTTTTTTTCCATGGAAAATATTTCCATCACAAATTTTCCACCATTGTGTAGTGTTTGATAGCTATATTTTCCATGGAATTATTTTCCAAAAAATTATCATTTTCCATATTTTCTTCTAAAATGGTGGAAAATGAAACTTGTCCAACCCATAGGAAAACATCATTTTCCATGGAAAATAACTATTTTCCGTGGAAATAATGACAATCAAACACCTAAATTAAGTTTTCCGTGGAATTTTTTTAAAATTCCATGGAATTTTTTTCCTAGGAAAATAATTCCATGGAATTAATTTCTTTTCCACATATTTTCCACCTTGCAATCAAACACACCCTTAGAGAATTTAGTAAAATTTGCATCACTGTGATGTTTCACACGGTAAGTTATTATGTAAGATAACTAAAGTATATGAAGGCGGAGACTCATTCCCTCCAAATTCATCAGGATGGTATGAAAATATCAAAATATAGTAGATACGCATTAAATTCTGGACAAATTACCTAGACTTAGGTGATTGATATGCTACCATTAGAAAAATACAGGAATTTCAATAATTTTCTGCGCATTCCTATCATGCCCATTCCAACAACAACATAGCCTTTATCCCAAATTTATGGGATTGATTGTTTGAATCATTTTCTTCCATTCGGCTATGTTAAGGGCCATGTCCTCTATAACGCTCACAAGATCCATACCCTTCTTTAAGACTTCAAACCATACTTTAACACTTCAAAGTTCAAACCTTGTTCGTCTAGGTCTACCTCTAGTTCTAGCGGCTCCATTAACTACTATATTATCACTCATCCTTAAGGGAGCATCTATTGGCATGTGTTCCATGTCCAAACCACATAAGGCTTCTTTTTTTCCTCATCATGTCCTTAATTGGCGTCACTTCTAACTTTCCACGGATACACACACTTCTTATGCTATCCTTTAATGTATCGCCACTCATCAATCTTAGCATTCTCATTTTAGCTGCACTAACTTTTTAGACATGTCGTTTCTTATATCATGTCCATTTTCTACTTCACAATTTGCGAACAATCAGTGTTCTAAAATTTACTAGGAGGATTCGGTGCAGTGGAGGGCTGCCTGCAGCCTAGCGCCTAGGCGCCGAACTGTTTTTTAAAATTTAAAATCCATAATAAAAATTTAAAATTTGAGATCCAAACATGTTCTAAATCAATAATACAATTCATAATTTTTTTGAATTTGAAATTTAAAATTTCAATGTTCTAAATCTAAATACAATATTAAAAATCCAAACAACATATCCACAATATAACTATGCATAAAAAAATAAAAAAAATCTCAAAATCCGAACAACCGTACAGGGCCACACATGCCTGAACAGGCCCATATAGGTGCCGAAAGGGGGTTTCGATTCGGCCGGTGGGCACCTAGGCCGATTTTTAGAACACTGCAAATAATCAAGAGCCTCACTACTATGGACGGCAAATTATGGCTTTGTTGCGGTCTTAGAACGACAAACGTAACTTCTTGTTTTCATAAATTCCGACCAACCTTGGTTGGCCACTCAAAAGATCCAATCTACACTCTATACTACATTGCTAGAGTTGAAGAGTTCTTAATGAATTAATCAACTTGAAGCAAAAGATGGATGGAGCTATATTATCTGTTGTTCCTCTAATCACTAAATATTTGTAATCTCCATCACAACATCCAAATTTCCTCTTCCAATATAGCCTACTCCTGCCATTGCTACAATAACAATCACAATCTACTACCATCTACATCATGTTTACAACACATACATATATTTTTAATACATCTCCTTAAAGAATCAAGAACTTTTGAAATGACAAAAAAATTTAGTACAAGTATCATAACGGTAAAACCACAGAGGATTTAGTTTCTAATGCCAACAAGCTAGGACAAGAACAGTTCGATACCTGGGAAGAATCCAACACAGAACTCTGAGATGCTTTCGACCGCACTCTTCTTGCATCTAGTATAGCATGCACATTCACATAACTCACCATAGGCGTCTGTAAAATCCAGAAAAAAAAAACATTTTTTCCAGATTAAATATCAAAAAGAGTCCCAAACTTCTGACTTCTCATACAATGCACTATAGGCATAATACAAATAATAATAAAATAAATAATAAAAATAAACAAAACACATTATTAAAAGGCAACCAAATTTCTAGACATTTCACCATAACTATTGAATGTTATTAAAATTAACCCTCACCCTCACCCTCACCGACACTCTATAGTTTTGGTGCAAGTGGCATGGAATTTAGCATGGTATCAGAGACACCCACGTTCAAATCCTTGGCCCGCATTAATTTCAAAGTGGATTAAAAGAAATATCAGTGCGTAAATCCAGTCCTCTGCCAAAACAGACCTTTTACCTGCGGGTGCGTGTTGAATAATATTAATATTATTAATATTAGCGCTCAACCCTCACCAACACTCTAGGGTTTTGAGCGGCAGGGACTTTAACACTAACTAATGCATAAAATAACATTTTCCCCACATAAATTTCTACTCTTTTTGCATAACATTGGAATAACGCGAAAGGCATCATTCTGTAGATGGAAAAAAAATGGGGAAAAAATTCAAATTTCTACTGTTTTCACATAAAAAATTAGAAATAAGCCCAAATTTCATATCTTTTCCCCCAAATTACCTCGTCCGCGACGTATTCGACCTCGGTGGTCCCTTCCAGTTCGATGGTGGCGCCGTGCCAAGTGAAAATCTGGGAGAGGAGTGTGCGTTTGAGAGTAAGGGGAAAAAAAGAGGGATTGTGGAGAAATAATTTTGGGGAAGAGGGACTTACAGCGAATTTGTGGCGAGGAGGGATCGAGAGCCAGTTCTCGGGAGGGAGCTCGGTGCCGAATATCTCAGCGGTGCCGGAGACCAGCCGGACACGGAGGGGGCTCTCCTGGCCGACCTCGACCCGGAGCTCGCTCTCGGTCGCCAGCTTGAACTGGCGGACCAGACCGGCCGGCGGCGCCGCCGATGACATGGTTCGATTTGACTGAGCCGGAGCAGAAAGGGCGTTTTCTTTTCTTCCGTCGGGGGTTTAGGTTTTAATCAAATGGATGCAACTGCCGCGGGCAAGCCTTTAGGGTCTGCTTGGATTGAGGGGGACAAAAAAGGTTTTTTTTTAAGGGGCACCATCACATTTACTAGGGGACCATCTCAAAAAATTTTGAAAAAATTACAAGTTTACCATTGATTTTTTTTTACTAGGGGGACAGCCCAAAAAACACTATAAAAGTCAATTTGATTTTATTTCATCTCTCTCTTTCTTCCTCTACTACTTCTCTTCCTCCACTCTTTTTTTCTCCTCCTCATATAAACCTATAATTAACCTAACCTAGGTGAAATTGTCCCCCAACCTAAAATTGTTGAAGATTTTTGGTAGAATACAGTGTCAATCACTTCTTCCATTTATTTGTAAGTCGTCGAATTTATTTTTGTGTAATATTTTAAGTTTTAACCTAAATTTTACATATAAAAGTTGAATTTTGTGTTTAATGTAGAAAGAAATAGAAAATGGAACAACCCGGACCATCAAATGCTGGATACTCTCCTCCCACAACGTCCGAAGAATACTTTGACGCATCGGAAACCCTCGTGGTAACTACACTTGAACTTTACTTCGGGTGAAAAATTGGACTTTGACACAGAGGACTGCCACAAATGTAGCAGTCCCTCACATATATAGGACTGCCACATCTCTGGCAGTCCTATATATGTGAGGGAGTGCCACATTTGTGGCAGTCCTCTGTATGTGAGGGACTGCCACATCTGTGGCAGGCCTCAAACAAGATTGACTAGTTCACAGAAGAGAAGGCTGGAGTCAACTAGGAGAGATCCATCGCACTTTGAGCATGTTGAACGAAGCTTATAGCAAGCTCCGCCCGCACGGAAGGACAAGCTTGTCATTCGCCGAAAAATGGAGAAAATGGACCTCCCAAGAGAAGATACCGTTGCAAGCCAAACACTGAGTTTGTATATTGATAAATTCCAACCTGAGCTTCGCCGATACATTTGGTCTATTGTCGATGTCCCCGGTGATGGCCATTGTGGATTCCATGTGCTTGCAAGACATCTTGGTTATGATGTCAAAGACGGATGGAGACGGGTGAGGCAGGAGCTGTACGAGGAGTTAGAGACTCGTCTTCCATTCTACTCCCGCCTCCTAAGCGAAAAAACGGTTGCAAGTTTGTTGTTAAGTATCCCTTGCACCGACAGTGTTACCGGGACAGACCACTACATGTCAGTCCCGTCTGCCGGCTATTTATTTGCCAATAGGTACATGATACCTCTCGTAATTTTCTCGATGGGTATTAGAGAAACATTTTTTCCGATGTGCGCACCTCCGTCGGACCACGGACATTCTAACCTATGTACTATAGGTCACATCGGTGATCACTTCGTCATACTAAAGATGATCGGTCATTCTCCGATTCCTCCACCTTCAACAGTTTGGTACAAAAGAGCACCGGTCGAAGCCAAAGCTTGGACCACACCTTTCGATCATCAAATCGACCATTGTAAGAAGTTGTTGAAGTTTGAGGAGCCAAGAGACTTACCTGCTGACCACTGTGACGTCGAAATCGACTGAGTATCAATGTATTATATGGAGGACCACTTTTGTATACATTTTGGCATTTTGGTTATAAAGGACCACTTTTGTATACATTAAACTATGAAATATGAAGTCCAATATATGTTTCTTACTTTTATCCATGTGTTATATGTCTTTTATCTGGGTGTTATACATGTGTGTTTTGTGTGTTTTGGGTGTTATACATGTGTGTCATACATGTGTGCTACTTTTCTTTAATTCATCTAGGACTGCCACAGACAGGGCAGTCCTTTACAAGTGTTGGACTGCCCTGTGTGTGGCAGTCCTAGATGAATTGTTCTGTGATTTGATCACACTTCAATTCATCTAGGACTGCCACACACAGGGCAGTCCTTCACTTGTGAAGGACTGCCCTGTGTGTGGCAGTCCTTGCTAAAATCTTCTGTGATTTGATCACAGAACAATTCATCTAGGACTGCCACACACAGGGCAGTCCAACACATGTGAAGGACTGTCCTGTGTGTGGCAGTCCTAGATGAATTGAAGTGTGATTCAAATCACAGAACAATTCATCTAGGACTGCCACACACAGGGCAGTCCAACACTTGTGAAGGACTGCCATGTGTGTGGCAGTCCTAGTTGAATTGTTCTGTGATCAAATCACAGAACATTTTAGCAAGGACTGCCACACACAGGGCAGTCCAACACATGTGAAGGACTGCCCTGTGTGTGGCAGTCCTAGTTGAATTGTTCTGTGATCAAATCACAGAACATTTTAGAAAGGACTGCCACACACAGGGCAGTCCAACACATGTAAGAGGACTGCCAGGACTGTGGCAGTCCTTGTTTACATGTGGACTGCCACATGCTTGGCAGTCCTACTGTACTCGGCCAACAGACAAACGACTCGCTAGTTTGTCGTTTTCTAGGGTTAGGGTTTGAAGAGAAATTGTGGGTTTGTCGTGTTCGAAAATGTCATTCATAAACCCTAAAGACATTCTAAACCTAAATTATCAAAAGTTTTTAGACAATTAAAACTATTCTAGGGTTTCGAATAAAATGTAAAAAATTATAGAAGAAATTAGGGAAGAACGTACCTAGAATCCGATTTCTTCGACTTGCGTGTCATCTCGTCAAATGTGGGAGTGTTCTTGAAAGAAATTTGGTGGAGGAATTAGGATTAGAGTGGTGGAGGAGAATTTTCTAGGGTTTAGGGAGAGGGAGAGAGAGCTCTTCTTCTTTTTCTTTTGGAGGAGAGAGAGAGGAAATGATGAAATGGGAAGGAAATGTGAGTTTGGGGGGTTGGGCTGCCCCCTAGTAAAATTTGGGCTGCCCCTAGTAAAATCTCCACCAAATGGGCTGCCCCCTAAGTAAGGGCTGCCCCTAGTAAATGTGGTGGTGCCCCTAAAAAAAACCACAAAAAACCTATTTAGTGGGGTTAAGTGAACGAGAGTTAAGTGGCTGTTTGGATAGTGATAACTTTAGTGTGAAAGTGGCACTTTCACCATGTTGAGTTATAATACACTTAAAAAAAAGTTATAATACACTTGCAGTTAGGGATGAGCATATAACGGTTGAAAACCGAAAGTCGAACCGAACTGAACCGAACTGAAATATGACAAACGGTTCGGTTTTTCGGTGATCGGTTCGATTTTCGGTTTGAAATTTTGAAAATATGAAATAACGGTTCGGTTTTCGGTTCTTGATCCGAAAACTGAACTGAACCGAAAATCGATTTAGATTTAGTAATTTATCAAACTACCATCAATATATATATACTAATATTTTTTAACCCCTAATTGAGGGTACTCTCTTCTCCTATTATCTATCGGTGCTTCTTTGAACACTCTCTCTCAACCCTCAATCTATATATACTAATATTTTTTACTCTATGTAATATAATAATTCATAAATACAATAATGTCATATTATTTTAAAAAATTATTTTTTAAATAGGCTCATTTTGCTAAAATTTGAAGGCCCGGCACATTGGCTCATGAAAGTGAACTGACCGAAAACCGAACCGAATTAATTCTGTTCGGTTTTGTTCGGTTTTAATAAAAACGGTTCGGTTTTCGGTTTTGAAAAATATTGTTTACGGTTATTTCATTTTTCATGTATTCAGTTCGGTTTGAACCAAACCAAACCGTTGCTCACCCCTACTTGCAGCATGTATGAGTTTCCAAAATATGTTTGGATGTAGTACTTTTTGTCCCCCACAAGTGAGAAAAATGAGTTTGATTGTTTGGATGTTTGTTGAAGTGGAAAAAATTAGTTTGGTTCTTTGGATATTTGTTGAAAGTGGATATTGAAAGTGATAGAAATTACTGAAAATTAATTTCAGAAAAAAACTAAATTCGAGTAAATTTTTATTAGACAAATTTTTAAGCCATCTAATTTTTAAACCACCTAAATTTTAGATAAAATAAATTCGCATAATTGTTTGGATGTAGTTTATTATTATTATTATTATTATTATTATTATTATTATTATTATTATTATTATTATTATTATTATTATTATTATTATCCTAACAATCCCTTATTATTACCAAGACAGTCCCTTATGATTATCAAAACAAACGAATAATTTTACAGAGGGGGATAAACTTTACTGTAATTATGCAAAAGGGGATAACTTTAGGAAAATAGCACTAAGAGGGATGATACGACATTACTAATGTCGCCAGAAAGTTGCCCCCCCCACCTCCTTGGCGACATTAGTGAGGGCGCCATCGGTTATGTCGCCAAGCATCCCCCCACCATCTGACATTAAACATCCCCCCCAATGCTACTTTCCCCCCTTCCATGCTACTTCCCCCCACCAATGTTACTTTTTCTCCCCCCCATGGCTTTCAAAAAAATTTGCATAGCGCCAAAATCCAAACTTTTGAATATTTTTGAATACTTACTTCTGATTGGTTGGGACTTTGGGATTAGGATTGGAGTTCGGATTGAGAAAGAAATGAACGAATGTGATCGACTTAATAAATATGTGGTTTGGATTGTATGTGGTTTGGATTGTGGTTCTTCGGTTGAAGCTACATATATGTTTAGGAAGTTGATAAAATTGAGCACATTCATTCAAGTTTCCAAAGAAGTAAGAGAGAAAGAAGATGGATGCAAGAAATGATGGTCATATTTCCGGCGGACCGACGACTGAAAGAGAGGAACAAGAACGAGAAAATCACATATCTTGACTGGTGTTTACAGAAAAGGTAATTTTTTAAAATTAATATTTATTTGTTATTTTATTATATATTTTAACTGAGTTGATTCATATACTTCATTTCATCTGTAGTTATTTAATTATAAACCGGATATACGGTTACGTGAACGTGAACAAAGACGTTACGCATCAAACTACGTCACATGTGAGTTAAATACATACCAAAAGAGCCTAGTTGACGTATTTGGTTTTCGATATCTAGATGTGCTATAATTCTTGGTATACGACAGGAATTTATTATTTTATCTGGCGGAGCGTTGGTGGCCCCAACGCAACACTTTCCAGTTGTCGGTAGGAGAGATTACTGTTACTCTACTGGATGTAGCCAACATTTTAGGGTTATCTATTGCAGGTAAAATAATTGTTTAAATATTATTTTGTTCAGAAAATTATCTGCAAAACAAATGAGACTCTCTCATTGCTCCATGGAAGCAGCAGCAACCACCAAACCCACTCAAACTCATGTTGCTGCTTCTTCTCCATTCGTCTTCTTCTAATGTTTGATCCATCTTCTTTTTCTTTTCCATTGGTCTGCTTCCTCTTAAAAAAAATTAGAGAAGAAGAAGAAGAAAGGACGGCCAATCATTCGCCTTCTCCTTCCAAACGACCGTCGACATCTCTCAGGCGACCGAGCATTGTCGAATCTGACCTCCAGCGGAGCTCCTCTTCGATATCAGCGTCTGTAGCACCGAGCTCTACTCCTGCAAGACCCAGATCTGCCATGGCGTCGGATCCATCACTGCATCCTCCGCAGCAGACCCGAGCCGATCTTCGCTGTGACTAAGCCCACCACTTGCATCATACTTCCTTCTCTTTTTTGTTGCAAGTTAAAAGGGAAAAAAAGTGAGGGACAGAAACTCTGCAGCAATTGATATTCTCCACTTACTACCTCCAGTTGCTGCTAACCAAATGCTGAAACTCATGGCCATCGCCTCCAGTTGCAACGGAAAGAAGCTATGGCAGCAGAGCTGCTGCCAACCAAACAGGCCATAAGTAAGGAGAGTAGAGTCAATACATATAACCTTGCTTTGATTGGAGGAAGGGTTAAGTGGGGGTGTGTTTAATAACTATTACTTAGATTAAAGATTTTGAGTGAGAGGAGGATTAATAAAAAATATAATAGTTACCAAAATACCCTTATTACGTGTCATAAAATTAAATTTGATTGGAATTGTAATTAAAAAATTTCAAAATATGGATAATTTTACAGAGGGGGACAAACTTTACTCTATTTATGCAAAAGGAGATAACTTTAGGAAAATAGCAATAAGAGGGATGATATGACATTACTAATGTCACCAGAAAGTTGCCCCCCTCCTTGGCAACATTAGTGATGGTGCCAAGGGCCCCCCTGGCGCCATCAGTTATGTCGCCACATGAGTGGCACATGCCCCACCTCCTTGGCGACATTACAGATGGCGCCAAGCCCCCTTGGTGCCATCAGTGATGTTGCCACATGCCCTTGAAAACTCCCGTTGGTGCCATTTATCTTGTCGCCATAATTTCACCCGGTCGTCCACCAATCCAACGTTTGATTTTTTTACAACGGTCATATTTCTAGCCATTTGAGAGTGAACCTATATAAACGGTATATGTGAGAGAGTTTTGTTCCCACTTCACACTTTCTATTCTTCTTCACTCTACATTCTTCAATATTTTCTATAGATTAGAAGTTCTACATTTTTTTCGATATGGATCAAAGCCTAAGAATATTGTGCTCACATAGAGGTGCAATTAATGGTCTATCATACGAAAGGGGTTTTACGCAACTTATTTTAACCGATCGTAGTAGTACATTAGATAGTCTACGCACTCTGATTATTAACTATTTTTCTATTCGATAGGAATTTATATTAAGACATGTTTTTGTTTCTCATTGTTTGTTAATAGATTCTGATCAAGCATAAAATTTTGTTCTTGAAGTTAATTTGCATTTTTTGTTTATAAGTATTTTTGTTACTCAAGTTGCACCACCAGAAGGGCCTCACCAGAGAGCTGCGGCACGCAGTGGCGATCAGCTAGGCAACTACTTATTCGAGCATTCTCAAGATTGCTCAGGCTGTGGAGAAAGAGATGGACCCGCGGCCTAAGAGAGATAGGGACATCGGCAGCAGCAGCTATCAGACACCGGCGAAGAAGACCCAGACTCAGACTCAAGCGAGGCCACAGCAGCCAGCACAGCAACATCACCATCCAGCCAGAGTTCATGCAGATCCACCATAGAGGCAGCAGTTGGCAGTCACTTGCAACTACTGTCACCGCCCAGGACATCATTATGATGAATGCCGCAAGAGGCTGAGGCTTTGCTTGTTCTGCGGATCACCTGCTCACCAGGTCAGAGATTGTCCAGAAGCCGCTGAGGGACGAGCACGAGGAGCACCGGGACCCCAGTAGGAGGACTTACCTCTTTATGTCCAGCAGCTGTAGGGAGACCAGCCAGAGGGGCGAGTCTACCTTCCGACAGCCGAAGAAGTGGAGACCATTCCGATTCCGGATGAGTACTGACGACCAGGGGCACTTGTGGATTACTATCTTGCTTTGATGTTTCTTTTTGCATTTTCTTGTTGTTTCTCCATTTCGAGACTTATTTCTAAAGTCTCCATATCTTACTGTTGTTTCATAGTACCTAGTAGCTACTTGTTGACTGTTGAATGTCGCTTGGTATCCAATAAACTTGTTTCTAAAGAACAGATACTATCACTCTCTATCATCACTTAGGAACTTCACAAACTTCCTTGAAACTTCTGGATAAAGTTGAGAAAATATTTGACAACCTACTATGACCTGGATTATGGAGGCCGTGAGTCCACTGCAGCTAGCTGTACACTGGCGAGGCAGGGACTCTAAGTCGAAGTAATTGTGGGTATTCTCAGGTTCTCAGATATTATTGAAGCTAAGTCCTAAATTTATTTCATATCGGATAAAGTTGACAAAATATTTCGGTAATCTAGTACTATCGAGAGCATGGAACCGAAAGCTCACTGCAGCCGGATGCATACTGGCGGGACAGGAACTGTAGGGAAAGTGATTTCAGATATGAAGATTGTCGGGTACTATGGAGAGTATTATCCATTGATTTCATTTTCGTGACCATCGCCTTGCACCACCTTAAATCGTGCTAATTTCCAATTTTTGTATTTGATTATTTTGTGACTAATCTTGCCCTAGAATTTCGAGGACGAAATTTTTCAAGGGGAAGAGATTTGTAACTCCACTTTTCTAAATAATAATATTTTTCTCTTGTGATTAATTTAAATTTTTAGATTATATTAATCAAATCCTAATTTTCTAAATATTTTTCTAAAAAATTATTAAGAATATTTCAATTGGCTAATTTTATTTTTTAAAGTAAATTTAGTGGTTCATTTTATTAATTTTTATTAAATCATAGTCACCCTTAGCCCTTGGGCCAATATCCTCTGACCTGGCCCACTAGTGCAGACCGTTGGGATTAAAACCCAACCCTCAGCTCCTTTCACATTTCAAATTTCCCTCCTTCCCTCCTTGCTGTGCTCGTTGGACGACGATGCTGATTCTCCAGCTGTCGTAGCAAACCACCTGCCCGCCCAACCGTTTGAGCCTGCCCATTCAGACCCTAACCACCTGCCCGTTCCTTCCATCGCCTATAAATAAACTCCCAGAGCTCTTATTCTTCACTCACCTCCACATTAGTGAGGCTCTGTTCAAATTTACAGTCACTTCTTCCTTGAGCACTCCATCGAAGTATGGCCATGGCGACCGGGATCAATTCGTGGTGAAGACGGAGATCCATAACAAAGCAGGTCAGCTTCGTTCTTGCTTGGCCTATTCTTCCATTATTTCTTCTCGAGTTGTCATCGATGATATTGATCTCTGACAGAGGATCGAGAGATCAGCAGAGCTTCGAATTAATCGATCGATATAGTTGGACATTCAGTTCAGTA
Source organism: Iris pallida (assembly GCA_029216955.1). NCBI lineage: Eukaryota > Viridiplantae > Streptophyta > Magnoliopsida > Asparagales > Iridaceae > Iris > Iris pallida. The sequence continues at coordinate 32,940,874 of JANAVB010042618.1, forward strand.
AGTTCTTCATCCCCTTCCTTACAATTTCATGGAAACATTCGAATTCATTTGGAGAGATTTTCTGATTTGATCAATTATATATCAGTTTTGATTCGTGGAGTTTGTTTTGGGAAGATCGATTGGTGAGTTCTGTTCGATTCTCTCCAAATTTGGAGTTGATACAATTCAAATTAAACTCATATATTTGTTTTCTTTTCTTACACGCTAACTGTTCGACAAAAGGACTGAACCAACCGTGAGGATTGCTTTGGACACACGGATAGCGATATCGGACTCTGCAGTGCATTTTTAGACTCGGGTATATATTCTTAACCCCTTGTTACATCCTTTCTACTTTAGATTCTGTGTCCTTGCGTCGTGTCTAGTGGAGAAGTTGTCTATAATGACAGTTCAGATTGGGTTTATGTCTCCCTTACGATTACGACTGATGTAAAATTTTGATTGTGTGAGCACTGTAGGCTAGCCATTGGATGGATTGTTAATATGCAGAACTATTAGGTAGAAGGAATGTCAATTTGAGTATTAGAGGAGACTTCTAAATGTTGGAAACATCAGTCTTTAATGCTGAGCCCAAAAGGGGGGGTTCGATTATTCAGTACTGGGTCGATGCTAATGTTGCTAGGACTGGATGTAGCCTTGACATAATAACTATTGTAGATATTCCTTTAAGAAGTTCTGGTGAGCTATTAGCAGTACAAATGAGTTAGGTCTCACAATCCATGATAGGTTAGGAGACCAATTCGAATACTATAGGATGCTTAGTTTGGCAGTAAGTTCCTATAAAGTTTTGTTTCCTTCAATCATTTAGAGAGTGTAGTGATATCTTTACCTGAGCTGTTAGTATCAGTAGACTTTGTTGATCATGAAGTTACTAGAAAACCAGTATTGCATGGTATCAGAAATTCCTGATTAAGTTGTTTTGAGTTGTTGTTCAAATAAGAATCTGATTTTCTTTTGATTTCCAATTCTCCTTATATTAGTTTATGATAGGATGGGTTAGGAATGAAATTTGGGACTGTATGCATATTTTGAATTTAGGAGTTCATCCTTGACTTGATACAGGTTAGTGAATCTCTAAATTGTTCACTTTTGTGGACTGTTTACTTTCCTTTAAAGCAAATCTGAGACTCATACTTGGCTGTATAAGAATTAGTTAAGAAGAGAATGTCAGGATTGGTTTACATTCCATTTCAGGAGTAATGTTCAGAATTGTGGCCTATTGGTCAGTCAGGTGGTAACCTTGGCATCCTATTAGTAGTGAGATTGTTCTTTGCAGTAGGTTCCAGTTTTGACATTGAGAATATTAGTCAATTTGATATCAGCTACTGTCAAGCAACTGGATTTCATTTGGCTATATAAGTGATGTCTTAAACTGCCAGGAATATCTTAGATTGCAGGACTTAAAAGGGCTGTTGTTCCTAAACTAGTGTTGGTCACTTGTTTCCTGAAATTGAATGGACTGATATGTGTAGTGCTTTGGTTATAGGCTGTCCTATGATAAGGACTGTTTTGAATCAACTATAGTTTTCCCTAAAACCTGTGCATAGTTGGATGTTCAGGACTGAGGATATCAGTCCTACCAAGACTGAATTATCCTGTGAACCTGAGGCCTATTATGGATATCAGTCCTTCATTAAAAAAATATCCTTGTAGGGATTCTGAGTATAGAGGGTTCAATTCGAATTAAGGAAGGAGGGATGTTTGGGTTGAATTATGGACTGAGAGCATTTATAGTAGGCTAGCCTATAGATTTCTAATGACAGTGGGTAACCATGTTGATATCAGTCCTGTAAGGGACTGAGATTCCTGGTGGCAGTATATAAACTTGTAAGTATCAGTCTTGTAAATAACTGAGAGCCTGGTAGTATCATGTGTATATTTAAGGGCTGATTTGTATCAGTCTAGCTAACATTGACTTATATTGGTACCTTAATTGGACTGAATTAAGGCAATGTCTTAGTTAAGAGTGAACCATATCAGTTTGGTTAGGATAGCTTAGGCAAGTTCTGAATTCAGAACTGAACTTTTTAGGATTGTTCTGAGATCATATAGTAATACTTCTAGAAATAACCTGAGAGTGTAGGTTTAACTGATTTGTGTTATCAGTTAACAATTTTCTTCTGAGGTCAATTCAAGTCATCCTCCTAACTGAATAGGATACTGCCAGGATTTGATGAGTTCAGCATCATTACTAGGCTGATATGGTAAGCAGTCCTATTTATAATTGTGTTATGGATATCAGTCCCACATGTGGACTGAACTAATTGTTCAGTTCTATTAGACTAATCATCCAGTGACTTGAGGACTGTTATGGTACCAGTCCTACATTAGAGTATAACCCTAAGTCTTGTTTTAAGTCGATCTAAACTTTAAATAGATAGTGAGTTAATTAATGTTGTAATTTGAGGAATCATAAAGAGATAAGGTAGTCCAGGCTCAGAGTTATGGCAGTGCACTGTTTTACCCAGGATTCAAGTTCAGTATTTTACTGAACTGAACTTAATCAGTGCCTGTTAGAACTGATTTGTAGCAGGGTCCCATCTAGGAGTGAACCTCCACCTGAAATGGTGTATAGGATGAGACATGGCCACTTGAAATATTACCCTATAAAGTGAATGTGTTATCTTCTGATAACTTGTAGTTAGGATGATTATGTAGCTATTATAGGGAATTGAATTATAGTATAGATTTTAAGTAGAGGACTAACACTAATGTATGATGATTAGAATTATTGATAACCAAATTAGAATTAGTCTGTTTATTAATCAACTTGTAAATTATAAACATGAGGATATCCAGCTGTACATCCCACACTTGATCACCCTGAGCAAGGCAAGTACACCGACTCGAACCATTTACTCTGTATTTCTGTCTTGCTTCATATTTTTATATTGATACGTTGTACACACGATTGTTTATTGTTCATCGTTCATCGTTCATTGTTCATAGTTCATAGTTCTTTACTTGTACATTGGGTGGGGAAATACTACATATATGTGACCAATCCTATTTTAGCTAGGCATTGACTAATAGCTTAGGTCTCACATCGTGCACGTGGGACTCTAAGCCGTACCATTATTCATGTGCTCTTGTTCATTGTTTACCCAGCCGGTCACATACTCTAATAGTTATTTCAAATGCATATTACACTGATAGACTAGTTCATTGTTCAGGATCTGGTACTATAGTTCATCGTTATTCATGTACTACAGTTTCATATTCCTGTCTTGTAGCATAGTTCATATTGTGATTCTTTCTCATGCATTTTAGTTTACATTGTTTAGTGCTTCTTGTCGGGGTTGTACTTTGCTCTTTTTCTGACAGGATACGTTGCAGGTATGCTTGAGGATGTTGATTCCATCTTTATGGGTCAGAGCACGGAGATGGTGGAGTTGTGTTTCAGAATGGACTGAGAGTTGCAGTGCCCTATATTAGATCTTTTCTAGTTTATTAGAGTTGTATCATGTATATTTCATTGAGGATTTCAGGAATGTATAATTTTATTCTGGTTACCGGATTTGTCTCCGGATATTGTATTAACTTGATAGATTGTGGAGATCTTTTCTGGGAACGTGTATAGAAGCTGCGTTATTTTATGTATCTTGTATCTGGGAGTTTTTCTTAGAATTGTACAGCTTACTTTGTCGTGTCCATCGACGAAGGCTGGGCATGTCCGACTCGTGTCCGATTATTCGGGAGCGGGTCGTGACAGTAATGGTACCACTCATGAATTATTTGTCAGACAACAATTTGCTATCCGACTTGATTTTAGAAATTTCATAAGTAATATAGCAATTGAACACAACTTTACATGTTCAACTAGTGGTATGAACAATTCTAAGGGAATTATTTATACTTGTGATCAAACAACTTGTAATTGGAGAGTATATGGTAGACCCCTTGGCACAGGAGAAATATTTTTTACTAGTACATTAGAAACTCGACATTCTTGTTTAAGTGGACTGACAACATGATGTCATCCATTAGCTACTGCTAAGTGGATTAAAAATAAGATTATTGATATAATTAGGGATAATCAGTCCTACAGTCCATCACAAGTAGTGAAGGATATTCGTAGAGAACATCGGATAGAAATTTCTTATGCCAAAGCTTGGAGAGCTCGAGAGATGGCATTATCTGAAATAAACAGTAGTTATGTCGATGCCTATGCTAGTCTTGAAGAGTATGGTTTAAGAATTATGGAGGCAAATCCAGACAGCAGAGTCTATATAAAGACAACTAAAAATAATGGCTTTGAAAGAATTTTTATTTGTTTCAAAGCATGTATTGATGGATTTTTAGGAGGTTATTTACCAGTTATTAGTCGATGCTACATTTCTTTCATCTAGATACCAAGGTATATTATTTATTACTTGTGCTCATGATCCTAACTATCAGTTATATTCAATTGCTTATGCTGTTGCTGAAGGTGAGAATACTGATTCATGAACATGGTTTCTAAACAGTTTAAGAATTACTTTTGAAATATATTTAGATGATTGGAGTAGATTTTTATTTATATCTGATAAGCAAAAGGGACTGATAAATGCTATGCGTGTTATTTTTTCAGAATCACCACACATTTTTTGTATTCAACATTTTAAACATAATTTAAAATCCGTTACTAGGATTACAAAATTTCATCGAATGTTAGAGTCTCTTGCTAGATCGTACAACAAAATGGATGCTGATTATAGATTTGAAATCATTAAAGCCAAAAATATTGACATGTTTAACTAACTTGTTGGGGTGAATGATGAAAATCGTAGTTTTGAATACTGGATAGCTGTTTATTCTTCTCGTGCTAGATTATATATTCATACTTCTAATCTTGCAGAATGTTTCAATAACTGGGTTAAGAATCTACGTGATAAACCGATAACAACGCTACTTGATGGCATTAGAGCAAAGATTATAACGCTTCAAGAGAAGAATAGATACCATGCTCAAAACCTAGAAATAGAGTTTTATCTGAGAATGATGAAAACTATGGCAAGTATAAATAGGCAAAAATATTACTTGCAAATGTTACGCATTGATAGTTGCCTATTTGAAATGTTAGATTGTAAAACAAGTAGAACCTATGTAGTATGCTTGAACGAGAGCTATTGTTCATGTTTAAGGTGGTTTCATACACTTATGCCATGTATACATGCATGTTATGCCTGTAAGTCTTCCAATTATAGTATTAAATTTTTTTATTCTTCAATATTTTCTATTGACAAGTTGAAAAGTGTGTATGTGCCGCATATGGAATCAATTCCAGTGTCGTACGAGCTTGAAAAAACTTTGATGCGAGGACCAATTGGACTACCAGATGTTAGACGCAAAGCTGCAAGACTAAAGAAGAAGCGCATCCCATCAACCAATGAATCTCCAAGAGATTTGTGTTGCAGTAACTGTCATAGAGTTGGACACAACAGAAGAAAATGTTGTCACAACCTGCACCCACGTTTCGGATACGAGGCGTGTCCAAGCCCAGCCTACGTCGCAGTATCGGCGGTAGAACGTTGTCTAATATACACAAGTCACAGAGTCTATAGAACTAACATAGCAGTTTAGATCTCATCCACATAAATATGATACAATCAACTCAAATGAAACTGAATAAAGAATGATAATATAAAATAAAGTATCAAGTTCATCGAGAATTCTAGTTACGTCCAGTGGACACAAATCTACTACCAATAGACGAAAATAAAGTAGAACATGAAAATGAAATAACTGAGTCAAAACTGCTAATCATCAAGATACCCTCGGCTGCAGTGGTACCGTGGTCCAATGCTGGCTCAAACCTGTTCGTGTGCACATGGCTCAATACTTGGCTAAACCTGAAGAGATCATCAGGTCCTCAGAGGACTAGAAAGACACATAATATACAAGCCTTTCTAATAGTTTATCATGCAAGAAAAAAATCCAGGATAAAACAGAAAAAAGACTAGGCAATACTGTTACACGAATATGAACAACTACGCATAAATGAACTGTTGGAAGAAAACAAGTGAACACGAGATCAATGGATAACCAAACCCTCACCCTAGTATGGACTCGCAGGTTTAAAACTAATCATTAACCCTCGCCCCTAGTGTGGACTCGCAGGTTAGTTCAAGGCAACCACCCTCGTCCCTAGTATGGACTCGCATGTGCAAACAGTCAACCCTCGCCCTAGTGTGGACTCGTAGGTTGAGAAAACGACAAATAGGAAACAACAGTTCAACTATCGCACATTCGTTCTATGATTCGACTCAATCAAGCACCAGTGTGAACACGACCAATAAACCACAAGGCTAACTGAGAACAAGGGCTATGTATCAATGGAGCAAACTATTATGATAAATCACGTGTCAGCAATAAATGAAAGAGACTGGATAATGAAAGGCAGTGCATATAAATAAAGCTGTAAAGAAAGACAATGTATACTTGTCTGTGGTCCTGAGCTACGGATATGGTCGAGTACTGAGTCAAAGTCCAAGTAACCTGTTTTTAGAGATTTACCATGTCAATAAGTGATCTTAAGTAAGGAGTAACCTACCTACTGATCTTAGGTCATCTCTTAGCTAATTTGGGTTTAGTTACCTTATAGATCCTGTTATAGATCCCTTTCCTTACTTTGTATGGTTCCATTGATTTCCTATAGCAAAAATCACCTCATGCCTTACCTAACCTGGTTTACCTACTATATTCTTACCTCTTTACTTGTATAGGTATTATAGGCATAGAGTTGGTACTAACCCTTAGTTCTATTTGATCCTCATTAAAATCCTTTCATAACTAGACTTGCATTTCCTGCTGCCATACTTTTGTGTTGGTTACTATCCTGGCTGCCCCCACATCATGCATATCTAGCACTCCCTCTTCCTGTCATACCCCTTTAACTTTACTTACATGTTCAAGACACTATGGTCCTCTATTAGCTCTATACTAGTACAACAGTACACCCTTGCATACTGCCCTGCCATGAGCCTAGCATACCTGGACTACCTTTCCCTTTGACACTAATATACCCATATCCTGGACATATAGGCAACACACACTCGTTTCCATCAAGTCTCCCATAGCAAGATCCACCTTGGCACAGATGTAGCATGCCCTTACAGAGCAGGTACTCACAACCATCATTATCCCCTATACAACACATTAGACGATTTATTTGTTGCCATAAAGCAGAGCAACTGCTGCTCAGGTTTACCCCAAGGCTCGAACCAACTTACACTACTAAATATGTTGACACAAAGTCACAGTCAACCAAATATTGACTACATTGACCAAATAATATTTGTATTAATTCAATACGACACACGACGACTGCATTCAGTTCAAGACAGATGACAGCTCAGTCTCCGGCTCTCAGTGTGTTCTGGAGTCTGTATTTTATGATTTCATTGAGTCTAGATTTATGTACTCTGAGTCTTGCTGAGCTCTTGGAACTTAGTCTATAACCTACCCAAAATCCCAAGCTCCACTGAACCAAAAACTGCCCACTGGTCCCCTTAGAACCACTCTGTGCTCTGGAGACAGAGTTCGGGCCGAACTCTGCCTCCACACAGAGTTCGGGCCGAACTCTGTCCCCTAGAAATCAGGAACCCTAATTTTAGGGATAGCTGGTTGCTAGCTGTCCAACGGCCAAATTTTTGAATTTTCCTACCCGAATTCTGGCCGAATTCTGCCTATAAAAACACTATAAATAGGGCATGAATTCTCTCATTTTGAATCACTCAATCTTCTCTTCTTTCTCTCTTATAAGCTCAATAAGCCATACCCTTCCCATCTACTAGCCACAAGCCTCCTAAGTCTCGAGTGCTCAGCATCTCTCAGTTAGGATTCTTGTGCAAGAGTTGAAGAAGTCGCTTGGACAATTCCAAGCAAATCGCCACTGCGATCCTCTGTTAGAAGTTGACGTGCTCTTCTGAAGAAAAGGCACGGGTTGTAAACTACTATTTCACAAATAGTGGATTTAATCCTGAGCTAGAGTTCTCAGGCCTGGACTAGTCCTCCACGAGGGAAACCAGGTTAAAATCGCTGTGTTTGCGTATGCTCTTTTGCTCTTTATTTATTTTCCGCACTTTACTCTGATTATTGATTGTTGGTGAAAGAGTTATTTTTTAATTGGCTTTTTTTTTTTCTATATAAACTCTATTCACCCCCCTCTAGAGTTGCCAAACTGTTCTTCAATTGGTATCAGAGCTCTGTTCTCTTTACAAGGATTAACATCCTAAGAGCTGATCCATGGCAACCACACAATCCTTGATTTCCAATCATGGTGAAGGTCAGTCCACTCATAGGCCTCCCCTATTTGATGGAACTAACTACACATATTGGAAAACAAGGATGAGCTTCTATCTTAAGTCTCTAGACTTTGACCTGTGGACTGTCGTCACTGACGGTTACAAAAAGCCCGCCAGGATAGTTGTCGATGGTGACCTCATTGAGAAACCACACGACAAATATTCTGTCGAGGAGAAGAAACAGGCAAGTCTAGACGCTAGGGCTATTAATGCTTTATTCTGTGCTATAGACAGGAATGAGTTCAACAGGGTTTCTACTTGCACCACTGCTCATGAAGTATGGAGACTTCTAGAAGTGACGCATGAAGGAACCACACAGGTCAAGGAATCTAAAATAAGCCGTCTCACTCAAGAATACGAAGCCTTCAAGATGAAGCCAAGTGAGACGATCACTCAAATGATCACAAGATTCCTCGACATCATCAATCCTCTATCTTCGCTCGAAAAGCAGTACTCAAACCACGAGAAGATTCGTAAGCTGCTCAGAGGGCTACCAAAGATTTGGAACCCTAAGGTGACAGCCATCATAGAAGGAAACGATCTCACAACAATGTCAATGGAGACCTTGATGGGTAAGCTTATGACTCACGAGCTTGACCTCAAGGACTTCGAAGAGCCTGCTCCGAAGACCAGGGAGATCGCACTCAAAGCTCATCAACGAAGAGCTAATCATGATGAGACCGAAGAAGATAATTCGGATGATGAAGAACAAGCTCTCATGGTTCGCAACTTCAAGAAATTCCTTCGCTTCAATCGAAGGAAGAAGGAATCTCAAGAAGACGATGAAGAAGAACCAACTTGTTACGGTTGCAAGAAAACTGGACATGTCCGAAAAGACTGCCCATTCCTGAAGAAGAGCAACCGCTATGAGAAGCCATACAAAAAGAACTCATCAAAGAAATATGCCAACACAGGCATCTGGCATGAAAGTGAAGCAAGTGACTCTGAGAAAGAAAAGGACTCTCCTCAAGATACAGCAAATGTGTGCCTGATGGCAACTTCTAACAAGGTATCTAACGAAACTCTGGATGACTTCTCTTTTGATGAACTTGGCGATGCTTTCACTGATTTACTCGATGATCATAAAAAGGTCATCGGTAAATATAAACATGCCAAAGACAAAATCAAAAGTCTAGAAGATGAGATACAAAGAATTTCCTTACTTCTTGATAATGTTAGAGACACATCACCCACTAATGACGCTGATGAAGTATCCAAGCTCAAATTAAGCTTGCATGATGCTGAAGCACGTATTGAGCAACAAACTCAAGAAATCACTACACTCAACACGTTGCTTGCTGAAGAAAAGAGTAGACACAAGATTTCCATGACTAAGATATATGGCTTAAATATTAAGGTTACTGAACTGCAAGCTGTTACTAAAAGATTAGAAACCAAATTGGGTAAACAGGTTATTCAACCTCAAACCCAATCACATGGGCACAACACCACTCATGCTAGTCAACCAAGTCATTCTCATGCAGCACATAACCATGCATTCATATACACAAACTTTCACAAACCACGTGCACGTAAGAACAATTCTCACTCAGTACACAAGCATCATGCACAAAGACACAATCAACAGCACTTCACACATAAAAATCATCATGTCATGCCATATAGACAAGATCATCATGCAATGCCATATAGACAAGGTCCTCATATACCATATAGACAAAATCGTCATGTCATGCCATATAGACAAAATCATCATGCCATGCCATCTAGACAATATCAGCATGTCACTCATCATAGACAATACCATCATTCTATGCCTCAAAGACACCATCACCATGCCACTTATTCCATGCATAATCATCCTCACCATGCTAACTCTTCACATCATGTCCATCCTCATCCTGTTGCTTATAAATATCATTCTCATACTCCTAGTATAAACAAGAATGCTATCTGTACTTATTGTGGATTACATGGACACATCTCACCACAGTGCAGAGTTAGAAGACTTGTAGATAAAAGGATATATTCTTGGTTCCCAAAGACTAACTTTTCAGGACCCTCAAGAACTCGGGTACCAAAGGTCACATCTACTCTTGATGTAGGTGGACCTTCCCTCCTCAACTGAAAGTAAGTGGATTCTCGATAGTGGATGCTCGCGACATATGACGGGAGACGCAAACCTTTTTGCATCACTATCGATGAAGAAAGAAGGATACGTATCCTTCGGTAACAATCTCAAAGGGCACATTATAGGTAATGGTATCATTGGTCATCCTCCCTCTCCTGTAATAAAGGATGTCTGCCTAGTGACCGAGTTAAAGCATAACCTGCTCAGCATTAGTCATCTTGCTGATCATGGATATGACATTAACTTTGGACAAAACAGTTGCTACATCTATGATAGGTCAACAGGAGATATTGCTTTTGAAGGGAAAAGAGAGGATAACTTCTATATTTTCTATCTTTCTATAAATACTAACAATGCAGGTAGATGTTTATATGCCCACAAAGACGAACGACTACTTTGGCACCAGCGTCTTGGTCACGCCAACATGGATGCTATATCCAGGCTTTCTACCAAGAAGCTAGTGAGAGGATTGCCTGACATCACATTCAAAAAGGATACGGTATGTGCCGAATGTGAACTAAACAAGGCAACAAAATCCTCGTTTCATTCCATCAACTCTGTAAGTACTACTAGACCCTTGCAACTACTTCATATGGATTTATTTGGTCATAGTAGAATAGCTAGCCTTGGTGGCAAACTGTATGCATTTGTTATTGTTGATGATTTTTCGAGATTTACTTGGGTTTTCTTTCTCGCTAATAAGAGCGATGCTATTTCTGCTTTCAAAGTTTTTGTAAAGAAAGTTCAAAACGAAAAAGGCTACATGATTACTCGAATCCGAAGTGATCATGGAGGCGAATTCGTAAATTATGATTTTGAAAGTTTTTGTAATGCAAATGGTTTTGATCATGAATTTTCTTGTCCTAGAACTCCTCAACAAAATGGTGTTGTGGAGCGGAAGAATAGAACTCTCGGCGATATGGCCAGAGTCATGTTGAATAAATTTTCACTTCCGAAATACTTTTGGGCAGAAGCTGTTAGTACAGCATGCCATATTTTGAATAGGGTGCTGATTCGTCCCATTACGAAGAAAACACCCTATGAGCTTTGGTTTGGGAGAACCCCCAATGTTTCTTATTTTAAAGTTTTTGGTTGTAGATGTTTTATCCTTAACACCAAAGACAACTTAGGCAAATTTGATGCCAAAGCTGACGATGGTATCTTTCTTGGTTATGCCGCCAAGAGTAAGGGATATAGAGTTTTCAATAAACGCTCACTTATTGTGGAAGAGTCAACAAATGTGACTTTTGATGAAGACAACAGTGCAGCAAGTACTCTTGATGATGACGTTGAGCCATCAACTTCTACTCCAATGAATACTTCAACCGAAACTAATTCTCTGGAGGGTTTGCCTAAGAAATTCTCTTTCAAACCTTCTCATCCAGAAAATTTAGTTATAGGAGAAGTTTCACGTGGAGTAACTACTAGATCATCACTAAGAGACTCTGTTGCTAGCACTGCCTTCATTTCACAAGTAGAGCCTAAAAACATTTCTGAAGCTTTTAATGATGAATTTTGGATTTCTGCTATGCAAGAAGAACTCAACCAATTCGAGAGAAGCCAAGTATGGGAACTCGTTCCTAGACCGGTTAATCACTCTATAATTGGTACTAAATGGGTTTTTAGAAACAAAGTAAATGAAGATGGTTCAGTCACACGTAACAAAGCTCGTCTAGTAGCTCAAGGATACAACCAAGAGGAAGGTATCGACTACGATGAGACGTATGCTCCTGTTGCTAGACTAGAATCCATTCGGATGCTTTGTGCTTTTGCTAATTTTCAAAACTTTAAATTATTTCAAATGGATGTGAAAAGTGCTTTTCTGAATGGTTTTATTAAGGAGGAAGTTTATGTGAAACAACCTCCTGGCTTTGAAAATCACAAATTTCCCGACCACGTGTTCAAGCTAAAGAAAGCACTTTATGGCCTCAAGCAAGCCCCCAGAGCTTGGTATGAAAGGCTAAGTAGCTTCTTACTTGAGAAAGGTTTTTCAAAAGGGAAAATTGACACTACACTGTTTATAAAATCTTTTAAAGACACTATTCTGTTGATTCAAATTTATGTTGATGATATTATTTTTGGGTCTACTGATGAAACTCTTTGTCAAGAATTTGCCAAGTGTATGCAGACAGAATTTGAGATGAGCATGATGGGAGAGCTCAACTACTTTCTTGGCCTGCAAGTAAAGCAACTGGCAAATGAAACTTTCATCTGTCAATCGAAGTATACCAAGGACATGCTGAAGAAGTTCGACCTTGACAACGTCAAACCAATTAGCACGCCAATGGCTACTTCAACCAAACTCGAACCAGATGAGAGCGGCAAACCCGTTGATCAACGTAAGTATCGAGGTATGATAGGCAGCTTACTTTATTTAACTGCTAGTCGCCCCGATATCATGTTTAGTGTTTGCCTATGTGCTAGATATCAAGCAAATCCTAAGGAATCTCACATGACCGCGGTTAAGCGTATCTTTCGATATCTTAAGGGTACGGTTACAGTGGGCCTATGGTATCCCAAGTCAACATCATTTGACCTCATCGGTTACTCTGATGCTGACTTTGCTGGATGCAAGGTCGACCGTAAAAGTACGAGCGGCACGTGTCATTTGTTAGGAAAGGCTTTAGTCTCATGGTTTAGCAAGAAGCAGAACTCTGTCGCACTATCCACAACAGAAGCTGAATACATAGCAGCTGGGCGTTGTTGTGCACAAATTCTGTGGATGAAGCAAACCCTTGAAGACTATAAGTTATCTTTCATGCATATTCCTATATTCTGTGACAATACTAGTGCCATCAATTTGACTAAGAACCCTGTCTGCCACTCACGCACTAAACACATTGAGATCAGACACCACTTTTTGCGTGATCATCAGCAAAATGGCACGATTAACTTAGAATTTATTGACACTGATCATCAGCTAGCAGATTTCTTTACTAAGCCATTATCCGAAGAGCGCTTCAATTATCTTTGTCGTGAACTCGGAATTTTGGATGAAGCAGTTATAAGTTGAGACTTACCTGCGTAAATATCGAGTATATTTTGATTCTTTTATGACAAATTTATTATGGGTACAAGCCGAAAGGGTCATTCTGACAAAAAGGCGTAAAAGCCTAAGCGACACGGTGCACTAGTCCTCAGGACTACCGCTAGCTGGGATCCGGCCCCTGCAGCTAACCCATGGCAAATTTGAAATACTGAATTACAATATATTTCCTTGTTTATTATATGGTTTGTTACGATTTATTATTGCCAAATTGATCTTCCTAAAGTTCATTCTGACCTTTGTGAATCTCTCTATGTACTTTATTGGGTTTCTCAAAATTGTATCTTTTTTTGTTCAACACTTAATCTTTTTTCAGCCTAACTTTTGTTCTGGACCACTGATCCAGAACTCGGGCCGAACTCTGCCCCTAACAGAGTTCGGGCCGAGTTCGGTCCCTAGGTTCCAGAATCGGGATCTGGCTCCGCCGTTGGATCTTTTCTAATCCAATGGTCACTATTCTACCCGACCAAAGACAAAGCCCTACTTTATGTCGGGATTCCTTCTCTTTCCTCCCATATTTCCTTCTTCTCCACCTCTTCCATCTTCTTCCTTCCAAACCCTAACCCTAGTTCTTGATCTAGAGGGCTCTATTTCTTCTCAAAATCAAGAGAAAGGGGTTTTTCAACGTTCTCTTCAACTGTTTGACATTATTTTCAGGTATAACTCTCTATTTCTCTCCATTTCAAGTTATCCAATTTCTTGTAAATGGCTCCACGCTTGCCCAATCACGGGAAGAGGATCCGAACCGAGGGTGCTTCCTCTTCGAATCCTCCTCCTCCGATTGAACAAGTAGTTGAACAACACCCCATTCATCCGTTGTTCAATCCGCCGAGTCCCGATGACCCTAACACATACGACGACCGTCTATTTGTATCGCTAGACGCCTCTAATGAATGGTTTAGCGATTTTAGGACTCGTCCGGTGTTTGGGGGCCATCCCATCAATTTCACAATATTTTCTCAATATGAGTCTTTATTCCATGATCTTTGTTTGGATGCTTTAGTTGCTTCAAATTCTGTCATCTACCGTAGTGCAATCCAAATGTTCTATTGCAATTTAACTTTTGATGCAACACACATCTATTCCCGGGTTGCCGGTATTGACATCGCCTTCAATGATTCTGAGTTGGGGGATTTTCTTGATCTTGTTAATCTTGATACTTGGAATAAACTTGTGGAAGCACGTCAATTTCAATTTGTTGGCGATACTTCTCTTGAAGGATTCAAGGAGGAATTATGTGCTCCTAACATAAGTCCTCGCAAACTTATGGCCAAGCATCTCAACCCCTACTTCTATGAGCTTCACCGAATGGTTTTTAACACCATCTTACCCAAGGCTGGCTCAACAGATGAAGTCACTTATCTTGAGATCTCCGCCTTATATCATCTCCACTATCGTATTCCATTCAACTTTCCACGGACTATGATGGATTGGATGATCAACTGTCGGAAGAAACCAAGAGCTTTGGTTTATCCTCTCTATCTTCCTTTAGTTTTTCGTGCTTTCATCATTCCTATCCATGATTGTCCGTTCCTGCCTGCACCTGCTTTTCTATCCAAAGCACGACGCCTTCAGCCTGTCGCTGCTTCTGAGTCATCTGAGCATTCTGCTGATGAGGAGCCTGACGCCCCTCCTTTTGGTCAGGATGCACCACCTCCACCTGCCACTCTTGAGTCCATTCAGACCATGCTCCGGGATCGTTTTACTCTTGAGGACGATCGCTGGACACAGCTGGACTATCGTACCACTCTGCAGATGAGTGCTCTCGGCAACTCTCTGCATGATATCCGGTACTCTCTGTCTCAGCATCTGCACATTCCCATGGAGAGGGATCCAGCGCGCGCGGGTTATCGCATTGATGATCCGTGGGTTATGCGTTACATGGATCCGGATGATGCTTTTGTGGACCCTCGTCGCTCCTTCCATGGTCCATCAGATGTTCCAGGACCTTCTCGTGCTCCATGATGGAGACTGGCTACTATCTGCTGCTGCTACTACTGATGATGGTCTTAGTTACTTTTGATTTCAGTTATTTAGTTTCTTATGGATTTATGTAG
This sequence comes from Iris pallida, assembly GCA_029216955.1. Taxonomy (NCBI): domain Eukaryota; kingdom Viridiplantae; phylum Streptophyta; class Magnoliopsida; order Asparagales; family Iridaceae; genus Iris; species Iris pallida. Next base: position 32,956,354 of record JANAVB010042618.1, read on the forward strand.
CTGGTTTTATGTACTCTGTTTATGGTTGGCCACTTGGTTTGGTGGATGACATTATCTGTCTTTATTATCATTCTATGTCAGTGACTTATTTTGCTTAGTATTTTACTGTTTCTTCTCTGCTTGGTGTGGTTGCATTAATATTCATTGCTTCTTTATATTGTTAACTGCCAAAAGGGGGAGAAATAATGTATATTTTTATTGTTTTGCTTTTGGGAGATATTAGATATCATACTGGTTCTATGCATTCGTATATCTGTGTATATCTGTACTTCTTGCTCTGGAAAATATTATCTATCAGATCACAGGTACTATGCATTTTGTAAGGGGGAGAGCTATAGCTTCTAGCTCGACACCGTTCATGGTTTACGGGGGAGCTATTTTCTCTTAGCTCAGGCATCGTGTATGGGGGAGCTATGGAACTATGTTACAATCAACTGTGTCCAGGTATGAATATTGAAATATACATATATTATTTTGTCAATTATCAATATGGGGAAGATTGTTGACACAAAGTCACAGTCAACCAAATATTGACTACATTGACCAAATAATATTTGTATTAATTCAATACGACACACGACGACTGCATTCAGTTCAAGACAGATGACAGCTCAGTCTCCGGCTCTCAGTGTGTTCTGGAGTCTGTATTTTATGATTTCATTGAGTCTAGATTTATGTACTCTGAGTCTTGCTGAGCTCTTGGAACTTAGTCTATAACCTACCCAAAATCCCAAGCTCCACTGAACCAAAAACTGCCCACTGGTCCCCTTAGAACCACTCTGTGCTCTGGAGACAGAGTTCGGGCCGAACTCTGCCTCCACACAGAGTTCGGGCCGAACTCTGTCCCCTAGAAATCAGGAACCCTAATTTTAGGGATAGCTGGTTGCTAGCTGTCCAACGGCCAAATTTTTGAATTTTCCTACCCGAATTCTGGCCGAATTCTGCCTATAAAAACACTATAAATAGGGCATGAATTCTCTCATTTTGAATCACTCAATCTTCTCTTCTCTTCTCTCTTATAAGCTCAATAAGCCATACCCTTCCCATCTACTAGCCACAAGCCTCCTAAGTCTCGAGTGCTCAGCATCTCTCAGTTAGGATTCTTGTGCAAGAGTTGAAGAAGTCGCTTGGACAATTCCAAGCAAATCGCCACTGCGATCCTCTGTTAGAAGTTGACGTGCTCTTCTGAAGAAAAGGCACGGGTTGTAAACTACTATTTCACAAATAGTGGATTTAATCCTGAGCTAGAGTTCTCAGGCCTGGACTAGTCCTCCACGAGGGAAACCAGGTTAAAATCGCTGTGTTTGCGTATGCTCTTTTGCTCTTTATTTATTTTCCGCACTTTACTCTGATTATTGATTGTTGGTGAAAGAGTTATTTTTTAATTGGCTTTTTTTTTCTATATAAACTCTATTCACCCCCCTCTAGAGTTGCCAAACTGTTCTTCAAAATATACCCAATAACTTCAACTCTGATACAAGCATTCATAGGATTAATTAACATAACAGTATCAAAATGATATAAGAGAAAGTGTATTCATGGCAGTACCAAAAGGGGTTACAAGGACAGTTCATATCTACCTGTATCCTACTGAGCTACCCCTCTAAGTATTGACAGCCCATGTACAACTAATATGTGATATACACAACTTATATACCAGTGTAACTTAATATATAGGTGTGCCCTGACCAACTTGTTCTCAGGTTATCCCATCTACATATGAGATATAGTGTCTAGTAGCAGCTATCCTCAACAAAACCCTGTCCTTGTGTTTACCTACTCGAGTACTCTTTTACCATCTACCTCTGATATCCTGACACTTACTTGTAATCTAACATATCACCATGGACTTTCCCTTAAATTCAGGTATCTATACTTGAACCCTGCTGCCTCTAGCCTGTAGCCATCAAGAAATAGAGGCCCAGACCTAGCTCTGATACTAACTGGCACTTGACCTCTTATATCCTAGGATCCCTGTCCTATGGTAATGTACTAATGCAGGTGTTGACCCCATATTAATTCACAAATGGGAAAAGACCTGACATGTATGTAAAGGGAACTCTGTTACAGGGGTGGTCAAGTCCCCTGCATACCATGTTCTCGATGGAAACCCCCCTTTCGCTTTGGAACACAAAACTTTGTGGATTTTACCTATAAGTAGATCACTACTCATCTATAACTCGTCATATCTCCCCTTTTTCCAGGATAGACATAGGTCAAAGTCTAAGACCTTCCGTATCATTAGGATACATTAATCTTTGACATGGAATGGATCCACCAGTTCGACTGATACCAATAAAACCCCTTTCTGATACTGTAGTTAATCATATATGAAATGAGAAGGATAATGAACTATATCAGTAAAGAAGTAGACTAATTATAAAAGAAGACTGCTATGGAGTAGTGAAAAGCACAAGGAAAGACATAGGGCTGCTACCTATTGTATCTATTGCTAAAAGTCACCCATTGGTACACAGGTCTGAACCTTTCCTTAGGATATAACTAGGATACATCCCCTTGTCCTTGCTTTGGCCTATACTTGGGATACCTGTTGTACAACTTGTAGGTTCTTGAAAGTACTAGGTTAGGTACCAGCATTCCTTTGAATAGTGGACCTGTGACTTATGCCCCTAATCTCGTACTTGTCTAACTTCTACAGGTACTGGTACACCCATCTTTACTCGAAGTTTACTTTGCATTTCAGTTACTCTAAAACAGAGTACCTTCTCTGCAACCTTGATACCCCCATACAGTCGATTTCCTATCCACATACCGGTCAATTGACACTTTAACCAGTTTGGCATCCATAACAACATATCCTAATTGGTTTGCCCCAACCTTTTCTGTCCTTAGAGGTGACTTATCGAATCCCTTGTTCTATACAGGGTTAGGCTCATTGTACCTCAACTGCTGCTATAGGACCCCTAGTGTATCTTTGCCCCTTTTTGCTACATCACCTAATACCATAGATACCACTAATGACACCTCCTCGTAGGGTTTCTTTGCTACATCTGAACTATACTTGTGGTTACATACCTACACTCCTCCTTCCTATCTTTGGCCGAACACACTTGGGTTAGCAATTTCCTCTTCGAGGTACTATAATATCTGCCAATCAGCAGGCTTGATACACCTACTGTACCCATACAGTAACCCCCTTGCAATCCGATACCAATTACGCTTCCCTCTGATAACACTCGACTAGTACATACCCCTCCCCTGGTTATCTCGTATAACTCCTTACAGCATTTAACCAAACACTTATTAACATTTTTTTCTAAATTCTCAAGAACAGGAAATTTTAGAGCATAAAGGCAAAAGATTTATCTATGAGAAATGATGCTACGACTGCTCTCTGGCCTCTCCTTTACTCATCTTGCGATGGGGAATAAGGTGAGATATTAGGGCTTCGTAAGGGAAGATGGTCGGCTGTTTGTTTAATATAAATAGTAGGGTTTAGAGATTAACTTCAATTCTTACTTGGATTATACGAACTTCCAAATTTGAATTTGAAGCAATGAGAGAAATCTTATCTCTATTATTCCAACTCTGTTACCCTATAACACCCACTTTTCTAAAATGAGGATAATTTTGTAATTTTGTAATTATAATCATTTAATAATGATATTTAAACCATGTTATGATTTTTGGTGATTTTTAATCAATTTAAAACTATTTAAAAATATTGAAATGTGATTTTGACGGTTAACTAGTGTAACCCTAGAATTGCTAAGCCTAGAGACTAACCTTGACCACGGGTGCCCAGTCATGTGATTAGAATGTCATATTACTACTTTTTAGCCTAAGGATATTTTGATCATTTTGACAATTTTGTGAAATTGTAAATTGAATTAATTAAATATGTGCTAGTTAATTATTGAGACTTAACCTAGAATCTTAGCCTAATCTAGATTAGCCTTGAGCCTAAAATCTTGATTAGAATAACCTAGTAAATGACAAGATTAACAATATCTAGATATTTCTAAGAAGGATATTTATCCCTTAGGATATTTGTGAAAAAGAAAGCCTTAGGACTAATTGAACTAATAGGAGGACTTGAAATTGGGTGGACACGCCCTAGCCACTCATCTACACATAAAACCTAACCCTAATTCATCTAGTGGCAGCCACAATAGTAATCCCCCCTCCTATAAAGTATCCTTAAGAAACCCTTGCATTCTTTTTACATCTACATAGAACCCTAACTTGTTCTTCCCCAAATTCCTCTCCCTTTATCCAAATTGAGTCAAATCAATTGCATCATCATCCACAACAGTAGAGAAGACTTGTGGGGGCTTGCTAGTAAGGGTTTGAAGTAATTTGACCATTGCGTTTGGAGAAGAACACCTTCCCTTTCCTTATTTTCATTGAGATATACTCTCAATAGGTAAATGCCATAAAACCTATTTAAATTTCAGTTTCTTTCCATAGATGCATTAATTTAGGGTTCCTCTAGGTGTAGCCCAAGTTTGGTAGGAATTTGTGTCCATTTCGTGTCCGTATCAGACACGTATCGGTATTTTTAAATAAGTGTTTGGTGAAATGCCACAAAGAAATGGATTTTAGTAATTTGCAAAACTAATTGAACAAATTTGTAGCCCTATGCATGTGCTTTGGATTTCATGTGGACTGAGTCAATTTTTGTGTCGTGTCCGTGTCCAAAACGGACACGAACACGTTGCACGAGCAGCCGTGCGCATGCCCTGCTGCTCGGGGGTGTTTTCTCGCAGCACAGGCCACATGGCCGCATGCCACTTGGCATGGACGTAGGGGCCACGACTGGCAAGTCAACTCCCAAGTCCCAGACCTGTTCGTGTCGTGTCGGACACGCTATGACACGTGCACGCATTTTTGCTTACACTGGTTCAGGCAAAAAATGTGTACTGATACGGTGTCCGTATCGAGTGTACGCGTGTCGTGGACACGTTGCAGACACTCGAGCATGTAGCCCTACTATGGGCGAACACTGGGACACGAGCACCGAGCCTCGTGTGTCGTGTGCACGAGGCCACGACACGCGTGCACGAGGAATACTTGTCTGTTTTCTGATACTTGTATTTTCTGTTTTGGACATGTTCGTGTCCACTTGTGTGGACACGAATGCATCCCCCATGACACATATTATATGCCTCTTACCTCTGTACACCTATTTCATTAATGATTTCGAGTTTTGGTTAGAAATCGGATTTTGATTTTTAGGTTTAACATATACACAGTATTTTCCACTTTTATTGAAATATGATTAGGATTTGATAAATTCTGAGATTTGGGTATATTTTATATATGTTGATTTGTCCCAGATTTGTGTATTGATATGGTTATGAGTTTTTTGCTTGATTTGATTTCAAGTCTAGATGGTGATTGGGTTCGAGTTATATGTATCAGTGAGTTTACTGATACTTCATATGCGTTTAAGTTTAGATAACTGAGCTTGGAGGGGGGGTTTACAATGAAAACCAAGGTTTTGATTTGAACATGAAAACTAAGTTCAGTTGGCTTGGTTCATTGTATACATAATGAAGTGTGAGTATATTTTGATTTTGAAAACTGAGAACACAAAACCAAAGGGCTTGGATTTCGAATTGAAATGTGAACTTTATGGTTCACTGTTACCTCAAAGGAGTTGGGTTTTGAGTTCAAAACTGAATCTGAATTTGAATGTTAAACATTTAATATGGAAACTAAGTTGAGATATGAGTTTTGTTTTAAAATGCAAACCTGAGATCATTTTAGAAAACCTAGGAATTATTGGTTGTGATAGCATATATGTCAAACCTGGGAAATTATTGTATTTATAAAAAACTGAGAAATTTATGATAATCTGAGAATTAGGAGTTGGTATGTGGCTAAATTAGAATTCGAAGTTGGTGTTTTGATTATAGATTGAATTTGAATATATATATATGTTTATGTTAACTGTAGGTTTGGTTTTGATTGAGAATCAAGTTCAACTTGAAAACTGGGAATCGATTTGCATGTAAGATTGAATTGGCTTAAAAAGGGGTAACTAAGAATAGAGGTTTTAGCATATAAAACTGAGTTTAAACTCATGAATGGTCACTGTGTTCGGCCCATTCCAATTTCACTGTCCACTCCCTTCATCCTTCCCTCTTTATGCAATTATGACTGTAATGTAATATGTATGCATGATAGGTAATGTAGTATGTATGCATGAATGTAATTTAAACAAATGTATGAAAAGTATAAATGTAATGCAAGTGTCTAATGTATGCATATAGGTAATTTAATGTAGTGTAGCATAGGCATACATGATATGTAATGTATGCCTACATGTTATGAACAATGAATGTAAATATACAGGTATACATGTAATGTGTATATATATATATATATATATATATATATATATATATATATATATATATATATATATATTTTATATATATATATATATATATTGATTTGTATGTATACTTGATATATTGAATGTATATATATGATATCTAATTGATAATGTTTGGCATAGGTTTCGTTAGACCTAGTTTGACTATATAGTTGACTAGAGTTGACCAAAAGTCAACATTGAGTCAATAGTGACCAATTGACTTAGTTGACCAAACCCTAAAGTTGACTAATAGTTGACCATTGACCAAATTGACCATTGATAGCCTAAGTTTGACCTTGTTGACCAAACCCTAACTAGTTTGACCTAGTTTGACTTTAGAGTTGACCAGAGTTGACTTTGGCCCGGATTGACCTAGAATCATGTAGATGCGTTGTACACTTCATTTATAACCCCTTGTATACATCTTGACTTGTCTTATCCTAAGTAGGAGTCAGATACCTCGATTTGGACAGTATTGGACAGTATATTCTCACAGACATTCAGATCGCAGGCGAGTACATTCTCTGACCGTTTCATACTTGTTAGGATTTAGATTCTGGCTTTAGATTACTTTACTTGATGCTGACACGATATCATCACAGATTGGTACTATATGGATCTTTTCATGGGATGTTATCCCCCTTAGCGGGCGCATCAGATATTTCATGTCATGTGTTTCATGTACATCATGTATTCCTTGCTCTTGCGTTATTCATGTACTCTCATGTGCTTTCATGTACGCTCATGTACTTTCATGTGCTCTCATGTACGTTCATGTTTCCTTATGTGCTTCGTGTGTAACCAAAACATCATGTTCGTAACGTAACTTGACTGGATCCTTGTGTATTGATTGTGGGTAGGGGTGAGTATAAATGGTCATGTGTACCCATCATGTTCACTCTATTACTTTTTATGTGTTATCATGTACAACACAGCCTTCTTGGCTAGTGTCCCTCATGTTCACCCATGTTATATCATGTTCAACCCAAGCCAATTACATACCATCTAGTACTCTAAATTACTAGTCACTTACAGTTCTTACTTATCATGTATATATTTCCAGTTATCAAATATCTCTCCTGTTTTCATGTACATCTTCTTACAGCGTTTCATGTATCTTACTCTATTGCTTGCTTTATATTTCCTGCCATGACATAAACTGCGTGAGATGTATTATGCTCGTTCCTGTCCTGACTGGACCTGTTGAAAATATTACAGAGGATGAGAAGGAGTTCTACCCTACCTACTACGGAGCAGGCTTAGATGACACTTGCAACCTGGACCCCCAGGAGGTTCAGGCAGCTGCTGAGGATCCTACCATTGCCTAGAGTAGATAGTTAGACTGTTATTTCCTTTCTTCATGTCATTTGTTGTTTATGGTTTCAGAGTTGTATTATATTTGAGATGTTGAGACTCGTGGTTGTTAACTTGGATTTATTTCTCTTCTGTTTTTACCTCAGTTTGAGGATTTCATTATCTATCATATCGTGCTATTTTCCATCTTTAGACTTGTGATTGAGTAGTACCTTCTGTGATTGGCCTCTGTTTGGAGAGTATATCATATTGTGGTTAGTTGAGATCATGACTTAGAACAGCATTCTACAGTCGATACTGCGGCGTAGGCTGGACGTACCCAATTCTCGTACCCCTACACTGGGTACGGGTCATGACATACCCGGCCATAGCAGGATTTAAAACTGTCTTGGATTAGAACAAAGAAAAAATGGATTGGAAGATTAATTTAAAATCGTATTCGAGATCAGCTCATATTTGGTTCAAAGTTTTGAATATAAAGAAAGGGGGGGGGTCGACTATTACGGATTTGAATGGGGTCATTTCCTATTGAGCCCCTTCAACATTTGGGTTTTCACAAAATCCTTATTTCTTTATTATCTAAATAACCTATTAATAAGGTTACACACGCATATATAAGCATTAAAATATAAATTATACAAGAGAAGGGAAAATTCTGGACTAAGGGTTTACAAATCTACCCCCCTTAAATAAATTTTGTCCTCGAAATTCAATAAAGCTACGGTCTACTAAAAAGAGTAGTCTAACAGATATTGCCATTAAAATGATTCAAGTACTCACAAACTAATGTCAATAATACCACTACTTTAATCTACTAAAAATTACCGCCAGCTGCTCCTTGTGGTGGTGTCACATCCTCCATGATCATGGCAAAAGCTTGTCTTCCTTGTGCGGTTGGTAGTGGTGGGGCACTCGTGTTTCTCTTCGGACAATTTCGAGACCTATGTTGGTTGGACCCACAAGTCCAACACAATCCTAACCAACCACGACAATTTTTTTTTGTACATGGCCTCTCTTCATGCAATACTGGCAGATGGGGACGTCTTGGACTCGACGTGGGGGTGTTCGTGCCTGCTGAGGGTACTGCTGTGCTGCGGTCTTCTCTGGGGCATTGGATCGCTTTGCCGATCCTGATTAGCTGCTGCCTCCTCCATGTGCGTCTCTGTCTCTCTTTCTCTTACGCTTCAATTCTTTCTCTACCGCCTGTGCAACCTTCAAGATTCTCTCGTAGGTTATGGCCTGGCTGGTGGCGATGGCTATGTGAATTTTATGTGATAGTCCTTTTCTGAACTTCTTGGCTTTGGCTGCAGGGGTCAAGGCATCTGCAAAGCGACTGAGGCGGGAGAACTCTGCGGTGTACTCGTCGATCGAGAGGTTGCCCTACTCCAGGCTCTCGAACTCGTTCTCTAACTCCTCTCTAGCCACGTCGGGGTAAAACTTCGTCTTGAACAGCTCCTTGAATTCTTCCCAAGTCACATCTGGCACGGTGAATCGAGGCTCGTCTCTGTACCACGTGCGGGCGATGTCATAAAGCTGCATGCTAGCTGACTCAACCTTCATGTCTTCAGGAACTCGGGTCATCCGAAGAATTTGATCCACGTTCTCTAACCACTCATCCACGTAGAGAATCCCTTCCGTCCCCTTGAATTCCCTGGGCCTAAGGTCATGAAATTCTTGGAAGTTCCAGGGTGCGATCGTGGAGCATCTCTAGTCTGAAGAGCCTCTCTCAAGGTGTCACGGAAGACGTTGGCCTGCTCATTCTGGGAAGTGATAAGTTGCTGGAAGATTCCGAGGAGTGTGGCATTATCCAGTGTAGGTGGCGGAGGCAGAACATGTGCTGGGTATATGGAAGGTGCTGGATACATCGCTGGTGCTGGATGCATTGTGGGAGCTGGATATGGAACATGCGTCGGATAAAGAACAAGTACTAGATGTGGAACTTGTGATGGGGGTGGGATGTCGTCTCCGCGGAATCTTGAGAACTACGGCTGTGGCAGATTGCCTGGGTGAGTAAGATGGCCTCCCTGCGTCGGTGGGGTCATGTACGTGAAGAATCCTCCTGCAGTCGGTGGGGTATTCAGGAGAGTGTTGTTTCTGTCTTGAGAATCCATTTACTGCAATAAAATAAAATATTTAGCCGCTGAAGAATTTCAAGCAGGATGCAAGTCAAGGATTTCAATAAGAATTAAGGATAGAGATCAATAATGAGTCAAGACACGTGGATGAGATCATAAGAGTCTAATCCTATTTGCAGGCTCACGTTGGTACAGTAATGTAACCGAAGTGATAAACATAGACTTGCATGGGCCACCAAAAAACTTGTCACGACCCGCACCCACTTTTTTGATATGAGGCGTGTCCAAGCCCAGCCTACGTCGCAGTATCGGCGGTATAACGCTGTCTAATATACACAAGTCACAGAGTCTATAGAACTAACATGGCAGTCTAGATCTCATCCACAGAAATATGATACAATCAACTCAAATGAAACTGAATAAAGAATGATAATATAAAATGAAGTATCAAGTTCATCGAGAATTCCAGTTACGTCCGGTGGACACAAATCCACTACCAATAGACGAAAATAAAGTAGAACATGAAAATAAAATAATTGAGTCAAAACTGCTAATCATCAAGATACCCTCGGCTGCAGTGGTACCGTGGTCCACTACTGGCTCAAACCTGCTCGTGTGCACCTGGCTCAAAACTTGGCTAAACCTGAAGAGATCATCAGGTCCTTAGAGGACTAGCAAGATACATAATATACAAGCCTTTCTAACAGTTTATCATGCAATAAGAAAATCCAGGATAAAACAGGAAAAAGACTAGGCAATACTGTTACACGAATATGAACAACTACGCATAAATGAACTGCTGGAAGAAAACAAGTGAACACGAGATCAATGGATAACCAAACCCTCGCCCCTAGTGTGGACTCGCAAGTTTGAAACTAATCACTAACCCTCGCCCCTAGTATGGACTCGCAGGTTAGTTCAAGGCAATCACCCTCGCCCCTAGTGTGGACTCGCAGGTGAAAATAGTCAACCCTCGCCCCTAGTGTGGACTCACAGGTTAAGAAAACGACAAATAGGAAACAACAGTTCAACTATAGCGCATTCGTTCTATGATACGACTCAATTAAGCACCATTGTGAACACGACCAATAAACCACAAGGCTAACTGAGAACAAGGCCTATGTATTAATGGAGCAAACTATTATGATAAATCATATGTTAGCAATAAATGAAAGAGACTGGATAATGAAAGGCAGTGCATATAAATAAAGCTGTAAAGAAAGGCAAGGTGTACTTGCCTGTGGTCCTGAGCTGCAGATACGGTCGAGTACTGAGTCAAAGTCCAAGTAACCTGTTTTGAGAGATTTACCATGTCAATAAGTGATCTTAAGTAAGGAGTAACCTACTTACTAATCTTAGGTCATCACTTAGCTAATTTGGGTTTAGTTACCTTATGCTCCTGTTATAGATCCCTTCCCTTACTTTGTATGGTTCCATTGATTTCCTATAGCAAAAATTACCTCATGCCTTACCTAACCTGGTTTACCTACTATATTCTTACCTCTTTACTTGTATAGGTATTATAGGCATAGAGTTGGTACTAACCCTTAGTTCTATTTGATCCTCATTAAAATCCTTTTAGAACTAGACTTGCATTCCCGGCTGCCATACTTTTGTGTTGGTTACTATCCTGGCTGCCCCCACATCATGCATATCTGGGCACTCCCTCTTCCTGTCATACCCCTTTAACTTTACTTACATGTTCAAGACACTATGGTCCTCTATTAGCTCTATACTAGTACAACAGTACACCCTTGCATACTGCCCTGTCCTGAGCCAAGCATACCTGGACCACCTTTTCCTTTGACACTAATACACCCATATCTTGGACATATAGGCAACAAACACTCGTTTCCATCAAGTCTCCCATAGCAAGATCCACCTTGGCACAGATGTAGCATGCCCTTACAGAGCAGGTACTCACAACCATCATTATCCCCTATACAGCACATTAGACGATTTATTTGTTGCCATAAAGCAGAGCAACTGCTGCTCATTTTTACCCCAAGGCTCGAACCAACTTACACTACTAAATATACCCAATAACTTCAACTCTGATACAAGCATTCATAGGATTAACTAACATAACAGTATCAAAATGATACAAGAGAAAGTGTATTCATGGCAGTACCAAAAGGGGTTACAAGGACAGTTCATATCTACCTGTATCCTAATGAGCTACCCCTCTAAGTACTGACAGCCCATGTGCAACTAATATGTGATATACACAACTTATATACCAGTGTAACTTAATATATAGGTGTGCCTTGACCAACTTGTTCTCAGGTTATCCCATCTACATATTGTTGGCCCATTGGTCATATGGTGAAACTGATTTTAATAATTGATCAAACTCTGTCTCGATATATGGAGCTAGTCAGGATATCTCGGACTCTTGGACATACTCAAGAATGGCTATCTACTCAGTTCAAGACCGAAGCATTGTTTGCCTGTTCGAGTCTGTATTTCTTTGAGCAATATAATCTTTATTTTATTGAGTTAAAAATACTGTGTACACCGAGTCGTACGGGCAAATAGGCTAGTCCAAAATGATTTCAAAATGTTTTTAAAATGTCCTTAGTTTTGAAAAACATTCGTATTTACAAAAGCTCCAAAAAGGTTTTCAAAATTTCCCAAAAACTAATTTTAAAAACCCTAACCTAACCCTGACAGAACTCGGCCAGAGTTCGGTTAGTGGCCGTTTTGTTTTTGAATTCCTTGAAACTTGGTCCTCCTGCAGTTGCGGATTTGACCGAGATTTTCTCATCGAGTTCTGCCCGAATTCTGCCCGAATTCTGCTAGAATTATGTCTTTGGAACTCCTATAAATAGAGAAGGATTTCGATCATTTTAACTCACTCATTCACTTTTAATCTTCTCTCTACTCAAAGCCTACTGTCTTCCAAATAGTTTTTCTAGAGCTTTAATTTTCAGATCCCAAGCCAGTTACAATCCTCTAGTCGATTTGCCAGTGCGGTGCGGTCTAGAATTTTCAGAGTGATTGTAATCAGAAGGCTTGATAGAAGAATACCTCTTCACAATTGAAGTTGGACGAGTTCTTCGTATCAAAGCTCGCGTTATAGAAGTTGCAAGGATTTCGTAAGAAAACTTGTAATTTTGCCAATAGTGGATTCAACTGGTAGTAAGAGTTCTACCGACTGGACTAGTCCTCAACAGAGGAAAACCAGTATACATCGCTGTCTTTGCATTTGCTCTCTTATCTCTGCCTTTACATTATTTAGTTGTGATTATTATTCTGTGATCTTGCTGCTAACATTTTTTAATTAGCATTATTCTGCTGCCAACTCTATTCATCCCTCCTCTAGAGTATTCTGCTTTACGATTTCGTTCCTACAATTGGTATCAGAGCAGGTGTTACAGGTAAAGCAAGGTAACATTATAATTATTTATTCATTTAACTAATTGTTATATAGATCACAGCACAACACATGGCAACTGTAAAATTCACAAGTGAAGGCCAGGCCACAAACAGACCTCCACTGTTTGATGGTACGAATTATACCTATTGGAAAACACGGATGAGTTTCTTCTTGAAATCACTTGACTTTGATTTATGGTCTATTGTTATTGATGGCTATCAAAATCTACCTCGTATAAATGTTGATGGAGTTTTAATTGAAAAACCCCATAACAGATATACAGAGGAAGAAAAGAAAAAGGCCAGTCGTGACACACGTGCTATTAACGCTTTATTTTGTGCTTTAGAAAGAACTGAATTTAACAGGGTGTCTATCTGCACAACTGCTAATGAGGTGTGGAAGCTTCTTGAAGTCACACATGAAGGCACGACTCAAGTCAAAGAATCAAAGGTCAGCAGACTTACTCAAGAGTATGAGGTGTTCAAGATGAAGCCCAACGAAACAGTTACTCAGATGTTCAAAAGATTCTTGGATATTGTAAATCCTTTGTCCTCCCTAGTCAAAGATTACAGTAACCATGAAAAGATTCGCAAACTCCTGCGAGCACTTACCAAGAACTGGATTCCAAAGGCTACTGCAATCATTGAAGGGAACGACCTCACAACTATGTCCCTCGAAGTACTCATGGGTAAGCTACTCACTCATGAACTGGAGCTACAAGATTTTGAAGAGCCTACACCAAAGGAGAAGACGATCGCTTTCAAGGCTCAGCACAGAAAAGCTGTTGAAGGTGATTCAGACAGCAGTGAATCTGATGCTGAAGATCAAGCACTCATAGCAAGAAAATTCAAAAGATTCATGAGATATGAGAAGAAAGCCAAAAAAAACAATAACAACAACAACTGGTATCAAGATGATGCTGTCTGCTATGGCTGCAAGAAGAAGGGACACATGAAGAAGGATTGTCCTACAAACTCATCATCAAGCAAGAAGAGCAACAGGTATGAAAAAGGGAACCTGAAGAGATCAATATCACGGAAAGATGCCAACACCAGCATATGGCATGAAAGCGAAGCCAGCGACTCAGAAGATGAACAATCAGAAGACGCTGCAAATGTATGCTTTATGGCATCCGATCAGGTACTCTCTGAACCTGTAGTTAATACATATGATGACTTCACCTTTGAGCAATTAGGAGATGCCTTCAGTGAACTGATAAGTGATTACAGGAAACTGCGTAGCAAATATCAGACCTCTAAGAAGGTACTCAAAGAGTACAAAGGTGAAATAGGAAGACTTACCGACCTACTAGCTGAGGTTAGAAATAATGTTAGTGAGTCTGGTGAGCTTTCATCTGTTAAGCTCTTATTACACGAGACTACCAAGTCATCTGAAGAAAAAGACAAGGTTATTGACCAACTGAAAGAAGAACTTTCTAAAGAGAAGAAAAGTCTTCAAAGTGCACAAGTCAGAATGGAAGCACTCACTTTTGACTATACTAAGTTGTATGACACTTCCAAAAGATTGGAAATTAGGTTAGGAAAACAGCCCGAGACTGCTACTTTCTACCCTAACACGTGTCACTTACCGAATAATCGGAACATTTCCAAACCAAATACTGTCAGACCTAACCATATCAAACCTTTACCCCAAAAGGTTAAGCCCAAACAGGATTATAGGTATGCTTTCTTCTACACTAGAAAACCTAAACCTACCAACCATGCACATCACTCAGCTTTCAACACTCAATATGCACAATGTCATTATTGTGGCCACACTGGTCATATTTCTCCTGCATGTAGGATCAGAAAGCTTGTTGATTTAAATATTTATGCATGGATACCAAAAGCTAACATTTCAGGACCCTACAAGAAATGGGTACCAAAAGTTTCATCTGCAAACTGTTTTGTAGGTGGAACACCTTTCACATGCTAAAAGCAAATGGATCCTCGACAGCGGTTATTCACGACATATGACCGGTGACGCTACATTATTTACAACACTGTCGAAGAAGAAGAAGGAAGGTTATGTCTCCTTCGGTAACAACTTGAAAGGGTATATCATTGGTATCGGTGATGTTGGTAAATCTCCCTATCCTGTGATTAAGGATGTCTGTCTGGTTACCGAGTTGAAACATAATCTACTCAGCATAAGTCATTTAGCTGATCATGGTTATGGCATCAACTTTGGCAAAGACAAATGTACTATAGTTGATAGCTCAACTGGTAGTACTATCTTTGAAGGTATCAGGGAAGACAACATATATGTTTTCTATTTGTTGAAAGAAACTAACATTTCAGGTAGATGCTTAATGGCTAAAAGTGATGAGAGTCATCTGTGGCATATGAGACTCGGTCACGCAAATATGGACACAATCTCAAGATTATCCACGAAGAAGCTAGTACGCAGTTTACCAGACATAACATTCAAGAAGGATTCGGTATGCAGCCAATGTGAAAAGAACAAAGCTACCAGATCCACATTCAAGTTAGTAAACGCAGTATGTACTACTAGACCTCTACAATTGCTACATATGGACTTATTTGGTCCTAGCAGAGTTGCTAGCCTCGGAGGTAAGTTATATGCTTTTGTAATTGTAGATGATTACTCTAGATACACGTGGGTATACTTTTTGACACACAAGAATGATGCATTGTCCGAATTTGTCACCTTTTGCAAGAAAGTACAGAATGAAAAAGGTTACATGATCACTCGTATTAGAAGCGATCATGAAGGCGAATTCGAGAATGCAGAGTTTGAGCAATTTTGTGACACACACGGTTTTTTATATGAGTTCTCCTGCCCTAGGACTCCACAACAAAATGGAGTTGTGGAACGTAAGAACAGAACTCTATCCGAAATGGCCAGAGTAATGTTAAACCAGTTTAGTCTACCCAAATATTTTTGGGCTGAAGCTGTCAATACAGCTTGTTTTGTTCTCAATAGAGTTCTAATTCGACCCAAATCGAAGAAGACTCCATTTGAGTTATGGTTTGATAGAATTCCATCAGTTTCATATTTTAGAATATTTGGTTGTAAATGCTTTATTCTTAATACAAAAGATAATTTGGGAAAGTTTGACGAAAAGGCTGATGAAGGTATATTTTTAGGTTATACGGCCAAGAGGATACAGAGTCTTCAACAAACAAACTATGATCATCGAAGAATCAATCAACGTAACCTTTGATGAACTGAATCAAATGACTATCGATGACAATGACGAAGATCTAACTGTACCAAGCTCAACACCAGCTGATTCTCTACCAAGCTCAGCACTAGCTGATCCTCCTAGAGAAGATCCAGAAACCAGCTACCTTCGGAGTCTGCCGAAAAGATTGAAATTTATGGCTGATCATCCAAAGGATTTGGTAATTGGTGATATTACCAAAGGTGTAAGTACTCGTACATCCAGTAGAGATATTATTTCTAGTGTTGTATTTATTTCACAGCTAGAACCCAAAACTATTGATGAAGCATGTAGTGATCATTTTTGGTTAGATACTATGCATGAGGAATTAAACCAATTTGAACGAAATCAAGTTTGGGAACTTGTTCCCAAGTCTATTGATCATTCGGTCATTGGCACCCGTTGGGTATTCCGAAATAAACTGAACGAGAATGGTTTAGTGACTTGTAATAAGGCTCAACTCGTAGCTCAAGGATACAATTAGGAAGAAGGTATCGACTACGATGAGACTTATGCCCCAGTTGCGAGATTAGAATCCATTCGCATGTTATGTGCATTTACATATTTTCATAATTTCAAATTATTTCAAATAGATGTCAAGAGTGCATTTTTAAATGGTTTTATAAAAGAAGAAGTTTTTGTAGCACAACCTCCAGGTTTCACAGATTTAAAAATCCTGATCATGTTTTCAAGTTGAAGAAAGCTTTGTACGGTTTAAAACAAGCCCCTCGTGCTTGGTATGATCATCTAAGCTCTTTTCTACTTGATAATGGTTTTTCAAAGGGCAAGGTTGATACTACTTTGTTTATTAAGTCTTTTAATGGCAAGCTTCTCTTAATACAAGTCTATGTTGATGATATTATATTTGGATCTACTGATGAATCTCTTTGTCAAGAATTCTCTAAGTGTATGCAGAATGAGTTTGAGATGAGCATGATGGGAGAGCTGAAATTCTTTCTCGGACTGCAAATCAAACAAACTGACAATAGGACATTCATAAATCAAGCCAAGTACACAAAAGATTTGCTAAAGAAGTTTGATCTGGACAAAGTCAAACCTATTGGCACTCCGATGGCAACTTCAACAAAGCTTGATATTGATGAACAAGACACGCCTGTCGACACACGTAAGTATCGAGGTATGATCGGTAGTTTACTTTATTTAACTGCTAGTCGTCCAGATATTATGTTTAGTGTTTGCCTGTGTGCACGTTTTCAATCTAATCCAAAGGAATCACATCTGTGCGCAGTTAAGCGTATCTTTCGATACCTTAAGGGCACTTCTTCTGTTGGCTTACGGTATCCCAAAACCAAGTCCTTTGACCTTATTGGTTACTCGGATGCAGATTTTGCTGGATGCAAAGTTGATAGAAAAAGTACCAGCGGTACATATCATTTCTTAGGCAAGGCTTTAGTCTCATGGTTTAGTAAAAAGCAAAATTCTGTAGCCCTATCAACAATAAAGGCTGAGTATATCGCCGCAGGACGTTGTTGTGCTCAGATTTTATGGATGAAACAAACCTTAGAAGACTATAATTTATTTTACACACACATTCCCATTTTTTGTGACAACACGAGCACAATTAATTTGACTAAGAATCCAGTATGTCACTCTCGTACTAAGCATATCGAGATCCGACATCATTTTCTTAGAGATCATCATCAGAATGGAGATATTGATCTTGTATACATAGACACTGAGAATCAATTAGCTGACATCTTCACAAAACCTCTAGCAGAAGATCGTTTCAATTATTTATGTCGAGAATTAGGAATTTTGGACGTCAATAATGTTAATTAATTTTGTTTTATGATTATATTTTCAATACGCAAAAACTGTGTTAGAGACAAGCCAATAAAGAGTCCGTCTGTCACCACAACTACGGTTGAAGCGAAGCGGTACTTAAGAGTTCCCCGGTGAACCTCCGCCAGCTGGGACAGTACTCCTACAGCTAATCTGAGACAGTCGCTGTGTAACAAAATTTAATCTATAAAATAATATTAATTATATTATTTTGAGATTTAAAATTACTAATCTTTGAATTAAATTTTTGAAATGAGTCAAGGATGATGAGGAGATGTGATGATGATATATTAGCTGATTTTGAGACTTAGTTATTGTCTACTGTATACTTGGAAATGCTCCGACATTCCAAGTTTCTTTCTTTCTAGTTTTTTATGTTTATTTCTTTTGAGAACTTGTACTGGATATTTTTTTGATGTCTCTTGAACATCATTTTATCTTTATGGGATGCGTAGTTTATCTTTCACATCAGTTTATTTATTTATTTATAGTATCTTTATCTGCTTCTATATTATAAACTGCATGTGAAATAATTCTCTGTTATATCTTGTATATTCTCACTGCATGAGACATTATTTTGCTATTATTTTGGTTTCTTCACTGTTTGTTTCTTATGCAATGATTGTGGAGGAGCTTTCTCTTTTACAATTATTTTGCTAAGTGACAACGGGGGAGAAATAGGATCTAACATTTTGTTTTGAGCATAATACATGGATTGAACAATTGAACAATTTTGAACAGCTTATCTCAAAAGATGTTATATCATTCATAGTTTGTCAATTATCAAAATGGGAGAGATTGTTGGCCCATTGGTCATATGGTCAAACTGATTTTAATAATTGATCAAACTCTGTCTCGATATATGGAGCTAGTCAGGATATCTCGGACTCTTGGACATACTCAAGAATGGCTATCTACTCAGTTCAAGACCGAAGCGTTGTTTGCCTGTTCGAGTCTGTATTTCTTTGAGCAATGTAATCTTTATTTTATTGAGTCTAGAAATACTGTGTACACCGAGTCGTACTGGCAAATAGGCTATTCCAAAATGATTTTAAAATGTTTTTAAAATGTCCTTAGTTTAAACATTCGTATTTACAAAAGCTCCAAAAAGGTTTTCAAAATTCCCCAAAAACTAATTTTAAAAACCCTAACCTAATCCTGACAGAACTCGGCCAGAGTTCGGCCAGAGTTCGGTTAGTGGCCGTTTTGTTTTTGAATTCCTTGAAACTTGGTCCTCCTGCAGTTGCGGATTTGACCGAAATTTTCTCATCGAGTTCTGCCCGAATTCTGCCTGAATTCTGCCAGAATTCTGTCTTTGGAACTCTTATAAATAGAGAAGGATTTCGATCATTTTAACTCACTCATTCACTTTCAATCTTCTCTCTACTCAAAGCCTACTGTCTTCCAAAGAGTTTTTCTAGAGCTTTAATTTTCAGATCCCAAGCCAGTTACAATCCTCTAGTCGATTTGCCAGTGCCGTGCGGTTTAGCAGTTTCAGAGTGATTGTAATCAGAAGGCTTGATAGAAGAATACCTCTTCATAATTGAAGTTGGACGAGTTCTTCGTATCAAAGCTCGCGTTGTAGAAGTTGCAAGGACTTCGTAAGAAAACTTGCGATTTTGCCAATAGTGGATTCAACTGGTAGCAAGAGTTCTACTGACTGGACTAGTCCTCAACAGAGGGAAACCAGTATACATCGCTGTCTTTGCGTTTGCTCTGTTATCTCTGCCTTTACATTATTTAGTTGTGATTATTATTCTGTGATCTTGCTGCTAACATTTTTTAATTAGCATTATTCCGCTGCCAACTCTATTCACCCCCCTCTAGAGTATTCTGCTTTACGATTTCGTTCCTACACATATGAGATATAGTGTCTAGTAGCAGCTATCCTCAACAAAACCCTGTCCTTATGTTTACCTACTCGAGTACTCTTTTACCATCTACCTCTGATATCCTGCCACTTACCTATAATCTAACATATCACCAAGGACTGTCCCTTAAATTCAGGTATCTATACTTGAACCATGCTGCCTCTAGCCTGTAGCCATCAGGAAATAGAGGCCCAGACCTAGCACTGATACTACCTGGCACTTGACCTCTTATATCCTAGGATCCTTGTCCTATGGTAATGTACTAATGCAGGTGTTGACCCCATATCAATTCACAGATGGGAAAAGACTTGACATGGTGTCTATAAGCAGAGGGAACTCTGATACAGGGGTGGTCAAGTCCCCTGCATACCATGTTCTCGATGGAAACCCCCCCTCGCTCTGGTACACAAAACTTTGTGGGTTTTACCTATAAGTAGATCACTACTCATCTATAACTCGTCATATCTCCCTTTTTCTAGAATAGACATAGGTCAAAGTCTAAGACCTTCCGTATAGGATACATTGATCTTTGACATGGAATGGATCCACCAGTTCGACTGATACCAATAAAACCCCTTTTTGATACTGTAGTTAATCATATATGAAATGAGAAGGATAATGAACTATATCAGTAAAGAAGTAGACTAATTATAAAAGAAGAATGCTATGGAGTAGTGAAAAGCACAAGGAAAGACATGGGGCTACTACCTATTGTGTCTATTGCTAAAAGTCACCCATTGGTACACAGGTTTGAACCTTTTCTTAGGATATAACTAGGATACATCCCCTTGTCCTTGCTATGGCCTATACTTGGGATACCTGTTGTACAACCTGTAGGTTCTTGCAAGCACTAGGTTAGGTACCAGCATTCCTTTGAATAGTGGACCTGTGACTTATGCCCCTAATCTCTTACTTGTCTAACTTCTACAGGTACTGGTACACCCATCTTTACTCGAAGTTTACTTTGGCATTTCAGTTACTATGAAACAGAATACCTTCTCTGCAACCTTGACACCCCCACACAGTCGATTTCCTATCCACATACCGATCAATTGACACTTTAACCAGTTTGGCATCCATAACAACATATCCTAATTGGTTTGCCCCATCCTTCTCTGCCCTTAGAGGTAACTTATCGAAATCCTTGTTCTATACAGGGTTAGGCTCATTGTACCTCAACTGCTGCTATAGGACCCCTAGTGTGTCTTTGTCCCTTTTTGCTACATCACCTAACACCATAGATACCACTAATGACACCTCCTCGTGGGGTTTCTTTGCTACATCTGAACTATACTTGTGGTTACATACCTACACTCCTCCTTCCCATCTTTGGCCGAACACACTTGGATAAGCAATTTCCTCTTCAAGGTACTCTAATATCTGTCAATCAGCAGGCTTGATACACCTACTGTACCCATACAGTAACCCCCCTTGCAATCCGATACCAATTATGCTTCCCTCTGATAACACTCGACTAATACCTACCCCTCCCCTGGTTATCTCGTATAACTCCTCACAGCATTTAACCAAACACTTATTAACATTTTTTTTCTAAATTCTCAAGAACAGGAAATTTCAGAGTATAAAGGCAAAATATTTACCTATAAGAAATGATGCTACGACTGCTCTCTGGCCTCTCCTTTACTCATCTTGCGATAGGGAATAAGGTGAGATATTAGGGATTCGTAAGGGAAGATAGTCGGCTATTTGTTTAATATAAATAGTAGGGTTTAGAGATTAATTCAATTCTTGCTTGGATTAGACGAACTTCCAAATTTGAATTTGAAGCAAGGAGAGAAATCTTATCTCTATTATTCCAACTCTGTTACCCGGTCATAGTAGGATTTAAAACTGTCTTGGATTAGAACAAAGGGAAAATGGATTGGGAGATTAGATTTAAAATCGTATTCGAGATCAGCTCATATTTGGTTCGAAGTTTTGAATATAAAGAAAGGGGGGGGGTGGTCGCCTATTACGGATTTGAATGGGGTCATTTCCTATTGAGCCCCTTCAACATTTAGGTTTTCACAAAATCCTTATTTTTTTATTATCTAAATAACCTATTAATAAGGTACGCATATATAAGCATTTTAATATAAATTATACCAGAGAAGGGAAAATTCTGGACTAAGGGTTTACAAATGTACTAGTCAACCTATGTAGTAACTGATGCATTCAAGTTGATAAACAAAGATGTACTCAAATGACAAACAAAAATCTGATTTTTATTTTATATATTGAAAATGAAAATAAATTTTGCTATTTTCTAGCCAAATGTTTCCAAAGAGTTTTTCTTAGGCCGGCTCTACGCCTCGGGCGCTCCGGTGCTGGGCCATTCTCCGGTTCTGGACTATCGGGCTCCTGAGTTGGCCTTGGAGTCACAATCCGCTGGGGCTCCTGTGTTGGCCTTGGAGTCACAATCCACTGGGTCTCTTGAGTTGGCATGGGAGCAGATGGAGTCGACAACAACTGTATATATTGTTCCATGGCCCTGAACCAATCGATAAAAGTAGGTTGGGAGCTGCTCTCATCGGCATGACCAGATGTTTTATTGCCAGCATGACCAGATGTTCCCTCGCCAACATGATAAGATATTCCCTCTCCATAAGGCGCCTCATCTATAGAATGATAAAATGTCTCCTCCGGAGGATGATAAGGTGCCTCCTCGCCAGGATGATAAGACGACCTATGGATCCGTCTCTAACTAACATTGCCGGTTGGATAATCTGGAGGAATATATACAGGAGGCATATGGGGCGCATGAGCATACTTAATATCTCGTTCCATACCCTCCAAAATACATTGTACTAGATAAAAAGTTCTAGCATAATCTCTATCGTTAATCGCTTGAACCATTTAATCTGGGCGCTAAAATTTAGAAATGTTCCAATTAATGAATGATAACTAACATGGCAAATAAATAAATAAATACTTACCAATTGACTTAGGTTCTCTATAAATCGTCGCATACTGCAGTCATCCACGACTCTATTATCGAACCGTACCTCCTCAAATGCGTAGGCTCTATTACATATAAGTGGTGCTCCATACCAACGTTTGTAAGTAATATCACATAACCCTGTATCGTTTGAAGCTAATATATAAGTCAACAATTACAAACTTGAATAGAACTAAGATATAAAATTTGAACTTACAGTCTTCAGCGGATTGAACGTGTCGTGACATGTTCAATATACTATATCGATCGGATCTCGTAGCCCATTCATGGAGAAAACCTTGAATTCTAGAAAGGCGTCCACTTTTGCTCTGACTTATATTGGCGGGTGCATCAGAAATAATTTGTACGAGACCAAACTGTCAAAGAACACGATCCGCAGGGTGGTACATGGTCCGATAATCATATAAGATGACCAAGTTATAATGATTATTGGAATACGACATCCTTTGGATGTCGGGAGCATCGGGACGTATAATATACGGCATCCACATAACCTATTTGAGATATTGTCAAGTCAATGCATAAATAGAAATAAATAGAAATGTAAAATTATTCTTACCTCGCCATGTGTTAGAGAGTCAAATTCGGTTCGATAAATCGAGACAATCGGATGTCCATAATGTGCCTGGTCTATGACATCAGTCATCCAACATCTACCTACTGGAAAGACACCTACTTCACGGCTAATGCTAGTCACCGATCTACCGATCACAAAATGCTCATATGCCCAAATCTAAGTCGAAACAATATTATAAAATTAGATCATATTAAGTAACGTCAAATCTCTCCATAATGATAAAATACCTGTAGGAGAGATGTCACCCCCATTTCCTGTATTTCGTATTTGTACTCGTAATTTGATTTTGGCACGTATTTTATTTTCTCGATTTGCGGATTTTGGTTTCTCGTAAATGGGTTTGGACCATGGCTTGGTTTTATTTTGTGGAGTTGGTTTGGTTTGGTTTGGTTCATCATGAGTGGAACACCTTAGCCTATTCTCCACCTCCATTCCATCACAACTACCCTCATTAAAACCTACCAACCTTTTCTCTCTCCTCCATAACTCTATTAATTTCTTACAACTTCTTCTTTTTCCTTCTTCCACACAACTCCCCAACCCATAGGCAAGTGCACCTTGCCACCACATGAGAACCACTTTTTATTTGTCCATTAGCTAGATTAGGCTATGGTGATTAACATTAGAACTTGATATTTTGTGATTTGGAGTTTCCTTTATTCTAGATCTAGGTTTTTACTATTTTCGGATTTACATGGTTTTGATCTATTAAACTTTGATTTTTGCTTGTTTTGATGCTTCCATGTGGAAGAAAATTCAATTTCACTCAAATTGGACCTTTGAAAATCTAGATTTGGCTTTGATTTGACATAGATATAAAGAATTGAAGTTTTGGATTTTCTTGGAGTTCTTTTCGGATTGGAGGAGCAGACCTCTCGGCCTGCGCTCTTTAGCGCAAGGCCGATTGCGCAGCTCACCCTTTGGTGAACTGCGCATCCCCTCGGCCAGCGCATTGCGCTGAGCTGAACTACGCTGGCGCTTCTTAGCCCAGCGTTCCCTTTCCCTTGCGCACTTGGACCCTGCGCCATCCCTCTCCGCGCAATCCATCCATGCGCCATCCATCCCTGCACAACCTGATCCCGCGCAATCCATCTGATGCGCCATCCATCTCTGGCGCAGTTGGTACCCTGCGCAGCTCACCCTGCGCAATTGGCCCCTGCGCACCTGACTCTTGCGCAATCCAACCCCATGACCCCTTGCGCAATATGTCCAATTATGGAGATTTGGTTTTATTTTTCCTTAATGCTTGGCTCTTCTATAGCCCTTGATTTACTTAATATGTTTGGAATGACTATTGTACATGGCGTGGCATGACAAGGAACTAGCATAACATGACAGTGACCCGTAGTGGAGCACTCCTGACATGACTAACCTGACTTGATAGTGGCCTGTGGCGGCGCACTCTTGACATGTACTTGACTTGACCTGTACTTGACCTGACTTGACTTGACTTGTAACTTGTAACTTGACTCGTATAATCAACTTGACACCGTGGGCGCTCCTGCTTGTACAATCTACTTGTCTTATCTTGCATCATGTCTAGGACGTGACTTCCTGGGTACCACGGCCAGGGACTCGCGCTAAATTGGATTAGGCTAATGATTAGATCAAACTAGAACATGGAGAATTCCTAGTCACAGGCAATCTCGTTATATGGGCGCTTTAATGGACTTGTAGCTTGCCGACGAGTAGAGCACATTTCCAGCACACTGTCATGTGTTGCACCCTCTAAGTCACCTAAGGGTACATTTGTCTCTCGGGCAATGTACTTACCTATAACTCTCAACCCACGGAAGGATAACTGGATGGTCTGCAGGGCTTGGGACTGGGAGTTTCTCACTTGCATCTTGTTAGTAATTAAGGCTTGTGATAACCCTAGTTAGTTAAAGTAGTAAGCCGTAGTAATTGCTTGGCCGCTTGTGAATGCATGATGTCCAGCCTTGTCTAAGTCTTGTTTAGCTCCAGTACCTGCTATCTCCTGAGCATGTTTGTTTTCCTTATCTTAACAATAAATGAGTAGAGACAATGAGCTATTTAGGCGAAGGATTACAACCCCGGTCCTTGTCTGGTTTAAGGATTGTAACCTGGCTCCCGGAATGGTTCCACGTCCCTAGTCGTTTATCGCTCTGTGTACTTTTATTACTTGTACTTTCTTTTATTCTTTATGTTCTGATATGCTGGCTTTTGTTTTTATTTGTGGCCTCCTTGTGGCACTTGCTCTTTCTGGGGTTTGACCCAGCTGGTTTTGTGTGGCCAGATTTCGGAGCAGCTCCTGAGGATCTACCAAGCTTCCAGTCCAATGGTGAACACTAGACGGAACCCGGGCTACGAGTGGGTTTTCCCTTTTTGTTTCACCCACTTATATGTAAATTTATTCTTTTGAGGCGTTTAGCCGACGAGCACCTGTTAGCTCGATGCACATTTACTTACTGTCTGCCTACGGGCTGTAAACATGATTAACAAATCCTAGGGTTGATCATGTATGACTGAACTCTTGCTAGTCCTATCATTTTGTACGACTAGCTTCATGATCATCCAATATGTAATATTTGGGACGCCTTATATATATATTTGATGCTCTAATATCTTGTAACTCTGTTAATTGCTTGAGATTGAGACAATAGGCTTGACCTTAAGAGACTGCTGGCTTGTAGTAAACCCTCATATCTAGACAGCCGTGACCGTATAGTTGAGATATATTCTATTTCAATATACGTAGCTGGCTATGTCTGCCCCCGCTCTCCAGTATTCTGGTTCTGGGGCGTGACATGGTTTAAGTGGTGGCCCATGCAGGTCTTGTCAATCAAAAAATGTGAGGGTTTACCGAATAGATGTCTCAATCAGTATTCGCCCTTGATCTCCGCCGTATTTTCAAATCCCTGAAATTCTTGCCCTGATCCTGTGCTTATATCATTGATCTGTCCTGGTCCTTTCCTTATTGTTCCCTGTGTCGTCTTCTTCAGCGGCACTGTACCTGGTCCTACCGATCAACGAGGTGGAGCACGTCCCGTGGACCAACAGCAACCCGGAGATCAAGCCCAGCATTCCGAAGTAGCCTCCAGAGTTGTGCCTACTGGAGAAGAGTCACCAGTTCGGCCCGTCCAGCCCGCAGAGCCAGATGATGGTACCTTAGTAGGCCTCATCAGAACCTTGATAGCTTCCCAGGATCGTCGAAGCGACGCCCTGCACCAGACAGTTCAAGATGCTTTGACCCAAGGCGGACATCCAGGGAACCAGGCGGCGAACAGCTTCAAGCGATTGAACCCTCTTTTCTTCGACGGCACCGAGGATGCGGTTGCCGCGGATGCATGGCTTCAGGATACCGAGGTGATTCTGGAAGCAGCTAGGACACCCGAGAATGAAAAGGTGGCGGTGGTACGCCTAAAGTTGCTGGACTTGGCTCGCAGTTGGTGGGCAGCTCAGGCCATGGGATTAGCAGCACCAGTCACTTGGGCGACGTTCAGAGAGAGATTCCAGACGAAGTACTTTGATGCGGTGGCACGGTACGATCTGCAGACCAGATTCACCAACTTGAAGCAAGGAGGCAGGACAGTCGATGGCTATGCGACCGAGTTTTCCAGGCTGAGTAGGTTCGCCCCCACTTTGGTGGCGACCGAGTTCGATAGGGCTCAGCGGTTCCAGCAAGGGCTGCACTTAGAGATATTATTGGCTGTGGAGCAGTTTGAGCACCAGACGTTCGATGCAGTGTTGAAGGCAGCAAGGAGGCATGAGTACACCTCCCAGCGGATCGTGGATAGGACCGGAGGTAGGAAGCGGTCCCACAGCCAGATGCACCAATCTTCAGCTCCAGCCTCGGCAGCTAGGGGTATAACCATTGGAACTCCGAGGCGGGCGACCTCAGTGACGTCGGTTCAGCATTCGACCTCGACGTACTCGCAGCAACAGAAGCAGAAGCAGTCTTTCGCGGTAGGATGTTCTTATTACGGGAAGCCGGGCCATGTAGTGGCAGAGTGTCGTAGGGCACAGGGATTGTGCCTGGCTTGTGGAGGAGCAGACCACCAGATAGGGACCTGCCCGAATAGGGGAGGTCCATCATCATCTAACCTTTCTAGTTCTTCGGTGAGAGGACCAGCCCCAGTTCCAGTCCAGCAGCAGCAGCAATAGCAGTACCCGAGGCCATTGTTGCCTCAGGCCCAGGCCTTTCAGCAGCAGAACCAGCAGCAGTTCACCTAGGCTCCAGCACAGAACCGACAGAGGGGTTTCCAGCAGAGGGGACACTCAGCTAGAGGTCAGGCTATGATGATGACCATGGAAGAAGAAGTTGCACCAGGTGAGGTAGTGGCAGGTACTATTCTCGTCAACACCTTTTCAGCATCTGTATTATTTGATTCTGGTGCATCGCATTCATTCATGTCTGCACGATTCGCGATACGGATATGATTGGAGCCGGAGTCATTATCAGTGAGGTTCAATATACTTACTGGTAATGGTCTTGTGGGAGTAGATCGAGTGTTTTCCTCGTGTCGGATCGTAGTTAGCGGTAGGGAGTTCCCCGCTAGATTCATAGAGTTTCCTATGGCAGACTATGATGTAGTCCTAGGCATGGATTGGTTAAGGAACTATTATGCTAGGATAGACTGCCATGTTGGCAGAGTTGTCTTTAGTATTCCCGGAGAGCCAGAGTTTTCATTTTCTAGAGGCACAGTAGAGCCATCTCCTCCAGTATTGCGGATGGCAGTAGCAGCAGTGCAGTTGCCCCGGATAGTTGAAGAGTTTCCAGATGTCTTCCCAGAGGAACTTCCAGGTATGCCACCAGAGCGGGAGATCGAGTTCACCATTGACTTGATTCCCGAGACAGCACCAGTATCAGAGCGAGTCTACAGAATGGCGCCTTCAGAGTTGGAGATTTTATACAAGATGATTGAAGAACTTAGAACCAAGGGATTCATTCGTGCTAGTGGATCGCCTTGGGGAGCCCCGATACTTCTTATGAAAAAGAAGGATGGTACGTCCAGGCTATGTGTTGATTATCGTACCTTGAACTCAGTGACAATCAAGAACAGATACCCTCTCCCGAGAATAGATGACTTGTTTGATCAACTCAAGGGGGCTTCAGTTTTTTCGAAGATAGATTTGCGGCCAGGATACCACCAGATCAGAGTCAGAGAGCAGGACATTTCGAAGACGGCGTTCAGATCTAGGTACGGGCATTGGGAGTTTCTAGTTATGCCTTTTGGAGCGACCAATGTGCCGGCAGTGTTCATTGACCTCATGAACCGTATTTTCATGCCTTACTTGGATCAGTTTGTGATAGTGTTCCTTGATGACATCCTGGTCTACAGCAAGAGTGAAGCAGAGCATGAGCAGCATCTCAGAGTTGTCCTCCAGATTCTCAGAGAGCACAAGTTGTACGCCAAGTTCAGTAAATGCGAGTTCTGGCTCGATCGCATTTCGTACTTGGGTCACATCATTACCCGAGGAGGAGTGGAAGTGGATCTCCAGAAGATTGTGGCTATCGAGGCATGGCCAGTACCCAGCTCAGTGGCAGAAGTTCGCAGTTTTCTTGGATTGGCCGGCTACTACCGGCAGTTCGTCTCTGATTTTGCAAGGATTTCAGCGCCGATGACCTAGTTGACCCGCAAGGATGTGCCGTTCGTTTGGACAGCAGAATGTCGAGGTTTGATAACGGCTCCCATTCTCACCCTTCCAGATGGGATCGGAGGATTCACAGTTTATTGCGACGCTTCAGGCAGAGGATTGGGATGTGTTTTGATGCAGCATGGAAAGGTAATTGCTTATGCGTCACGTCAACTCCGTGATCATGAGAAGAATTACCCGACCCACGACTTGGAGCTAGCAGCAGTAGTATTTGCACTTAAGTTGTGGAGGCACTACTTGTACGGAGATAGAGTGGAGATCTTTACTGATCATAAGAGCCTGAAGTATGTTTTCACCCAGAAGGACCTTAATATGCGGCAGAGAAGATGGCTCGAGCTACTGGTGGACTATGATGTGGATTTGCAGTATCATCCCGGGAAGGCCAACGTTGTAGCAGATGTGTTGAGCCGGAGAGCCGGAGTTTATTTCCTGACGGCGCAACCAGAGTTATTGTCGGATCTTCAGAAGATGGGAATTGAAGTGGTTCTTCCTTCCAATGTGGCCATGATGGCCAGCCTACAGATTCAGTCTACCATAGTTGAGAGGATCCGGACCGCACAGTTAACAGATTCCAAGATTCAGCGGCTCAGAGCAGAGTGTGAGGCTGGAAGAAGGCCAGAGTTATGTATTCATGAGGATGGTACGCTTCGACACGGCACACGTCTTTGTGTACCTAGTAGAGATATCAGCCAGGAAGTCATGGCAGAGGCTCACAGTTCGCAGTATTCCATCCATCCAGGCAGCACGGAGATGTACAGAGATATTCGTCAACACTTTTGGTGGAATGGTATGAAGAGAGAGATAGCCCAGTATGTCTCTCGATGTTTGGTTTGCCAACAAGTCAAGGCTGAACATCAGAGGCCAGCTGGACTTCTTCTACCTTTACCGATCCCAGAATGGAAATAGGAACACATAACCATGGATTTCGTGACTGGGTTACCCAGATCTCCGGCAGGCAGAGATGCTATTTGGGTCATTGTAGACAGGCTTACCAAGGTGGCACACTTTCTTCCATTTAGAGTTGTACAGTCGACGGCGCAGCTAGCAGAGATATATCTCAGGCAGATCGTCAGACTTCATGGAGTGCCAGTCAGCATAGTATCAGACAGGGATACGAGATTCATATCGCACTTCTGGCGCAGTCTTCATCAAAGTTTGGGGACTCGTCTCAAGTTTAGCTCAGCGTATCATCCGCAGACAGATGGGCAGTCAGAGCGTACTATACAAACTCTCGAAGATATGTTGCGGTCATGTACCCTTGACTTCGGTGGTTCATGGGAGGATCACCTGCACCTGGTGGAATTCTCGTACAATAATAGTTTTCAGGCCAGTATCCAGATGGCACCCTTCGAAGCTCTGTATGGTAGGAAGTGCAGATCCCCGTTAGCATGGGACGATGTCGGAGAGAGGCAGATGCTCGGTCCAGAACTGATTTCTCAGACGGTTGAAGTGGTCAGAAAAGTCAGAGATCACCTCCGAGTTGCTCAGGATCGCCAGCGCCATTGGGTCGATGCTCATCGGCGTCCCTTAGAATTTGCCGTCAGTGACCATGTATTCCTTAGGATCTCGCCTACCCGCGGCGTCATTCGTTTTAGCGTGCGGAAAAAGCTTAGTCCTAGGTATATAGGGCCGTTCGATATTCTGGAGCGAGTAGGCGATGTGTCCTATCATCTCGCTCTTCCGCCGTCGCTAAGTGAGGTACATGATGTATTCCATGTATCCCAATTAAGACGGTACATCCCGGACCCGAGCCATATCCTAGATCATTCGGAATTGGTTGTTGGTACCAACCTTTCGTATGAGGAGAGGCCCGTGTCTATATTGGACCGGAGAGAAAAGACGCACAAGAACAAGACTATTAACTTAGTCCGTGTTGTTTGGGGTCATCACTCTCTAGGTGAGTCAACGTAGGAGCGTGAGGACGACATCCGATCACGATATCCCTACCTGTTTGACTCGTGAGGTATAATGTCTTTCTTATGCCTTACACTTTCCCTTCCTTCCTTGCATTGTATGATTGATCTGCTTAGTGTAGCTTGCCTGTGCTTAGTATAGCTTGTCGTGGCAATCTCTAGCTCCTTGATTAAATTCCAAGGACAGAATTCTTTGAAGGTGGGTAGAGTTGTCACCCCCATTTCCTGTATTTCGTATTTGTACTCGTAATTTGATTTTGGCACGTATTTTATTTTTTCGATTTGCGGATTTTGGTTTCTCGTAAATGGGTTTGGACCATGGCTTGGTTTTATTTTGTGGAGTTGGTTTGGTTTGGTTTGGTTCATCATGAGTGGAACACCTTAGCCTATTCTCCACCTCCATTCCATCACAACTACCCTCATTAAAACCTACCAACCTTTTCTCTCTCCTCCATAACTCCATTAATTTCTTACAACTTCTTCTTCTTCCTTCTTCCACACAACTCCCCAACTCATAGGCAAGTGCACCTTGCCACCATATGAGAACCACTTTTTATTTGTCCATTAGCTAGATTAGGCTATGGTGATTAACATTAGAACTTGACATTTTGTGATTTGGAGTTTCCTTTGTTCTAGATCTAGGTTTTTACTATTTTTGGATTTACATGGTTTTGATCTATTAAACTTTGATTTTTGCTTGTTTTGATGCTTCCATGTGGAAGAGAATTCAATTTCACTCAAATTGGACCTTTGAAAATCTAGATTTGGCTTTGATTTGACATAGATATGAAGAATTGAAGTTTTGGATTTTCTTGGAGTTCTTCTCGGATTGGAGGAGCAGACCTCTCGGCCTGCGCTCTTTAGCGCAAGGCCGATTGCGCAGCTCACACTTTGGTGAACTGCGCATCCCCTCGGCCAGCGCATTGCGCTGAGCTGAACTACGCTGGCGCTTCTTAGCCCAGCGTTCCCTTTCCCTTGCGCACTTGGACCCTACGCCATCCCTCTCCGCGCAATCCATCCATGCGCCATCCCTTTCCGCGCAATCCATCCATGCGCCATCCATCCCTGCGCAACCTGATCCCGCACAATCCATCTGCTGTGCCATCCATCTCTGGCGCAGTTGGTACCCTGCGCAGCTCACCCTGCGCAATTGGCCCCTGCGCACCTGACTCTTGCGCAATCCAACCCCATGACCCCTTGCGCAATATGTCCAATTATGGAGATTTGGTTTTATTTTTCCTTATTGCTTGGCTCTTCTATAGCCCTGTATTTTGGTATTTTATTAGATATTTTACGCCCATTTTATATCCTTACGCCTTTTGTCATGAACTTGATTTACTTAATATGTTTGGAATGACTATTGTACATGGCGTGGCATGACAAGGAACTAGCATAACATGACAGTGACCCGTAGTATAGCACTCCTGACATGACTAACCTGACTTGATAGTGGCCCGTGGCGGCGCACTCTTGACATGTACTTGACCTGACCTGTACTTGACCTGACTTGACTTGACTTGACTTGACTTGTAACTTGTAACTTGACTCGTATAATCAACTTGACACCGTGGGTGCTCCTGCTTGTACAATCCACTTGTCTTGTCTTGCATCATGTCTAGGACGTGACTTCCTGGGTACCATGGCCAGGGACTCGCGCTAAATTAGATTAGGCTAATGATTAGATCAAACTAGAACATGAAGAATTCCCAGTCACAGGCAATCTCGTTATCTGGGCGCTTTAATGGACTTATAGCTTGCCGACGAGTAGAGCACATTTCCAGCACACTGTCATGTGTTGCACCCTCTAAGTCATCTAAGGGTACATTTGTCTCCCGGGCAATGTACCTACCTATAACTCTCAACCCGCGAAAGGATAACTGGATGGTCTGCAGGGCTTGGGACTGGGAGTTTCTCACTTGCATCTTGTTAGTAATTAAGGCTTGTGATAACCCTAGTTAGTTAAAGTAGTAAGCCGTAGTAATTGCTTGGCCGCTTGTGAATGCATGATGTCCAGCCTTGTCTAAGTCTTGTCTAGCTCCAGTACCTGCTATCTCCTGAGCATGTTTGTTTTCCTTATCTTAACGATAAATGAGTAGAGACAATGAGCTATTCAGGCGAAGGGTTACAACCCCGGTCCTTGTCTGGTTTAAGGATTGTAACCTGGCTCCCGGAATGGTTCCACGTCCCTAGTCGTTTATCGCTCTGTATACTTTTATTACTTGTACTTTTTTTTATTCTTTATGTTCTGATATGCTGGCTTTTGTTCTTATTTGTGGCCTCCTTGTGGCACTTGCTCTTTCTGGGGTTTGACCCAGCTGGTTTTGTGTGGCCAGATTTCGGAGCAGCTCCCGAGGATCTACCAAGCTTCCAGCCCAATGGTGAACTGTAAATGCATAAGCTACCAGACTAAAATATGTAATCAAAAGATCATGACATGTGAATTTGAAATAACTACTAAAATATGTGACCGGCTGGAGAAAGATCATAAATAAGCACAAGTAATGGTACGGCTTAGAATCCCACGTGCATGATGTGAGACCTAAGCTATCAACATGAATCCTAGGTTGGGCTTTGGTCACATATCTATAGTATTTCTCCTCCCCATATACCGGTAAAGATCACGAACCAGAATATAGATGAAGTTGTGTAACAATGTGTCCAATATGAAAAAAATATGCCATGAAGTAAATTAGTCAAAATCATAGAAATGCTTGCCTTTCTCTGGAAGATCGAGAATAAGAAAGTAATTGTCCATCTAGAATAGGGCTAAAAAATGGTTAGATTCTAAAGAATGTCTTTTGACTAATTATTTTCTAACTAATTAATCATTATATTACTCACCTACTAGCCATCTTCTAAAATATTACTAACTATTTATAAACAAGCTAATTTAACTATAGAATATTTATACATATATATTATAGCTAAATATAGATGCTAGTAGTAAAATAGTTTTAATAAAGGCTAAGTTCTAATTCAAGATATTTATAACAACAATAACTATATTATAACCATATAAAACATTTTATGCAAAACAAAATTAGTTTAAATACTATACACTAGCAAAATAGTTTTATAGTAGAACTTGTATCAATATATCTAAAATCAATATCTATAAGTTAATAACATAATTAGAACAATTAATATTTTTAACAAGGAAAATATTTGTTAAATCTATAAATAAATTATTTTAGAAACTATAAATAATAATAATAAAAATAACAATATTAGCAAGGTCCCAATAGATCCCAAAATCTGCTCCCAAAACCCACAGTCCATATATAATATAACCATTTCCCTATAGTAATTAAATCAGACAGCTGGGCTTGAAGCCCAACAGCCCAAAGACTTCACAAAAACTTTTTTCTTGATAATATTCAAACCACCACTGGCTTAAAGTCCAAGCCCAGTCGGGTTAGGGTTTAAAACCCTAAAACTAAGCTCTCAAAGAAAGAGATAATAGTCTCCCTGAAAAATTTGGAAAGAGAAAAAAATGAAGTAGAAGAGAAAGAGAGAGAGATAGAGCAGAGAAGATGAGATCGGAAGCTAGAGAGAGAGAGAGGGAGACAGGAAGAGGAAGTCACCACATTCATTACTCGTCAGAGGCTAGGCTTTACCAAGGCGGTGCGGTCCAAGGCCCACGACGGTACGTCCAAAAGCGGCACATGAGATAACACCGATCAAGATGTTCAGATCTGACTGGATCTGAGTTGTCACAGTCGTGGAGTGCGACGGAGTGTTTCACTTAACAAAATACCAGGAAAATTGGCTTTTGAAAATAAAACGAGAAAAAGTACAAGAAGTACAAATTTGATTCTGGGAAAGTATTGCTATGAAAGTCTGATCTGTAAATGAACACTTTGTTCCTTGGACCATATGATGATGATGAAGATCACTGCTTGAAGTAGAACAACTTGGAAGAACTAAGTCACCAGAAAGGTATCGACGCACTTG
The DNA here is from genome assembly GCA_029216955.1 of Iris pallida. Classification (NCBI taxonomy): domain Eukaryota; kingdom Viridiplantae; phylum Streptophyta; class Magnoliopsida; order Asparagales; family Iridaceae; genus Iris; species Iris pallida. Next base: position 32,991,351 of record JANAVB010042618.1, read on the forward strand.
GGCACTGATGGCGAGGCCGAATGCTTTCCTGCTTTGCTTCACTCTGTTCTGAAAGAAAAGTTGAAGAAGAATGCTCTGGAGAATCAAAGTCTCGAAGTTCTGATCTCTGTATTCTCTCCTGTCTCTCTGTGTCTGTCTTATGAGAAAAATAAGTCTATTTATAGACTTGGGCTCTGGTGCGTAAAAACTCAGCAAAAGTTCCGCCTTTACGCTAACAACCGCCACCCACGATCAAAGTCATCATCTGTATACATTGACACGTGTCCCATCAATTCAGTAAGAATAGGATGCACGTACACACGTTCTTCGGGATGTGTGGCATAAAAGCTATGTAGGCAAACCATGTTCCAAATTGATCAGAAAGAACAGGGCGTAAAAATAGCCTCAATGTACTCTGAGCGTAAAGCAATAGATTGAGCATAAAGTAGCTTTGACATAGACTTTCCGCGTAAAGTGGTTGTTAAATAACCTTGAGCATAAAAATAGCTCAGATAGACTTTACGCACACGTCAACTGTTGAGCGTAAAAGCTCGTATAGTCCTCGTGCGTAAAAGAAGCCATAGTGTGAGCGTAAAGTAGCTCAATCCACATACTAAACGACAATATTGGTCTCTGTGTAAAAGACAAATCCCTTTGTGATATATGCCATCATTAATATCTCCATGTCAGAGTTTGTATTAAATGCGAGATTTGACAGCTTTGTCCAGCGTAAAAGTGGCTGCTCTGTCCTTGGCGTAAAATCATGGGTGTAAACCCGAGCTTAAAATGATCAGCCTTCTTAGGCGTAAATTGATTAGCCTAGTCTTGGGCGTAAAGGAATTACCCGTTCTGCTAGGCGTAAAGCAGATCACTTATGAATGAGATGACTCTTTCTTTGAAGCACTTTTTACGTTCCTACAAGACCCCCTTCAAAGTTTTCAAATATCTCCAAAATTTGAAACACTTTGAACAGAAGCGTAAAAGTTGAGATTTGATCAGTCAGCGTAAAATTTGGGATACGCAACAGTCATCCGCGTAAAAGCGGGGATATCCAACAGTCGGCGTATTTTTCAAAAGAAAATTAATGTCGGTCAATACTTAACCGTCACAATAAATTTCTTTTTAGAAACTTTTGAATGTCTCTTCATCTTCCCGAGTAAGCAGTTTCCAACGAGGAATGTGAAGAGTTGCTTTGGTTTGTATAAATAAGGATAAATTCTTTATTCTTGACATTCATCCTTGTTTTGTCATGGCGCCGAAGAACGAGATTACCAATAAAGAGGCTTCGAGCTCCAGGTTTGATTTCGAGCGAGCGTGCAACCTTTTAGAGTGTTTTAGAGTGACTCCTGCAGTCTTTAGTCGCATTGATGGTGGTCCCCCAACTGCGTACGAAGGGCCAGGAGATGCCAAAGCGTTTCTTAATCTGATGCGCCGCTCCGGGATTCACAATATGCATGAACTAGGTGTCTCCCTTCGTCAGCCCAACGAAGGAGAGAAAAAATGACGTTTTTATGTATTGTGAATCTTTTATCTATAGGGGCCCACTTCCCCCTTTATAAATAAAATTTTGCTGTTGACCTCATCTATTGACGCGTACTTCTTTTGACTGCTTCTGTGGTTGTTAATTCCCAAGAAACAAACCAACACATGACATTTGTCTTGTGGTTACGAGAGCTTTTAAATAGGATCTTCTCCCGAAATAGACTTATCCCAACAGTTTTTTTTCAGTCTTTATAAATAGTCGAGAATGTTTCATATACTCTCGTACTCTTTCCTCTGAAGATAACTTTCTGCGATGTTGTTCTTCAACAAATGACAATAGCGAAGCTTTCCAACATCGTTCCTTTGTATGCCCAGTCATTAGACGCAGATTCAACCACCATTAGAGCCAAACCATTCGACTCAAGTAGTAAGTCCGATCGTAAGCAAATATCTGTCTTCGATTTTTTTTTTTGAAAACAGCTATTTTACGAGCGTAAAGCCTTGCTGAAGCACTGGCGTAAAAACCTTGCTGAAGCACCGGCATAAAAAGTCTTGCTGAAGCAAATGGCGTAAAAGCCTTTGTGAAGCACCGGCGTAAAAAGTCTTGCTGAAGCAATGGCGTAAAAGCCTTGTCATATCACTGGCGTAAAAGCCTTTGTGAAGCGCCGGCGTAAAAGCCTTGCTGAAGCAAATGACGTAAAAGCCTTGTTGAAGCACTGGCGTGAAAGCCTTGCCATCTGTTTTTAGTTAGTGTTTAATACGCATCTGATGATACTTCTGTCTAAAACACTTTTTCTTTGTTGTTTTCTGCAGAAGCTTGGCTGAAAAGCTTTTTCAGAACTGGCATTGGTGACTTTGACGCTGTGAAGAGCGTTCTTCTGACATCAACATCAGGGAGCTCATGCGCTTTTGACGCACAAATCAGACAACTCAGAACTCTTCGTGGGATAGAAGGGTCTTCCTCTGTTGGTAGGAAGAGCCTTTATACACGGAGAGTTGGATGGTGGAGTCAACTCTACTCCGAGAAATCGGGTAGTAGAGTTCCTTTCACGGCAGAACTAGGAATCGTATCCCAATGCTGGATACATTCCTATCTCCTTTGAGGTGCCGCCACTAATCCACCAATTGTATTGGCAGCAACACGTCTTCGGGCTGCCATACTCTGGGGTTCTCCTCTTTTCTGAAAGAGAAGACCAGAGTTTGATTCCTGCTGTTCCGGTTGCCACTGGAGCTCAGACAGTCAGGAATTGCCACCAACAACGAATCCGTCAAAGAAGATCAAAGAAGAAATAGATCTCTATTAGGTTATCGTTGTGTGTATAGAATAAAAATCTTAGATATAATAGATTTCCATTGTAAAGAAAAGTCTAAGAAATGTAATAGACTTTTATGGTGATATGAGAGTGGAAATGATAATTCTTCTATGCTCAATGATTTGTATCTATCTGGATGTAATATGGACATGATAGATAATGAAACCTTCTTTTCTGATTTAGAGTACACAATACTATCAGAGGTAATATGGATATGACAGTGTGTGAGAACTCGAAAGAAAATTAGATTAATTTCTATGCAGAGGTCAAAATGGAAAATGATAGATAAGTAGGTAGATTTAGCATTTATCCAGAGGTTATGAAAACATGATAAATAACGAATCCTACTTTTTAATCAATTGATAGAAGATTTAAAATCCCTCTCCCAAGAGACAAGAAGTCAGCTTAACCAAACCTTGGTAGCTGGGGAATAAGAAGACAGATATTGTGAGCATATACGTCAAAACAGTGGACGAATCAACGTATTTCTTGGGAACAGAAAGGACGATTCAATTAAATGGATGAACCTGGTAACATGAACGGACGAATCTTTTCGGAAATGAAAAGTCGTTTTCAATTTCAGAGACCAGTTCATTAGTAATCCTCTTCTATAAATAGGTAAGAATTCTCTGTAATCATTTCATTCTTATTTTTACTCCTCTATTGGAAATGTCCTCCGAGGATGTACAGCAAAAGAATGAAGTCTTTAGGAACATTGAGGACGTCATTGAGACATGCCCTGCTGAGCCAATAGTGACGGGTCCGACCGAAGTAGACAACAGTTCTTCTACGCCCAAGCCACCCTAAGATACCTTTGATTTCTTAGTAGAGCCAGGAAAAACTCCTAAAGAAGAAGCATTGAGGATGACCGTCTGTAAAATTTTTATGGGTTCAGGAAACGATGCCTTCTATGCATTGGCTGACTATGTATTCAATAAGGAAGGGAGTGGCCCTCGTCCTTAATCTTTTATCTTGAACAAAATAATAATAAAAGAAGTTTTATTTTTGTTCTGTCTTCTCTTTTTATACATAGTATTTCTTAAGAAATTTGCCATTGATCGGCAGCATGAGTAGATCTTCATTGGGTTTTGACAACCGATAGGCACCATTGGAGAACACGGACTCAATTACATACGGGCCTTCCCATTTCGCTAGGAATTTCCCTTTGCTTTTGTGAGTCATCACCATTGGTCTCCGAACAGCTAATACAAGCTCGCCAACTTTAAATACCCTCTCCTTGACTTTACGATTAAAAGTTCGAGATATACGGGCTTAATATAGCTCAATATGCTGTTGTGCTTGAAGACGCTTCTCGTCCAATCCTTCAAGTTCTTGGAGTCATAAGCGATCATTATTTTCTGTAGTTAGCTCATTAGCAATAGCAATTCGAAGAGAAGGGATCTGGATTTCCAATGGGAGGACAGCTTCACATCCATAAACCAGTGAAAATGGTGTAAAACCAGTAGGAGTCCGGACCGTTGTTCGATATGCCCATAAACATTCTCCAAGCTTCTCATTCCAATCTCTTTTATTAGAAGAGACAAACTTTTTGAGAAGTTTGATGATCGTTTTGTTGAAGGCTTCAGCTAAACCATTAGCAGCTGGATTATAAGCCGTAGAAGCCAGATTTTGAATTCGATTTTTGTCACAGAACCGATAAAATGCCTGACTGGCAAATTGTGGTCCATTGTCATGAATTATTCGTCGAGAAATCCCGAAGCGATAAATGATATAATGTTTAATGAAGCTGATTACATTAGATGTTTTCACTTCAGCAAGGGGGACTGCTTCTGCCCACTTCGAAAAGTAATCGGTTATAGCTAGTATAAACCGATGTCCTTTGACAGAAGGAGGGTTAATAGGACCAATGATGTCCATACCCTAAGCTTCGAAAGGCCAGGAGGCTACTGTAGGATGTAGAAATTCAGACGGCTGATGAATAAAATCAGCATGAATCTGACATGCTTTACATCTTCTGGCATAGTCTACAGCATCTGCTATCATAGAGGGCCAATAATACCCCATTCTTCGAATGCGATCTTGCAACTTTGGACCCGGTTGATGAGCACCATAGACACCATCATGAGCCTCACGCAGTGTTTGTTTGGCTTCACTTTCTGAGAGACAGCGCAGCAAGAGTCCGTCATATGAACGATGATATAGCATATGTAAAGACGAATCATAATAGAATCGAAACGATCGTCTCTTAATTGATGCAGCTTCTTTAGGATCTTCAGGCAAAATCCTATGAACTGCATAATCAATGAATGGAATTCTCTAATCTTTCTGCTGGAAACTTGCCTCTGTAACATAACTTTGTTCAATATACAGATTACTCTTCACACAGAACAAGTCTCGGTCCAACAAAGTAATTGTATTCTGCCTTCGGATTAGGACAGCCAAGTCTGCAGCTAAACTGGCAAGAGCATCAGCCTCCACATTCTGAGAACGTGGTACAAATTCAATGAAGAATCCTTTAAATGATAGGACCAACTCGACTACCACCTGATGATAGGGGATGAGATCAGGATTTTTGACTTCATAAGTCCCTCTAACTTGATAAACGATCAATTGAGAATCTCCATAAGCCTCTAAGAATTCAATATCCAATTGTTTTGCTACTTGGAGACCAATCAATAGAGCATTATATTCTGCTACATTGTTAGAGCATGGCTCATTAAGAGAATAGGCACGGTATATGACCATTTTGTCAGGAGAAACCAAGATAATTCCTACCCCAGAGACAATATTGCCTTTAGGTCCCACTCGTGATGCTCCATCAAAATATAATTGCCATATATCATTCTTCAAAGTCATGTTACAATCTACTACTTCGTCTGGAATGTCTTCATATAACTTCGAAGTTTCAGGTATAGGATGAGCAGCTAAGAAATCAGCTAACGCTTGGCCCTTCACTGATTTTTGAGGCACATAAACTATGTCATAAGGAGTGAGCAACATCGCCCAGGTAGCTAACCTGGAATTAAGAATGCTCAATTTTCTCATCAATACCCGAATGGGATTTATTCTGGAGATGACATGAATAGTCTGTCCAGTGACATAATGCCTTGTCTTTTGGACGGCAAAAACCAAAGCTAGACATTCCTTTTCTACAGAAGTATATCTGTGTTCAGCTCTGACCATCATTCTGCTCAGATAATATATTGCTTGTTCATGACCCATATCACTTTTCTGTGCCAGAAGAGCGCCAAGTGAATGATCCAAGGCTCGAATATATAGCAAAAATGGTCTTTCTATCACCGGAGGTACCAGAACAGGCGGGTTTGTAAGATATTGCTTAATGTCGTTGAAGGATTTTTGACACGCTTCATCCCAGACGAAAGATACCCCTTTCTTTAATAGACGGGAGAAAGGTTGACATCTCCCAGAAAGATTAGATATAAATCTTCTGATATAAGCAATACGGCCCTGAAAGCCACGGAGTTCTTTCAGATTACGAGGAGGACGCATTTCAAGAATTGCTTTAACCTTATCAGGATCAACATGGATACCTTGAGAGGTAATGACAAATCCTAAAAACTTGCCACTAGAAACCCCTAAGAAAGACTTAGTAGGGTTTATTTTCAATTGATGTTGGCGCATCAATTCAAATACTGTCTTCAAGTCCTGAATGTGATCATTCTTTGACCGACTTTTAACAGCAATGTCATCTACGTAGCATTCAACTATTTTCCGTAGATGTTCTTGAAAGATATTGCTCATAGCCCGTTGATATGTGGCACCGACGTTTTTAAGACCAAACGGCATAACCGTATAGCAGTAAACCCCAAGGGGTGTTCGAAAAGATATATGCTTCTCATCTTCTGGATGCATCTTGATCTGATTGTATCCTGAGAATCCGTCCATGAAAGACATACGTTCAAAACCGCATGTATTGTCTATCATGACATCAGTAATGGGAAATGGAAATTCGTCCTTTGGACAAGCCGTATTAAGATCTCGGTAATCTATACAAACTCGGACTTTTTCGTTCTTCTTCATAACAGGAACAATATTGGCCACCCAATCTGGGTGTTGTTCTTCACGAACAAAGCCACATGTAATCAGCTTTTTAACTTCTGCTTCAATTACATCCATCATATCTGGTCTAAAGCACCGTTGCTGTTGTTTTACAGGCTTGATATTAGGCAAAATGTTGAGTTTATGAGTAGCAACTTTAGGATCTAGCCCTGGCATATCCTTATAGCTCCATGCAAAGATGTCAATGTAATCTTTGATAAGTTTTATCAGCTTTTCATCTTCAGAAAGATTCTTACTGATGAATATTGGTTTGGACGTAATTCCATCTCCAACATCAATCTGGATAACCTCATCTTCTGTAGGTGACTGTCGCTGTTCAAAACGAAGTTCCCATTGAGTATCCATCTGTTGAGCCTAAGGATCATTCTCAAATGGCTCTGATTCATCATCGGCTTGAACCATATTGACTGAGAATATTTGCCCAGATTTATAATATGAGGAACGAGACATATCGAATTCGATGAATAGAATTTCTTCCGAATCTGATGATTGCGAAGAGCTAGAAGAGAATTCTTCTTGTATATCATCATTAAACATGTGGGACGGATCATATCCCAATCCATGACGAGTCTTCTGGTAAAACAGATCACCGCATAATGGTAGTCGTCTACCCTTGCCTTGATTAAGACCTTACATAGTCTTCAAATCATATCCCATATTCTGGATAATCTTGATAGATTGTTGACTGTATTTGTCAATTCGGATTCTTCCTTTATCTTTAACTTTCAGATCATCTGTCTGAGCAACAGGGATATTTCTAGCCAGACCAAACACAATTTGACGTTTGTTTTTCTTATCAGACGGAACCACAAAATAGGATTCTTCGTGATGTCTGAAAGTTACGCAAGCTTGTGATGAAGCGGCTACAGGAAGCAGATAGGGAGAAGATGTCAAGAACTTTTGAGCATAAGGTCCGACATCGACATGTGGAGGAAAAGAATTCTCCTTATGATCAATGTATAAAGTTTCTTCCGGTTCTATGTTGTCTTTATATTGATGACTTTGATTATCAGAAGATAAAGTCATTCTCTCAATAAACTTGACAGCCATATACTCGAACAGGAAATCTTTATTGATATAAAAAAGTACAGAATGATCAATATTTACATCATTTATAATCTGATTGCTACGCTTCGGATTAATCAACAGTGGACCATCATCCGTCTTCTGCGTAGATTTGCCAAGATTGACAATCAATGGTGATTCTGGATCATTCGTACAAGAAGTACGCCCTTTGACCTTGATCATAAAAGGTTGAACTTGGCTCTTAGCAGGAATATTTATTGATTCCTCAGATGAAGTTTGAGTTCTTCCTTTAACCTTGATTATCAAAGGTTGATCATTGACAGGTTGGGATTGGATTCGTCCATTGACTATGATGTTCAAAGGTTGCTCCTCTGGCGGATCTTCATTAATAGACTGATCCTCAGATGATGATTGATCTTCAGCCATGTCTGATATCTCTTTCACATGCTCTTGTTTATAAAGCCTTGAATCAGAGAAGTAGGCTTCGACACCCTTGAACGGATTAATATCAGCGAACTCAGTTTTCACAACTCCTTGGGAGTCCACATACTTGAAACATTAGTGAAGAGTTGAAGGCACAATATTGTGCTCATGAATCCACGGTCTTCCAAGAAGAATATTGTAGGATACGTCCGAATTAATAACATAGAAAGTTACCATAGTTCGAAGATCACCAATCTGAATCTGCAGACGAATCTTCTCCAGTGGTTTGCTCTTGCCAGAGTTAAAACCGACTATCGTAGTACTAGTGTAAGTCAGCTCACTAGTAGGAATCCTCAGGGGTCTTAGCATACTCTGAAGAATTATACTAATTGAAGACCCAGGATCAATGTAAATCCTATCAATTTCAGTGGATCCGATATATCTAGTGTAGCACAGAGGCCTATCATGCTTGTTGTGTTTCAATAGCATATCCTCTTGTGTAAAGGTGATGTTGGGAATTGCTTCCATCATACTATGACATTGCGGACATAACACTGGTATATTATCGGGAGTCTTGAGTTGAGCCAAGCATGAATCTGCTTGAAGTAAAGCTTCGCTCAAAGTCTCTCTGCTTTCTCTAGAAAGGCGAAGCAGTTCAATTATAGATAGTCTATCCGGAGTATTGGCCAACTGAGCTAGAATGTCAAACTTGTAAGGCTTCATCACCACCCCCTGACTGGAAGCAGACTTCAATAGGATATCAAAGCGTACTGCCTTCTGTTTCCCCTTTTCAACCACAGACGGTTTAGCAGGAATAGAAGAGGGCTGAGTTGGTAGTGTCTCTACTACATCTTCAGCTTCTTTGGAGGATCCCTCATAGTCTTTATGGTACTCTTTTCCAGATCTTGTACCAGCAAAAGTTTATTCTTCAAACTCAGGAGAAGAAAGTACCATATTACAGGATTTAGTCTTTCTTCCCTTAGCCTTCTTCTTGTGAGGGTTGTTACGAGGAACTTCAGAACCCAATCCAGCAGTGGAATTCTAATTTTGAATTTGTAAAGGAAGACGTATTCCTTTATCATAATTCAAACCTTCTGTCTTTTGAAAGTCGTAACCCATCTTCCTCATGAGAAGGACAGATTGCTGACTATATAAGTGGATAGGCAGTGAACTTTGGACAGGTGTTTCAGCACAGGAAGAGGAAGAAACCTCTGCAACTATAGGAGAATGAAGCATAGACGTCTCTGTAGTTAAGGGAGGAGAAGGATTCGGGATATGAGAAGAAAACCCTGTTGGAGCTTTTTCATAAGCAGCAAAAACTTGTTGTGCCCGGTATAAAGGAACACTATTCATGGCTAGACACTGCTGATGAGTAAGCTTGAGCTTGGTAGGAGGAGCTAGACTTGGAGGACAGATATTTAGTCCTTTCAGTCTATCTTCTAGAGGAAGGCCATCCCATAGATGATCCAAGTCATCAGGATTCGGAATAACATGAGAAATCATGTTGCAGGTTTTGACTTTCTTATCTTTCTTGGATTTTAAAGTTTTACCTTCATTTTCCAACTCAGGTACTAAGTCAGGATGTACCCACATGATTTCACCATTCTTCAATGTGAGCAGCAGCAATCCTGTATTTTCTTTCCTGGCAGGCAGGATATTCACGATCTTCATCGTCGCCTTCGGAATTAGGATAATTCCATCTGGGACTTGTTGTGGAGGAAATCCCCGAACTGAAGAGAAACCATATTGGTCATAACTGTATGGTCATCATTGGTTAAAGCGATAGCGCCACAATTTATCAGCTCTTGGATCTTCTTTTTCAAGACATAGCAAGCACTGGTAGGATGGTTAATGTATCTATGATAGATACAATATTTGGGATTGTCAGTCAGATCCACCTCATTAGGCCATTTTGGCTCTGGAATCTGAAGTTTACCACTTTTCACCAGACATTGAAATATCCCTGGGATATCACTTTCGTCAAAAGAGTATTCTTCCTTTGGCCTGGAAGATTCCTGATTATTTGGCGTCATTTTGTTCTTGGAAAGATTAACCATAAGAGTATCTTTTCCTTTCATATTACGATTGCCAGGATTATTACCAGGATTACTTTTCTTCCCTTTATCTTCTAAAACGAAAATCATCTCGTGTTCACGAGCCAACCTACCATTGGTCTCGGCAGAAACTGCTGCTATGATAAACGAAGCCCAATCTGTGAATTGGGAACCTGTTAAGACAGCAATGGATGGTCGCAGATTCATCTTGCATGTATCAATCAACGCTGAATCTGGCATACCAGGAGGCATCTTTAGAGTAGCTTATCGGAAACGTTCAATGAACGTTCGAGTATCTTCTTTCTTCTTTTGTTTGATTTCTATCAAGGAGGACATGTTCATGTCCATACCTCCTTTATAGAAGCAGGAGAGAAACATTGCCTTAAATTCGTCAAAAGACGAAATAGAGTTATCGGGTAAGCTACGATACCAGTCGTAAGCTGAACCTGTCAGGCACCCGATGAACACTCGAGTGAGAAGAGCATCATTTTTCTGTAAGTGTACAGTCATAATATTAAAGTAATTGATATATTGACTGGGAGATGCTTTTCCATCGAATAAAACCATGGATTTTGGCTTGAACTTCGGTGGAAAGGGTACATCATTCCAATGAGGAGGATAAGGTTGCTTAATCCCTAACCTCTAGAGCTGATCTTTGTGCCTCAAAACTTCAAACTGTGCTTTGAGTTCACGCACTGCTTGAATGGCTTTACTGGTTTGAGGAAACACATTTGATTGAATAGTCGTTGGATGTACCGTAACCCCCACTGGAGGTGGTACATCATCTGGAATGATGGGATCTGGAGATGCAGAATTTTGATTAACAGCAGGCTCTTGAATATTCAAAGGTATATCAGCCCCTTGACTATCTTGAATTTGTCCTGCTACTGGTACCGGAGTTATTACTGTAGGTTGAGCAGTTTGTTGATTCAAAATTATCTGATGCATGCTTTGCACCATATTAAGCATGTCTTTCAATGATTGCTCCACGGCAGTGAGACGTTGTTCCGTATTAGCAGAAGACGTCTCTGGTTCATCTCCAACAGCGTAGGATTCAACCTCTCTTGAAGATATAGAGGGATTAGTATAGAAGTATGAATCCACACTATCGGTATCAGACTCAAAAGATTGAGTACCCCCAGCTTCTGAGTCAGAAGTCTGCAATTGTCTTTGTCTTCTTGATCGAGTATTCTGATATACTCCTTCAAAGGAATCAAGAAGCCTGTTGAACTGTTGTTGACCTGGGGTTTGGGACATATTCCGTCTTGGATGTTGTCCTCTGTTAGTATGAGATGCCATGTTGACTGACACATATGACAGCTCATGTTCTTGGTCTTCAGCTTGATGTTGAGGCGAGTTAAAACTTAAACGATAAAAAACTGACCGTTTTGAAGCCGAACAACAACAGTTGATCACAACCTGGTGATATTCACAATGATGTTTTTCTTGGGGGAATATTACCGGAGATTGTCTGTTCTTACGTTTTTGCATTAGCAATTCACGTACATCAGAAGGAACAGATAGAGTATTCTTCTTTATTATATTTGGGGTAGAAAAACGTTTAGTCCCTTGTGTATAAAGAAGATTACTGGCTGCATTCGCAGAACCAAACTGTACATTTTTACGCATTTGGAGTTGTGTACGTAAATCTTGAGATTTAGCACGAAGGACTCCATTTTCTTGGCGTGTAATTTGTAAGTTTGGTACTTTGCGTAAAGCAGTATAAGAAGGTTGTTGGTGTAGGACAGAAGTTTTACCAACGACATTTTTATGCTGCACACGTTTAGGTACATTCACATTAGATGTGCAAACATCGTTATGAATTTTATCTACACTGTCAAAGACAGGAGACTTACCTTTACGCGTGGAGCATAAAAATTGATTATCTACCACGTCACAGACGGGCGATTTTGCTTTACGCGAGGAGCGTAATTTATTTGGGCCTACCACGTCACCGACGGGAGACTGATTCTTACACTCAGAAGCATAAACTTTAGAGTCTGCCCCATTACGAATGGGAGATTCATTCTTATGTACTGAGCATAAAATTTGGTTCTTACCCACTGAGCGTAAAACTTGATTCTTACGCAGTGGGCGTGAAACCTGATTATCTTCACCGTTACAAACGGGAGATAAATCGTCACACTTTGAGTGCAACTCTGAAGTAAGGACTGCCTCGTTATGAACGGGAGCCCCTACGACAGGAGTGGGAAGAATTCCCTTGTCATCAGAAGCAATAGAGAGATCAGAAACCACTTTGGATTTGGGAATCCAAACTTTTTGTGCTTTGCAAGACTTTTGAACATTGGAGTGGCGAGAACCACCCCCAATTCGGAGCATTTCTTCATAGGCAGTCTGGTCGAAGTACACAACCAGAGTCTTCTTGGTCGAACCGACCGAAACATCATCATATTGAGCAATCGCCTCCTCGTTAGAGGAGAAGGTCGTCCCCAACAGAGTCGCCATTTTGTTTCACTTAACAAAATACCAGGAAAATTGGCTTTTGAAAATAAAACAAAAAAAAGTACAAGAAGTACAAATTTGATTCTAGGAAAGTATTGCTATGGAAGTCTGATCTGTAAATGATCACTTTGTTCCTTGGACCATATGATGATGATGAAGATCACTGCTTGAAGTAGAACAACTTGGAAGAACTAAGTCACCAGAAAGGTATCGACGCACTTGGGCACTGATGGCGAGGCCGAATGCTTTCCTGCTTTGCTTCACTCTGTTCTGAAAGAAAAGTTAAAGAAGAATGCTCTGGAGAATCAAAGTCTCGAAGTTCTGATCTCTGTATTCTCTCCTGTCTCTCTGTGTCTGTCTTATGAGAAAAATAATTCTATTTATAGACTTGGGCTCTGGTGCGTAAAAACTCAGCAAAAGTTCCGCCTTTACGCTAACAACCGCCACCCACGATCAAAGTCATCCTCTGTATACGTTGACACGTGTCCTATCAATTCAGTAAGAATAGGATGCACGTACACACGTTCTTCGGGATGTGTGGCATAAAAGCCATGTAGGCAATCCACGTTCCAAATTGATCAGAAAGAACAGGGCGTAAAAATAGCCTCAATGTACTCTGAGCGTAAAGCAATAGATTGAGCGTAAAGTAGCTTTGACGTAGACTTCCCGTGTAAAGTGGTTGTTAAATAACCTTGAGCGTAAAAATAGCTCAGATAGACTTTACGCACACGTCAACTGTTGAGCGTAAAAGCTCGTATAGTCCTCGTGCACAAAAGAAGCCATAGTGTGAGCATAAAGTAGCTCAATCCACATACTAAACGACAACATTGGTCTCTGTGTAAAAGACAAATTCCTTTGTGATATATGCCATCATTAATATCTCCATGTCAGAGTTTGCATTAAATGCGAGATTTGATAGCTTTGTCCAGCGTAAAAGTGGCTGCTCTGTCCTTGGCGTAAAATCATGGGTGTAGACCCGAGCGTAAAATGATCAGCCTTCTTAGGCGTAAATTGATTAGCCTAGTCATGGGCGTAAATGAATTACTCGTTCTGCTAGGCGTAAAGCAGATCACTTATGAATGAGACGACTCTTTCTTTGAAGCACTTTTTACGCTCCTATACGGAGGAAGGAGGAACGGTCGGATATAGGGATCAGAGAGGTCATGGTGACCGGGATTTGCTGGCATAGAGGTCGACAGCGATCGGAGGACACAGATCTGAAGGAGTGGTGGTCGCCGGACACAGATCTGGAAATATGAGGCTCGACGGCGGATGATGACAGAGTGTTGGCGCTGACTCTGGATCCGACCGAAGAAGCAGACCTGTGGCGAGGATTTTAAGGGAGGTAGTGGTGCTCAAGTCATCTGCAGAACTCAGGTGAGTTTTGGGTTTAGGGGTGGTGGTGTGGTCATGCAGAGCTTGGTCAGGAATGTCTGGCTAGGCAGGGGTTCGATGGACTACGGTGGCTTGTTGGTGAGGGAACTGAGTTGTGGCGGTGATGGAGACTAGCGAGGTGGTCGAAGTGCTGGTGGCGGTGCTAGAATGGAGACTGGTGGTGTTGGGTAGGCTAGGGTGGTGATTGGGGGGGCGATTGTCATGCCCCGATTCGGAGAATCATTCGTCCTCGCTTTAATTCACGTCGAATCGTTCGTCCTTGTTTGGACTTGATGCCGTACAAGTCTAGTATTGTACTTGTACAAGTCAAAGAAGGTACTTAATTGATAATCTTCAAATATGAACACATCACAGAGACAGAAGCTGACAAATTAAAGATAATGAGGACATTCTTTCTCATTGAATAGAACACTATTGATTTATAGCAGCGAAAATAAGCAGATAACTTAAAGTCGCTCAGAGATATTTAGAAATAATCTATCTTTATTGATGATTGAAATAGAGTACAAGGCTTGCAATAAAATGCAAGGTTTACAACACATCTCTCTTTACATTGATAGCTAACCGAACACATGCCCTTTTGGCTTACATTGGATACATTGATACACTAAATTACAACTGGATATGCTGACTTGGCTTACAACTCACTGGTACAACTGATTATAATATTCCATACATTATGTCCTTTATAACAAAAGACATCATCTTTTACAAGGAGAGCTTCTGCATGTCCAACAAATCTTCGATGCTGCGGGATCCGTCAAGCCAATCTTCGTGTACTGTACTTCCTAAGCACGAGCACCTAAAAAAGTGCCCATAACGTTGGTCAGTACATAATCTATGTTCTGGCGAGCAGAACCAGCCCACTCGCCTAAACTAACACTAAGTAGTCATCTGAGCAAACATTTATTAGAGTGATCTTTCTATTTGGGCCTAGAATCAGTTTACAGTTGTTGAGCAGAATTCATTGAAGTATGTAAACATGTTATAGCATTTCTTTGTGTAAGGCATCATCTAAGCAACATTGAGTTAACAAGCTAAGCATGTTATGATAATACTAAAAAAGGCAACATCTTGTCGTTATTGATGACATGTTAAGTAGTCAAGTTGAATTCAACATATAAATAACCATATCACATTTAGGTGATTTCTTACGGATATTTGACTCCCTCGCACCTGCATAAAAATACAGGATAATATGATATACTTACTCTGCCTGCACAAAATATTCATTAGCATGCATCTTGACTACATGGTCGTTGGTGAAAATGCACCATAAAGGACTTTCCAACCGGTATTACGATGCACCATTCCAGGGTAGGTTGCAACCTAGCCGAATGTTCCGTAATATCTCGTGCCACCATAGTACGACTAATGTTTCCTCTCGGGTCGAATCGGTCCCATACCGTTCGAGGAAACTTACTCAGACTTTTGCACAAGTATATCCATGACCATACAAATACGTGTCGACTCGATAAATACAGGTGCATGGTAAAATAACTGAAAGTAAGCAAAGCCAACAGTTCAACATCTTATCTCAATTCTGAGCTGTGTTCAACGACTAATCATTCCATTATTACCATCATTCTACTTGGTGATCTCCATGATCCCAAGCCTTATCGTTACACATTCTTATTTCATCGCATTAGTTACTCACATCATTCATTTCAATTAAGAATAAACATCTCATTTCTCATAGGACATTTCATATTCATTCAATGTTATAAAAACAAGCAACATTTCACATCTTGCAACAGTTACACAGAGTGTACATGATTCAGGTGTTTTATTCATTTCATTGTGTCAATAGCATAGCCAGTTCATTTCTCACGTATCATTCACAAGGCATCTCATTATTCAAGTATTTCATTTGTTTCGGCAACATTAAACATAAGGGACAATGTTATCAATTAAAACTCGGGCATCAAGTCACATTAACAGTTCAAGTGTTATTCATTCGGTAGTTCAATGTTCATATCTTATTCATCTTAACATTAGCTAACATAAGCATCTCTATTATTAGCAACTAAAGCAAGGGACAACTAGGGACATATTAAAGCAATACGATACTCCATTTTATTAAGCATGAAGGAGTAGGAAAGAAGGGACATTTCACTTATATGAAAGGGTCTTCTTATTTTGGTCACATCTATTTTCCACTATACATAGCTCCATCAGCGAGCCACGTTCCAATACTCATTCCATCCGGCCAGCTAAGAGAGACAACATCAGTCTCAATTCTCTTGATTTCCAACATAAGTCACGGTCCAACATTCTGATAGCTTCCAAAAAGCCAACCCAAATGCCTCGCATGGAGCGGAGCATAACAACGATTGCCTTGGGTTGGCAGGAGTCGATTGGTAAAGGAGGCTAGGATGAGTAGTGGAGTGCTCCACAAGCCAAGTGGCAAACTATATAAATTGTAATAAATCTAGGAGCACAGTGGAAAGCTAATTAACTAACCACTAAGTAACTAACAATTAGTTACTAACTAATTTTGGTGGTTAGCATTAATTCATAATTAGAGTTAACTAACACTTAATTAAGCTAATTAACCCATTAGTTAGCAACTAATCTATTAATAGCAATTAATCAATAATTAGGACTAATAATCAATTTAGCTAACTAAATAATTAATCAATCCTTAGCCCAAAACCCATAGCCTACAATCCAAGTCCAATGCTTGGTAGGCAAATAGAATAGCTAGCCCATAATCCAAGCCCATGACTTGGTAGGCTCACAATAATAAAATAATTTTGAGATAAAAATAATTAAATAAATAATCAAATTTTGAAATAAATTATAATAATTCAAAAATAATTTTATAAATTACAACATTGTTTTCCAAAAATAAATTTTAAATTCAGGAAAAGAATTTTAAACTCAAAAATTAATACGAAATTTTCAAAAGTAGAAATTCAGAATTACGGTAGTTACAAATCGATCCACCTTACAAAAATTTTGTCCTCGAAATTTTAAATGGTACGATACGTACGCTTAAGAGTAACCAAATACAAATTTTCTGAAAGTGACGAAAATTGGTTAAACATAGAATCAGAAGTTAAATACGACTAGTAGAATCAAAAAAATCTAGAAGTGATCAAAGTTTTAAAATTTAGACATGGTCAAATAAAATAATTTGACTTGATCAAATTCTAAACATGATTAAAATCAAAATTTAGGCATCGTAAAAAAATAGTACTAAAATGATATCATCATAATTAAATTCTAAAATAGATTTGTGACGTAAGTACAATAATAAATCGTTTAGGCATAACTATCATGACTACGACTAAAATTTAAATCATTTAAATACGATTAGAAAAAAATATGGTCAAAATTATTTAGGCTATTTAGGGTCATAAGTGCTAAAATAGAAATAATACGGCTAAGAATAAAACAAAGAATTTTAAAATTTTTATATTTACCAGAAATCAAATTTAAATATGAGCGAAAATCAAGTCACTATTACTATAGAAGCTTTAAAAATACCAAAAGAATGCATTGCGCCATTCACAAATGGCGCCAGACCATATCCATCTAATAGCGCCCAGCATCAAATAACGCTCAATAATAAATGGCACATGTCATTAAATGGCCCCTGGCTGCCGCGTGTGAGCTTCCTTGAGAAGCTAAGTTCAGTCATAATGACTGATAATACGACAGTCGAGGAAAATCCTTTCGAATCTCGAGCACGCGACGTTCACGAAGATTGTGTCAGATCCGTTATAATGGTTGTCGGTTACTCCGCGCTATTTATCATTGGCGCGAAGTAACCAACTCCTCATAGAATCAACACTCAGTGCGTTTTACAAGTTGGCGCTCATCAACACCATACGCAATTTATCAACTGGCGCCAATCAATCAACTATCATCCAGAAGCAGTTAAAGATGACGTGGCGCACATGCCACTAATCTTAAAGAACGTACACATAACACTGCCCACGACCAAGCACAATTCTTTCACAGAATGCCACGCGTCCCATGCAGTTAAACTAACCGTTCGCACAAATGGGTGAAACAGAGTATGGTGCGCCAAAATAGTGCAAAATTAGTCTGTTTTGTACTGTGCGCAAATCATTGCAACTACCTGACAGTTATCATAAAACTCTATAAATAGAGTTCAAAATCATTTTTCAAGTCATCAGAAATGATCATTGTCTTCTGACAAGGCTTCTGCAGCACGTTCTAGAGCATTTCTTCTCCGGCATTACATCATCCAAGGGATAAAGTAATCGTCTTCTGATCAGATTCCTAAAGTTGTACTTCCCCAGAATCAAATTGTACTCTTGTACTTTCTTTTCTTAGTTTGTATTTAAGTTTTGTCGGGAAACTTTTGATTTTGCGAACAAAATGACGACTCTGCTAGGGACGACTTTCTCCTCCGACAAGAAGGTGATAACTCAATGTGATATTGCGTCGGTCGACACGATGCAGAAGACTTTAGTCATTGAATTCGACCAAACTGCTTGTGAGGAACTAATTGGCGCCGGGGGTACCAAGCGCGCCACCACTGTTGCTGCCAAAAACAAAGCGCACGCCATGTGGACTCCGAAGTCCATTGCTGGACCAATTGTTGCTGCTGCTACTCAAGACAAGGAAAAATGCCCTATGGCCACTCCTTATTTTTTCCAGTCCTCGACTTGGTGGAAAACTCACTCGATTTCGCCTCTGTGCCAATCAGTGCCAAAGCATCTCTGAACAAGAACTCTACTTCCAGAAAGTAGGTTCTGTTCAGAGTTTGATTTCTTCTGCCCATATGCACCATGCCAAACAAGCTAGGCCAGTGCACACAGAATACCAAGGCATCTTGCCTACTCCACACCAAATTGATTTGCGCCAAGCTGTCTCGTGCCAATCAGGCTAGCGCCATAATCTTCCTACTCTGCGCATATCAAGGACAGAACAGGAGAAGCTAAGGGTGTCACAGACTAGCAATCAAGTAATGCCAGATGCTAACAAGCGTGCCTATCTTAATAGGCACATAGCAGAACTTCCTCAAACAAGTCAGATGACACGCCATCAGACTTCAATGCAGTATGCGCCAACTACTAACTTGTGCACAGTGAGGGCTTCTAAGATCCAGAACCCACTCACCTATGCCAACGTACTTAACACTGTCCTGTATACGTAGGGAACCCAAAAATTTAGGAATAGGAATCATATTCCTAATGTAATCATGCAGAGTATGCCTCCTTCTTCTTTTTCTTTTTCTACTACTATACCAGATCTTTGTGAACTCATTGTACAAAAGCGAAAGACTGTGAGTTCATCCCGTGCAGCGATGACTCCACAGAATGAACATCATTGTAATCAGTTTTATGAGATTGTAATCAAGTATTGCTGTAAGACAGCCAAACGGTCGGTGTTTGACCGCTTGAATTACCTTCGCTCTTCTGATGTGATTCTAATAGATGAAGATAATTCACTTCGTGTATCATCAACTACATATGACAAATATCGTTTTTGCTCACATGAAGTTGATGTCAAGTGCTAATATAAGACAACGAAACGACCTGTGTTTAACCGTTTGAATTACTCGCGACTTCTCGATTATTCTCGGTCTTCCAATGTGATCTTAGTGGATGAAGATGAACTGCTATTTACTTCTGTCAATATGTCATCTCGTAGCACTGGGGGTGGAAGACGCCCGAGGCATAATTCATCATAACCTTCGAGCCGACAAATCTGCAATCAAGCTCTTGACTCCCTTGAAGGAGTCTACCAAAATACACGATCAAGAAGCCGATATTTCCTCGGTCAAAGGAATCTTTCTGATTCCAACCCCGAGAGTAGCAGTCTGCTAGACTCCGATGCCGATAGCAAAGACTCTGATTGGACCATCCTATCTACCATATCATCTTCTGTATCAAGAGAAATATCTGCTTATGTGACAAACGAAAAGCAAGACGCTTTCAGTTCTGTTAGCCAAGAACAAAGAATCGCTGCTTTGGAAGCTAATATGAAGGCCATAACTGACGTGGTTACAAGCATGCACGCAGTAATCATGACACAACATGCTGTCCCACCAGTTATGAACCCAGTTCCAACTCAAGAGCACGCAACAGGTTCTGTGCTTATCAACACTAGTCCTGGAATACAGCCTCAGCTAAACACCACCGTCCCGGAGGTTATACACCTTCAAGCACAGGCTACTCCAAGTCACTCCGGGGCTGGGGGTGGTACTTACCATGCGGTTCCACCTCCGAATCCTTCAAATCAATTTACTGCTCCTCAAACACCGAGCGACTCTCTTGAAGTAGTCAAGCTTCTGCGAAATCAGTTTGAATCCTTCAAGCAGAAAAAGAGATTACAAAAGTTAGGGATCAAACAACCCTATCCTGCAGAGTGGAAATAAATCCCATTCCTACCTAAATACAAGCCGCCGACCATAATGCTATTCGATGGCAGTACATCCCCGAGTCAGTACATCAATCACTTCGAGATGATAACTGATCATCTCCAACAGAACGATGCTGTACTTACGAGGATATTTGTCAGATGCTTAGCTGGTGTTACTTACGACTGGTATCGAAGCCAGCCAGATGGTTGTATAACATCCTTCGCAGCATTGAAGCAGATATTCCTGGAATAATTTTATGAAGGAACCCGCGGTATGACTATGTCCGCCCTTACCAAAATCAAGTAGAAGCCTAATGAAATAGCTGAACATTTCATCGAGAACTTCCGACGAGAGGCACTGAAAATGCCTCTAGGTTCTCCTGACGTATTGCCGATAGATACTTGTAAATCAAACTTGTTATCTATTGTCAGCATATGGACGAGACCTACACAGTTTTAAGATTGGGGTTCTTTCATAGTAAGTGCCAGAGCAGCTGAAGACAGTATTGAGAAGTTCAAGCAACTAGGCATCTCGATGACTAATCTCGACAAAGATAATCACCCTGCTACCAGCAGCGGTAGTCACCAAAACAATCGCAAAGACAAATAGGCCTTAGCCATCAATATAGGTCAGCCAACACCTACAACGACAGTACCCCTACAAAGGGCAGCACCATGACCCAAGAAAGAGTATTCCTTCGATGACGACGACATCATGAGCATTTTCGATTGCTTGATCAAAATAAATAAACTTCAACTGCTGGAGATCAAACGACCAGATAAAGTAGGTAATACCGATAATCCTAAATATTACATGTATCATAGGTTTCTGGGGCATCCAACCAGGGCTTGCTACATACTCAAAGGAAAGATCCAGGAGCTGGTCAACGCCAAAGCAATCACTCTCCGAAAGGATGAGAAGACGATGACAGCCAATGTTGTCTCTTTGCAATTTGAAGACTTCGCTCCACAACTAGTTCCTGACAGTGTCGTCCCAATACCTAAGCCAACTATGAAGATTGTCAAGCTCCCGCCAGCATGAAATGACGATTTGGTACCACTGTAAACGGTTAAAGGCAAAATCATATAGGTTCATCCAGATCTCATCGTCGAATTCGAACATAAGACATCGACATCCATTTTTTCTAACAAATCGAAGAAGTCGGCTAAATACAAGTCCTGCAACATGACTTCAGGTGAGCACTCTTCGCTTGACGGTCGTGTTCCCCCTTTGAAGGCTACTTTTATTTCGGCAGGATCCATGTCTTCCTCTTCAGAAACTGCTTTTCCAACATCAGTTCCACCAGAAAATTTGGGTCCTTCTAGGCCAACAACAGCTGATAAAGGCAAGCAGAAGGTTTGTTTTGACAAGAACCTGAAGAAGACTACTCCATTGCAAGGCCTTCAGAAGCCGTATAACTTTGACATACTGGCTCAACTAGCCAACACTCCAGCAAGACTATCAATCTTTGAGCTTCTTCGTATTTCGAAGGAAATTCGAGAAACATTAAGCGAAGCCTTGATGCAAGCCAATGCTTGTCTTACATATCTCAAGAAGTCGGACAAAGAGCCTATGGCTTGCCCTCAATGTCATAGTGTGATGGAAATCATGCCAAATATCATCTTCACCTAGGATGACGTGCTACTAGAGGACAATCGGCACGATCGACCTCTTTACTTTACTGGGTACGTCAACACGATGAGGGTGGATCGTATCCTTGTCGATCCAGGGTTTGCACTCAGTATAATCTAAAAAACTTTGCTGGACTCTAAAGATTCTGGTTCATAGTCTCTCAGCGACAGTGACAACTATTCTTGGATTCAATTCTAGGAAGAGTAAACCATTGGGAAAGATTCGCTTGAGAGTCCAAATCGGCGATTTTTGTACGAAAGTCACCTGCTATGTGATTGACAACTACGTTTCCTACAACTTATTGTTAGGAAGACCGTGGTTACATGAACATAATATTGTGCATCTACTCTCCACCAGTGCTTTAAATATGTGGACAATAACGGAGAGATCAAGAAGGAAGTTGCTGACCTCAATCTTTTTTGAGGTGTTGAGGCCTATTATACGAACTCCAGAATGTACAAAAAATGAGTACATGAAGGTCGTGTTGTCTATGGACACAAAGGAAGACAAAAAGACGACCCAGATAAAGTCTTGGTGATCCCAGTAAAAGGATGCACCTCTCATCCTTTATCTTTTCAGATGCTAACTGTTCGACATCACAAAAGGTTATATGGTCTTTTTGTTTATTGAACTTAAAAAAAGGTACAATCGATTCCTATGCGAGGAAATCTAAGTACAAGAATTTTGGGAAAGCGTGACGGTGGAGATCGAGCACTGCAGCGGCTCCTTTACTCCGTTAATGATCTGACGACGAGTTGGACTTGCTTTGGCTTTCTGGTACCTTTGATGGAACTTTAGAGTTACCGATCAAGAGGATGCCGGAGTTGAAGACTGTAAAGCTCTGCCTTTTGCCTTATGCTTCTTTCCTCTGTGTGTGTGTAACGCCCCAGTCCCAAAATCATACAGGACTAAGTACACAAACATGCCAGTTGTAGATATACGATGAATACTCCAATGTATAGAATCCTCGTATAAGTACATAAGCTGTAAAATGTAGAGAACCAAGACATGCTAAATCTCATCCACAAATATATAAAGAATAAAGATAGAATCAACTTGAATAGTTATGGTACAATCGTTGGGCGGAGATAAAGTCCACTACCAACTATCTCAATGAAATAAATGTACAAGAAAGCGATCGACAAAATGACAAAACGAACCAAGAGCAATCATCTTCGAGAAATGGAGAAGATCACGACCTTGGCTAGAACACCTGTAGAAAAGCATGAAAGTACACACCTGGAGAATAACCAGGTCCTCAGAGGGACGTGTCAAGATACATAAAAACAATACCATAATGAACTGTAAATGAAACATGACAAAGAAAAGATCACATGCTCCAACACAATGGAACCTGGCCATCTATGTGTAATGTAATTCAAAAACTATACTGGAACGTATATGTGGGTAGGAATAAAGCATAGCATCCACTAGAGGCTTTTGCATGAACTAGTATACGTCTCTGACCATATCTGACGCATGGTCAGGGCCGCGCAATGGATATATCCCCTAGTCCATACTTTGCATCGCTAGCATACCTCCTGACTGTATCAGACGCGTGGTCAGGGCCGTGCAATGGATATATCCTCTAGCGAGACACCCATAACAGGGAAACCATGAACCCATAACCGGGCAACTAGAAGGCTTTGGGCTAGCTCATATGTCCCAGTAGTTTTCCCCGCCCATGTATCATACAAGTCATATCCATGACTTGGCGATCTATATCTCTATGCAAGTCGCTATCTAGACTCCGCTAATCCAAAAATGAACCGACACACGAACCGCCCGTATCGGTAGCAAGTCGAATACGTAGGTTCGTGCCAACTCTATGATCCTCACTCATGTGTCGTGTATGAGACGTGTCAACAGGTCAAAGAAGTTATAAAGCATAACTTCAACATATCGGAAATGTCAACTATCACATATGGTCCACACACACGCACACACACAAACATCGATATACATATCGATGGCACCCAAGTCATACTTGGACACACTCTTACTAATGTAAAACACTAGCAACATATAAAATATCATGAATCAAATATAAGTACAAGATGGCAAGGTATCTTGCCTGAGGGTCGCCTGGGGTGGTGCGATGCTCCGAGAAGTCCTGTTTGTCCAGTATTCAAGGTCGATGAGTATGTCTGCAGCTGTGCGGCGAAGCAAGGTGCCCTGCGGTGGTCGGAGGCGGACGGACCTACGGCGGTAACTGTCGCAGCGGAGGCGCGATACTGGTTTAGAGTGGAGATCGGTGCTGAGCGGACTCGGGTGAGGCGGGAGCTCGTGCAGCCGGCGGAGAGGGGCGGATCCGCTCGGGATGGCTCGGGAGGGGTCTTACTGGAGAGGGCTGCGCCGGAGGCGGCGCTCGACTGCTGGGCGGGCGGCCATCGACGATCGGAGGAAGAGAAATGAGGGTTTACAGAGGCGGGCGGTTCTTAGGCGCCGGCGGCGAGCCTGGGGGGTGGCGGCGGCGCTCCGGTCGCGGGCTGGAGGGAAGAGCGTGGTGGCACGCCGACCGGGTTCAGGTGCTGCGAACGGCGGTGGATTCGGCTGCCGCGGTGAGGCGGAAAAGGACGGCGCCCGAGGCGGCGCTGGAGGTCGGCGTGCGGCGGAAGAGCGGAGGTCAGCGGGAACGACGACAGCGGCGTGGGTAAGGTTTTCTGATTTCATCTTCTTCTTCTTCCTTTTGTTCTTTTGGTTTTTGGGGGATGGTGAAGTGTGGTGGTGGCGGTGACATTTGGTGAGGGTGGTAGGCAGAAGCAGGTGGCCGGAGATGGGCTCTGGGTGGTTAAAAGAGCGTGGTGTGTTGGATCGGCCACGGTGGTGGTGTCGACGGAGATTCGGTATAGGTGGTTTGGGGCTGATGATGGTGGTGGTGTTGTCGGGGTGCTGGTGACGGCGAGGGTGACCAGGATAGTGATGGCAATGGCAGAGACGGGGCTTCGGGTTTGACGGAGATACTGGTGGCAGTGGAGATGATTTTAGGATGGAGAGGAGTTGGCCGTCGGTGGTGACAACGGCAGTTGGGTTGTTTGGTGTGCTGTCGGAACGGGGTTGGTGATGGTGCTTGGTTGAAGGCAGGGAGGAGGACACCGGAGACGGGATTAGGTTAGAGAATTCTATCGTATCGGAGGGTGTGTCCGACACAATATGGATGGACGTCCGGGATTGTCGGACAGGATAAAATATTGTATTTGTAATGGTGGAAAATTTAGTGGATGGGAGGCACAGACACGATGCACAAGTTTTGGGTTGTGGTAGGGAATTATGGAGGAGTACCTGCCTATTTATAGGATGTGGGAATTCCCATTTGGATAGGATTAAAATTTATTTAAACCCAATTTAAATAATTCAATTATTAAATTTAAATCAATGCAATCAATCTAAACCCAAATTAAATTCCAATTTAAATTTAGGAAATCTAAACTTAAATATAAATTCTATCTTTAAATTTAAACTATTTAAATCAAATCCATAAAATTCAATCAAAGATTTAAATTGCCACAAAAACTTCAAAATATATTTTCTAAAAATACATATAATAATAATTTCGAAAATTACATTATTATTTAAAATAAACTAATAATTAATTATGATATATGTATACACAAATAAATTTTACGAATATTTTTTGCTTTTCTAGTATACAATAAAAATATTATTTATTATTAAAAACTATTGGAAAGAAAAAGGCTTAGAATTTAACTTAGAAATTTGGTATGATGGCAAAATAATTATTATATATATCACCTGGAAAATAGAAAATGTTTTCTAAAAATATGCACGTTCGCACATATTCGCACTCGTCGAGCAAATTCAAAAAACGAATTTCCACGTGCGACGTACAATACAACTACGCGACATACAATACAAAAAAAAAATTATTACCAAATTTATTAAAATAAAATAAAAATAAAAAATTGTAGAAAATTTAGGGGTTTTACATCCTACACAACTTAAAAGAATTTCGTCCTCGAAATTAAGAATAGGTGGGGGGTTTGAGAGGATAAAAGGATCTCTCTTTGGGAAACATAAATAAGGCATCTGATGGACAATGAAATAGACAATTTAACAAGTCGTGATTTTGAAATCGACGAAGATAAGTCAAGGATATGGTATTAAACGAGAATTGCTAGCTAAGGTATATAAATCATGATAACACAAAATCGAGTAGATCAAGAGAATAACTTAGGAACTTGGGAGAGATGGTTCTTCGGAAAAGGTTGCATGGTAAATATCTAGGTTGAGGACACGAATCATTTTCAAGTGTCATAGAAGGTTGCGGTAATAGATATGGAATCGACGATTAGTTCAAGCGAGGATATAGCCACCTTGGTTGCTCCATGGCTAACTATCTTGGCAATAGATGGCGGAACACTAAAGGTGATACCTTGGGTCTATCTATCAAGTCTTTGTCTTCGTCTAAAATAGGTGAAAGACGAAAATCAATATGAGTCCAAAGAAGTTGTTTTCGAATACCAATATGTGGTTCAAAGGCGAGTGAGTAATTCAAAAAGAATTGCCAAGGCTGTCACGGATGGGACTCTATAGGGCAAGTTTAACTATGTCTCCATCCACGTATAACGATAGATAAAAGCGAACCAAAGTGCACTAGGTTGATCAGACCATCATGCACCGGTTCTGAGTAGACAATATGTTAGTGGGAGCTCTTCCAATAACATAGGTCGTGAACAAGCTTGATAAAGGGTGAGCTTGTAAAACTAGGCTATATTTGTGGCGTTAGTCAAGCTAGTCAAAATATTGGTACGCTAGATAATGAAGAAAGGAAATACAAACAGTCTAAGTTCCTCAATAGGTCATAAAGTCAATGGAAATACTAGACCGTGAGGCATTCTACTCAACTTGCAAGAGTTAAGCTAGTAGTGTGGTGTGGCACTGGGTCTAGCATTCGAGATAAACCACAAGTTAAGTATTTAAGAAATTAAATAGATCACAAGCACTCATCGGGTCGAAAGAATTGAGTCGAGGTTGAGTAAGTCAAGATTGGGATATAATCACATGTTTGGTAGATGACTACTACACTTGAGTATATACAACTATCATGGCACGCATGATATGGCAACTAGTGTGAAATACTTCTAAAAATTTAAACTCGAGTTTTCCTCAAAAAGTTTCTTATCCATCATGTCTTAAATTTTTAAATTCTTTAAACCAATCTCAAGAAGTGAACCTTAGCATATCACTAATCAAATCTACCAAGATCGTTAATGTTCATAATCAAAACTTGTAACTCTAAATAAATTCATAGATCATAATTCATGAAACACTATTTGAAATTTCTCTCCAAGTCCATTTCACATCTTTCGAAATATTTTAAACCCCTTTTTTTCACTTCAAACTTAAAAACTCGTGACATATTGCAATATTTAAATCCTCTTTAAACTATTTTTTTTTATATCTCTTCAAGGACTTTCAAGGATGAGTAATCATAACCCCATAACTCAAGACTTTCAAAACTCAAAATCAAATATCAATTTGTTTTCCTCATTTGTATATAGATCCTAGCTATCTTCTTGTAGTAATAAAATTCCAACAATCTCATAAGTTTGAAATGTTGCTACTACCTAACTTGGAATCAACTAATTCTTCCTACAAGATCATACATCAAGAAGATATGGTCCTTTGATTCTTACAGTAAAAATGTCTTTATAACTCCAATATGATCTCTAATGCATGCTAATTGCCAATGAAATCTTCCAAGCCATGTGTTTGACCTATGAACATATACTAGTGTAGTCATCTTCCTAACGGTCGGTAAGCATGAAATAAGAGGTAAAGTTTATGGTAGGAGAGATCAAGCGGGATGCAAGAAAGTCGAACGAGAGTTCAGAGATTTGAATCAAAGAAGGTGATCAAGTAAGTGGATGAAATTTCTAGACTCTAATCCTAGATTGCAGGCCCGTTCGGTACAGTCATGTAACCGAAACGACAAACTTAACCTGCATGGGCCACCACGAAAACATATAACGCCCCAGTCCCAAAATCATATAGGACTAAGTACACAAACATGCCAGCTGTAGATATACAATGAATACTCAAATGTATGGAATACTCGTATAAGTACATAAGCTGTAAAATGTAGAGAACCAAGACATGCTAAATCTCATCCACAAATATATAAAGAATAAAGATAGAATCAACTTGAATAGTTATGGTACAATCGTTGGGCGGAGACAAAGTCCACTACCAACTATCTCAATAAAATAAATGTACAAGAAAGCGATCGACAAAATGACAAAACGAACCAAGAGCAATTATCTTCGAGAAATGGAGAAGATCACGGCCTTGGCTAGAACACCTGTAGAAAAGCATGAAAGCACACACCTGGAGAATAACCAGGTCCTCAGAGGGACGTAGCAAGATACATAAAAATAATACCATGATGAACTGTAAATAAAACATGACAAAGGAAAGATCACATGCTCTAACACAATGGAACCTAACCATGTAGGTGTAATACAAGTCAAAAACTATACTGGAACGTATAAGTGGGTAGGAATAAAGCATAGCATCCACTAGAGGCTTTCGCATGAACTAGTATACGTCTCTGACCGTATCTGACGCGTGGTCAGGGCCGTGCAATGGATATATCCCCTAGTCCATACTTTGCATCGCTAGCATACCTGCTGACCGCATCTGACTTGTTGTCAGGGCCGTGCAATGGATATATCCTCTAGCGATACACCCATAACAGGGAAACCATGAACCCATAACCGGGCAACTAGAAGGCTTTGGGCTAGCTCATACGTCCCAATAGTTTTCCCCGCCCATGTATCACACAGGTCATATCCATGACTTGGCGATCCATATCTCTATGCAAGTCGCTATCTAGACTCCGCTAATCCATAAATGAACCGACATACGAACTGCCCGTATCGGTAGCAAGTCAAATACGTAGGTTCGTACCGACTCTATGATCCTCACTCATGTGTCGTGTATGAGACGTGTCAACAGGTCAAAGAAGTTATGAAGCATAACTTCAACATATCGAAAATGTTAACTATCACATATGGTCCACACACACGCACACACACAAACATCGATATACATATCGATGGCACCCAAGTCATACTTGGACACACTCTTACTAATGTAAAATACTAGCAACATATAAAATATCATGAATCAAATATAAGTACAAGATGGCAAGGTATCTTGCCTGGGGGTCGCCTGGGGTGGTGCGATGCTCCGAGAAGTCCTGTTTGTCCAGTAGTCAAGGTCGATGAGTATGTCTGTTGCTGTACGGCGAAGCAAGGAGCCCCGCGGTGGTCGGAGGCGGACGGACCTGCGGCGGTGAGCATCGCAGCGGAGGCGCGGTACTATTTTAGAGTAGAGATCGGTGCTGAGCGGACTCGGGTGAGGCGGGTGCCCGTGCGGCCGGCGGAGAGGGGCAGATCCGTTCGGGATGGCTCGGGAGGGGTATTACTAGAGAGGGCTGCGCCGGAGGCGTCGCTCGGCTGCTGGGCGAGCGGCCATCGACGATCGGAGGAAGAGAGATGAGGGTTTACAGAGGCAGGCAGTTCTCAGGCGCCGGCATCGAGCCTGGGGGGTGGCGGCGGTGCTCCGGTCGCGGGCTGGCGGGAAGAGCGTGGTGGCGCGCCGGCCGGGTTCAGGTACTGTGAACAGCGGTGGATTCGGCTGCCGCGGTGAGGCGGGGAGGACGGCGCCTGAGGGGGCGCTGGAGGTCGGCGTGCGGCGGAAGGGCGGAGGTCAGCGGGCATGACGACAGCGGCGTGGGTAGGGTTTTCTGATTTCATCTTCTTCTTCTTCCTTTTATTCTTTTGGTTTTTGGGGGATGGTAAAGTGTGGTGTTGGCAGTGACATTTGGTGAGGGTGGTCGGTAGAATCAGGTGGCGGAGATGGGCTCTGGGTGGTTAAAGGAGCATGGTGTGTTGGGTCAGCCACGGTGGTGGTGTCGACGGGGATTCGGTATAGGTGGTTTGGGGCTGATGATGGTGGTGGTGTTGTCGGGGTGCTGGTGACGGCGAGGGTGGCCAGGATGATGATGGCGATGGCGAAGACGGGGCTTCGGATTTGACGGAGATACTGGTGGCGGTGGAGATGAATTTGGGATGGGGAGGAGTTGGCCGTCGGTGGTGACAGCGGCAGTCCGGTGGTTTGGTGTGCTGTCGGAACGGGGTTGGTGATGGTGTTGGGTTGAAGACAGAGAGGAGGACACCGGAGACGGGATTAGGTTAGAGAATTCTATCGTGTCGGGGGGTGTGTCCGACACAATATGGATGGACGTCCGGGATTGTCGGACGGGATAAAATATTATATTTATAATGGGGGAAAATTTAGTGGATGGGAGGCACAGACACGATGCACAAGTTTTGGGTTGTGGTTGGGAATTATGGAGGAGTACCTGCCTATTTATAGGATGTGGGAATTCCTATTTGGATAGGATTAGAATTTATTTAAACCTAATTTAAATAATTCAATTATTAAATTTAAATCAATGCAATCAATCTAAACCCAAATTAAATTCCAATTTAAATTTAGGAAATCTAAACTTAAATATAAATTTTATCTTTAAATTTAAACTATTTAAATCAAATCCATAAAATTCAATCAAATATTTAAATTGCCACAAAAACTTGAAAATATATTTTCTAAAAATACATACAATAATAATTTCCAAAATTATATTATTATTTAAAATAAACTAATAATTAATTATGATATATGTATGCACAAATAAATTTTACGAATATTTTTGCTTTTCTAGTATACAATAAAAATATTATTTATTATTAAAAACTGTTGGAAAGAAAAAGGCTTAGAATTTAACTTAGAAATTTGGTATGATGGCAAAATAATTATTATATATATATCACCTGGAAAATAGAAAATGTTTTCTAAAAATATGCACGCTCGCACATATTCACACTCGTCGAGCAAATTCAAAAAACGAATTTCCACGCGCGACATACAATACAACTACGCGACGTACAATACAAAAAAAAATTATTACCAAATTTATTAAAATAAAAAAATAGTAGAAAATTTAGGGGTTTTACAGTGTGTCCACCTCCTCCTTTGTTGAAAGGAAAACTCCTATTTATAAGGGAAAAGGGGGGCATATGCGCTGTGCACTCGGATTTAAGATATGAAGGAATCTGCTGTCATTGCACGGTGCGGGCTTCTGCTGAGCTGACACGTGGCGAACGTCGAGATTCCCCTCTATCGAGATCTCGGGTGGTTATCAAAATAACCGAAGGAGGAGACACGTGTCACGTGTCTATTGCAAGGAATCCTCTGTTTAGAAGAAGCCGAGTAGATCTTGGATTTCATCTTAGAGTAGGATTTTGTTTGATCTTCAGGAGGCGATCGGTTTAAACAAACCATCTTGATACCACCTTTATCAAAAGAGCAAACTTCATCCTTATCTGAGTTTTAAACCAATTGATAAGATATTCGAACTTATCAATATGATCAACCTCTGTCCTATCTTTGAGAGTGGCAGTTTAAACAAACTAATTGGGTGGGACCATGCAACCTACGCCTCTAACGAGGTCTTAGTGCTACTGTACTTCTGGTGCGACAAGTAGACTATTCTCCTGGAGACAACGGACAGGCTCTTTCTCTCTCTAGACGACCTCCATGAGATTTGACATCGTCATGTCCATCCCTCCTTCATAGAATCGACCGATAAAAAGAGTCTTCAGGTTCTCGAACGATGAAATGTAGTCGTCCGAAAGACTGTAGAACCACTCATAGGCTATCCCCTGCAGGGCTCCTATGAATATGTTGGTGATGAGGGCGTCGTTCTTTGGTAGGTGCCCTGTTACTGAGGTGAACTACCTCAATTATCGTCAGGGTGACTCATCTCTATCGAAGGGCGTGAGCATCTGCGGATCGTATTTGGGAGGGTAGACTACGTTGTCCCACTCAGCAGGATATGTCTGCCGAATCCCCATCTTTCGGAGTGTTGCTTGCTTCTCTTTGGCATCATAGCGATCATACAGTTCCTTGATGGCCTTCTGTATCTCGGTTGACTATGCATGTCCTGTGGTCGATGGAGTAGATGACGATGGTGCCGTTTGGTTGATGATGGACAGCTTACTGGATCCGTCATTAGCTGCCGGGTCAACAACAAGTGTGGAGGTAGTGGGGACCAAACTCCCCTTGATCTCTAGTACGATAGAAGACAAGGATTTTATTATAGCATTTAACGTATCTAGGCTCGTCTTGAGATCTTTGATACGTTTCAACTGGTCTGGCGCTTCACTATTGTCTGCCTCGTCACCATCGGCCACAAATACGGACCTTGTATGTAGATAGGTGGAAGGGACAGTAGACCCTTTGCTCTTCAGCTCAGGTGCCTGCACCTCATCGTCTTGTGGATGAACTGGAATGTTGTGGTCTTCCTCAGACTCATTGCAGTTGCTACCCCTAGTCTGGTGGCTAGCTGCGCCTGTGGAGGCATCCGTATCATATGGTTCCTCCTCAGACTAGAATACGGCATTGTCATGGACGGTGGGGGGTTGGCTACCCCCGGCGTCTGTCGTGGTACCTAACGGAGATTTGGAATGTGTGCCTTGGAATACACCTGGTTTGGGTACTTTTGCCTTGCTACTCTCGGGCCGCTTCTTGGGCTTGGTGGCCGAGATGAGAGGATTATTGGACTACTTTTTGAGAGATTGAGAACCCTGTGCCGCGTTGCATGTAGCGATACGGAGTTCATCTTTGTCTGCGCTTGTCGACCCCTTGTCGAACCTCTGACGTTCGGTTGACGTCGACTGTAGTCTTTGGAAGACGGAACGCCTCTTCAGCGGTACGGTGGCTGCCTATTGACAACAACAATTGATGGTGCTCTGGGTACAAGGATGCCTTGATTTAGGCATACCCTGTGCCGTAGATTCCTCTTCTGTCTTATGATTGTGTGAAAGCGTCAAGTCCTCTACCTCTGTACCCTATTGTATGTGCAGGAAAGCTGCGTGTGGGTACGATCAGAGAGGGTTTGGCGAGACAGACTACTATCATGCTTACAGGAATGCTGCTTGCATGAGTCCTTCTCTATGGGATGTACCCCCTGGCTTGCATCATGTACATGAGTGCTCAAGCGACAGAGGGGTTTAACTGGTCGAGGCATCGAAGCACGAGGACCAGTTTTGTATAACTTTCCATTGGCTGCACGTGTGACTGTCAACGTAGGCCTTTGGTCGGTCATTGGTGTAGTACGTTCGTTGCACGAGGCACGTACTGCCTTGGATTTCTTCCCATTATCCCCAGCGGGTGTATAGTATTCGAAATTCAATGAGGGCTCGCCTGATGGAAAGGCAATTATGTCGAAGACAAAATTTTTTGTCGGCAATGCTTTCTTTGTGAGGGGTTCAACCGCTGCACGCTTCCTTCGACATTGTGCCCTCGTCAGGCCCGCCATAGGGGCACTATCTACCTCGTCGTATTTTCCCAAAGTGGGAATAGAGTGAGGTGGCATGGCCATAGTAGCCGAAATCTTCTCCGGGGCTTCAGTATTTAGAGGGTTTTGGATTGCAGTCCCCTCTGTCGTGCTGCTCGTCGCAACCGCCTTGGACACCCAGACACGTCGAGTCTTCTTCGGTTATATGAACCGCTTTGAAGGACTCGACTTCTCTTCAGAAATGAGATCTTCAAAAGCTTATGGTCGAAGCGTACGACTAGCATCTTCTGGGAAGATCCCAGCAAGTTATCATCAGATTGCGTCACCACCTTCTCATTGGAGGAGAAGGTCGTCCCCAGCAGAGTCGCTATTTTGTTCGACATCACAAAAGGTTATACGAACTTTTTGTTTATTGAACTTGAAAAAAGGTACAATCGATTCCTATGCGAGGAAATCTAAGTACAAGAATTCTGAGAAAGCGTGACGGTGGAGATCGAGCACTACAATGGCTCCTTTACTCCGTTGATGATCTAACGATGAGTTGGACTTGCTTTGGCTTTCTGGTACCTTTGATGGAACTCTAGGGTTACCGATCAAGAGGATGCCGAGTTGAAGACTTCGAAGCTCTGCCTTTCGCCTTCTGCTTCTTTTCTCTTTGTGTGTGTCCTCTTCCTCCTTTGTTGAAGGGAAAACTCCTATTTACAGGAAAAAGGTGGGCACATATACGATGTGCACTCGAATTTGAGATATGAAGGAATCTGCTGTCATTGCACGGTACAGGCTTCTGTTGAGCTGACACATGGCAGACGTCGAGATTCCCCTCTATAGAGATCTTGAAAGGTTATCAAAATAACCGAAGGAGGAGACACGTGGCGCGTGTCTATTTCTGGGAATCCTCTGTTTAGATGAAGCCGAGTTGATCTTGGATATCATCTCAGAGTAGGATTCTGTTTGATCTTCAGGAGGCGATCGGTTTAAACAAACCATCTTGATACGACCTTTATCAAAAGAGCAAACTTTGTCCTTATCTGAGTTTTAAACCAATTGATAAGATATTCACACTTATCAATATGATCAACCTCTGTCCTATCTTTGAAAGTGACGGTTTAAACAAACCAATTGGGTGGGACCATGTAACCTGCACCTTTAGCGAGGTCTTAGTGCTGCTGTGCTTCTGGTGCAACGAGTAGACTGTTCTGCTAGAGGCAACGGAGCCTCTGTGCTTTCAGGCGACGAGTGGACTATGTTTCGAAGACGACAAAACCTCTGTGCGTTTGAGCAATGAATAGGCTGTGTTTCGAGTAGTAGAGTCATTATGCTTTAGGGCGACGAGTAGGCTGTGCTTCAGGCTAACGAGGTTACTGTACTTTTGGAGCGGCATGCAGACTTATGTTGGATGTAATGGTGTTTTCCAAGTCTTTGGTGAAGGGGGTTGAGCTTCTGGGTCGAAGCAGAGATCTGCGTCGTTGAAGCTGGGATGATGTGAAGTTATCACCAGTCTGTGCCTCCTGCTGGCGCAGGATTGTAGCTGCGCTTCTGGTTTGAAGAAGCTGGCCTTGAAGTCTTCTTTAAGAGCAATTAATGACAGCTCTTTAAGGAACGACTCCCTCTTAATTGCCACCGTTACTTGGGGAATTTCAAGAGGTCTTTTAATGGTCTAAGACTTAGTCGAATGAACCCATTTAATTAGGTTCATCGTGCTGAGTCATAGGTTTATTCCATTAATTTGGGAATTTTGACCGACGGCCCCGTGGCCTATGTCTTGGACCACTCCCGCCCTATATAAAGGGGGAGTTTCTTCCAAAGAGTCACGTCTTCCTCTTTTTGTCCTTCAACACCATGCTGGATCCAGACTTAGCTTCGAGTGGCCGTTGGCCTTGCCTAAGTCGGATTTTGGTTGAGGATCTTTTCGTTCGAAGGAGCTGTGCCTTCCTAGAAGAACTGCTAATGAGCTTCGGGATGGGCTGGAACGCTTCACATGGGGAGTTCGAACCAGAGCGACATCTTGGAGGTCTTTGAGGTCCTGACGACCGAGTTCGATCTGGTTGCCAACATGAAGTGCCGCAGGTTGTGCTCTGCCATGCTCATTGGTGGTTGCGCACTTTTGTTAGGCTGGAAGAACCTCAGAAGCTGATGTACTTTTGAAAAGGGCCTGCTGTCGTGCTGTGGACTGAATTCTCGCTCGGGCCAATAGCTGCTTCAGGAAGAGCTGCGCGTCTGGGTGGGGAGGGGGCTGTGGTGGCAGACTTTGATGGCGACTGTATTCACATCTTTTATCCACAGTCCTGTTAGCCCAATGATTATCATGTTTTTGAATATGGCTAATCAAATTAAATTTAACATAATGACGTCACCAATATTCTTGTAATCACTATCATGTTGCTACTTAAACTTAGCATTTTCCTAATATTCTATATAATATTTCTATGTTTGTATTATAATGCATCATACTGCTTTGTTTGCCTAACTTGTACTTTCAAATATGCAATAAGCATGATCAAACATGATCAAATTAGGACATATGCAATGGAGAATTATTAATGGGCCAAATACGGCATTATACAAGGAGATTTCTCTGAACCGCCTAACGACCTATCCGGGGCCTCGCATGGGGGGTTCCGCTGCCCGGTCAGCAGACAGGGGTTGAGGGGGCAGCGCCCCCCGTGGGGGTTCGGGGGCAACGCCCCCGAAAGGTATTCAGATTTCCAGATCTATTTATCTTTGGACGACCGCCGTCAAGGAAAAAGGCATCTTCAAGTATACTCAAATATCAGAAGAAAGGCATCATCAAAGGGCTATTGGTTTTCCTATTTTATCAATATATTTTTCTTATTTATTGAGTCTAGGAATACAATGTACACTGCATCGTACTAGCAAATAGGCTACCCAAGAAACTTTATAAAATATCCTTTCATTTTGAAAACAACCTACTTACAAAAGCCCAAACTACTTCCTAACTGCTCGACGTTTCAAAAATCCCAAAAATCAATTTACAAAAACCCTAACAGAACTCCAACAGAATTCGGCCCGAATTTGGCCAGAGTTCGGTTAGTGCCCGTTGGATTTTGAACTTGGTTATCCTACAGTTACGGATCTTGCCGAGATTTTCTCATAGAGTTCTGCCCGAATTCTGCTCGAATTCTGACAGAGTTCTGCCTTTGGAAAAACTATAAATAGATAAGGATTTCGATCATTTCAATTCACCAATTCACTTTCATATCTCTTCTTTATAAGCCTACTACTTCTTCCAAAGTATTTCGGGTTATTCATTTTGAAATCCCAAGCCAGTTAGAATCCTCTAGTCGATTTGCCAGTGCGGTACAGTCTAAAAGTTTCAGAGTGATTGTAATCATAGGCTTGATTGAAGAAAGATACTTTAAAATTGAAGTTGGTCGAGTACTTCGGATCAAAGCTCGCGTTGTAGAAGTTGTAAGAACTTCAGATGAAAACTTGTGATATTTTCCAATAGTGGATTCAACTGGAAGCTAGAGTTCTTCCGACTAGACTAGTCCTCACAAGAGGAAAACCAGTATACATTCTTGTGTTTGTGTTTGCTCTCTGCTCTCTACTTTTCATTTACTTAATTGTGATATATTATCTGTGATCTTGATGCTAACATTTTTAATTAGCTAATTTCTACTGCCTACTCTATTCACTCCCCCTCTAGAGTATTGCGCTTTACAATTTGTTCCTACAAGTCCCTCCTCTCATGATGTCTATTCTTTGATGGTGCATCTAGAATCGAACCCAACGGTATCATAATTGCTGGAGTAGGAATTATTCTCGTATCCCCAGAAGGGCTAGCCATTCAAAGAGCCTATTCTCTGGATGAGCCGTGTTCCAACAATATTGCTGAGTACAACGCTTTGCTCATCGGTCTCCAGTTAGCTAAAAAGCTGGATATCGACTATCTTGAAGTATATGGAGACTCTAAACTGATTGTTAACTAGGTTAGAGGTACATATTAGGTCCGACATCAAGATGTCATCCCCTACAAAGAAGTAGCAGTTAAACTTGCTATATCATTCAAAGGCTTCTTTATTGAACATGTATGCCGAGCGTGCAATACAGAAGTTGATGCAGTCGCTAACCTAGCAGCAATGTTAACTGTCCCTGTGAAAATGCAACAATTAATCGTCATCGCTAATCGAGAATTATTCTGTGTCGTGAATAATTTGAATATTGAATTTAGTAATGCGGTTGAGATTTGAAATACTAGTAAGGACTGGAGGACTCCCTTTATCGACTTCGCAGTACATGACACCCTGCCAGAAGACCTTAAAGAAGCAATGACAATTCGTCATCCGTCACTCCGATTCTATTATAATCACTCGTCTAAGACACTCTACAGTCGATCATTTGACGGTATGCTTCTGCGCTGTCTTGCGGGTGATAAGGCAAAACATATATTACTTGAAGCTCACGATGGTCTACGGTGCACATCAGCCTGGTCCCAAGTTACAGGACCGTATCAGATGTATAGGATACTATTGGCCCACCATGGTGGCAGATACAATTAAATATGCAAAGAAATACAAATCATGTCAAATCCATACAGATTTTATTTACCAACCTTCGAATTCTTACATCCCACTGAAGCATCTTGTCCCTTTAAAGCTTAGGACATGGATGTCATCGGTCCTATCAACCCACCATCATCTCGAGGACATCGGTTCATCCTAGCTATAACCGATTACTTCTCAAAATGGGCGGAGGCTATTCCTCTAGCTGAAGTCAAGAAAAGCAATGTCATTAACTTCATCAAGCATCACGTGATTTATCGATTCGAAGTACCTCGGAGAATCATCCACGACAACGGACCTCAGTTCGTAAGTCAATCATTCGCTCGATTCTGTAATGACACTCGAATCAACAATATTGCTTCTACAGCTTATAATCCTGTAGCCAACGGTTTAGTAGAAGTATTCAATAAGACAATCATCAAGCTTCTCAAGACGTTCATTTCTGCTAATAATTGCAATAAGAGTGAAAAGCTTGGAGAGTGTCTATGGGCATACCATACTACAGTTCGTACCCCGATTGGCTGTATACCCTTATCTCTGGTATATAGATGCGAAGCTGTCTTACCGTTGGAAATCCAAATTCCATCCTTGAGGATAGCTATCGCCAACGAGTTGACAGTAGAAAATAATGATCGTCTTAGGCTGCAAGAGCTTGGATCACTTGATGAGAAGTCGCTGCTAGCTCAACAACACATTGAGCTATATCAAGCCCGCATCTCAAAAGCTTTCAACCGCAAAGTCAAATTACGAACCTTTCAAAAAGGTGAGCTAGTCCTTACCATCAAACGTCCTATGACTATGACACACATGGACAAGGGCAAGTTCGAGCCAAAGTGGGAAGGTCCGTATGTCATAAGCAAAATCTTCTCTAACGAAGCTTACTAGCTGACAGGGATGGACGGTCGAATAGCTATGATACCTATCAATGGCAAATTCCTGAAGAAATACCATGTTTGATAATATGTATTATATTTTCTAATAAATATTGTACATACACAAATCTTCGAATTATTATCTCTTATTCATTCTTTAATGATTAAACCCACAGATAATAAGTCCTAAAAAATCCCCAGTGGAGTCTAACCCGGATTTTATGGTACCATAATATCTATCACAACATATCATCATGATATCATCTTTTGAAACCCATTCGTTTTAAGAGATATCTTATTCTTGAGCCCAGTTGGTTTAAGAATAATTAACAGATATACGAATTCACGTCCACATTACCTCTGAATTCTACCGTCTGTATCAACAACTTATCATGTCCACATTACCTCTGATAACGTCATCACGAAAGTAATATCACATCAAGTTATATTCTGTCACGTCCATGACTCTGAACAGATATAATAAGTGGTTTTATTTTCAAGAAATACGTCACGTCCAACACCTCTGAATGTATTTCTCTAATACTATTTATTGCCTGTGTCTCAAATAAATACATGAAGTAACAAAATCGCAAAACAACAACTTTTTCATTTCATTAATATTTGAGAACATAAACTATTTCATTGATCAAAATGTGATAAAAGAAAAATCTTAAAAAGAGATTATTACATTTATCCTCTAAAAGACTCATTGGGGAGGCAGAGTACTGGGGTTAGAGATCATCTTTTTCAAGGCTTCGGCTCGCTCCACCCTGGTAGCAATCACCCTTTCCCTGGCCAAGTCTTTCCTGAACTCTGGAAGCAAAGGCTGTATGGAGGTAACGTGACGCTCCATCTTTGTATTTTGAGCTTGAAGAAGATCTTTTCTTCGTCTGTTCAGATCATCCTGATGGCTTGAGGCAAATTGATGCAGCTCGAGCACCTCTTCCTGGCGCTTCCTAGCTGCTGTGACCAATGTACGGATCCTGGCCAGTTCAGCTTCTAGCTCTTGAATGCGAGCCTGACCCTCAATTACTTCTCTGCTTTTCTCCATTGCCTCGGTTTTATAAAGCTCAATAGAGGAAGTGGCCTCAATAATACCAGATTCTCTCTCTCCAGATTGTATTGTGAACACGACCATAGAATTGTCCAGTACGGCTCGTTGTTCCTCATACTCACGAGCTATGGCCTCGCACTCAGCATCTACCAGTCTTTGTATATTTTCTCTTGTCAGCTCCTGGTAAGACTGGATAGGCTCCTTGAGCTCCCTTAGGATCTGCTCTAAAGCACTTGCTCTTTCAGCGTCGCCCAGGTTACGTATGGCTTCAATTAGAGAGTGAGAAGACGTCCTTACAAAATTATAAGAATGATTCTTCTCTAAATCCCATTGAACCAAGGAGCGTAAGGAAGTGAAGAAGGCGTCCGTATAAGTACGGATGATGCCGCTCATCACCGCTGATACGCTAGGTGTCGCTGCCTCGGTGGAAACTCCTTCTTCTACAGAGATGGGAGGAATGATAACCTGCACAACATCAGTACCTGGAGATTTTGGTGTAGGCGTCCCCGATGAGCTTTCCTCCATGGCATGAGTCACAACATCCAAGGGAGCCATGGTGGAACTGAGGCTGAAGGCAGTAGAAGCCAACGGGACTTCGATGATCTTCCCTATATGACCTATCATAATTCAAGAAAAGAATCATTATATCACACAACATTAAATAAAGAAGTAATGGTAAATAAAGTTAGAAATTTACTAGGGCCCGTTGGCAAATATGAATGTCACGACCCACACCCAGTGTAGAGGCACGAAAAGTGGGTACGTCTAGCCTATGTCGTAGTGTCGGTTGTAGAACACTGTCCTTGGTCATATACATCTAACACATCATAAGTATAACTGCACAAGATATACTCTCCAATTGGAGGACAATATAGAAGGTACATCTCAATCACAATTCTAAGGTAGAAGTAGCACGATATGATAGATATAAAATTACAAATAGAGAACATACAAACAGAAGGAAATAAGTCTAAGTATCTATACAACACAACATTAACATCATCCAAAAATAATACATCTAAAATGTCAATATAAAGACAAGACAACAAATAAAGTAGACAGTCTAGCTAACTAGTCTAAGCAGTAGGGGTGATATCCTCAGCTAGAGCTAGGTCCTCCTGAGAGTCCAGCTCGCAAGTATTATCTAAGGCTGCTCCAT
This sequence comes from Iris pallida, assembly GCA_029216955.1. Lineage (NCBI taxonomy): Eukaryota > Viridiplantae > Streptophyta > Magnoliopsida > Asparagales > Iridaceae > Iris > Iris pallida. Next base: position 33,032,499 of record JANAVB010042618.1, read on the forward strand.
AATACGTAGGGCAGAACTCCTCGGTGTCATCTATAATATTTTCAACAGGTCCAGTCAGGACAGGAACGAGCACAATACATCTCACGCAGTTCATATCATGACATAAAATGTAAAGCATGCAAAAGAGTAAGATACATGAACTGTACGAATGTACATGAAAGATAAGAGAGATATGGTAAATTGGAAATATCTGTATGATAAGTAAGAACTGTAAGTGACTAGTGATTCAGAGCACACAATGGTTATGTAAATGGCACGATGTTATACACGAGTAATCTACAGAGGTTATACACGAGTAACTACAAGAATGATCACATAACCACTTTTACTCCCCCGTCCCCAATCAATACACAAGGATCCATTCAAGTTATGTTATTGTACATAAAGTTTAGTTTGTACACGAAGATCATGTGAGCACGTAAGAGTACACGAGAGCACACGATTTGTACATGAATAATACAAATACAAGGAGTACACGATGCTCATGATAAAGTACACGAACATGAAATACCCGATATATCCGATAAGGAGATAACATCGCATAAAAGATCCATATAGTACTAATCCGTGATAACAAGTGTCAACATCAAGTAAAGTAATCGAGAGCATGAATATAAGTCCTAGTAAGTATGAAACGATCAGAGAATGTACTCGCCTGATATCCTGAGTGTCCGATGAGAATAGATGTCCAAATCGGAGTAACTGAGTCCTAATTAGAGCAACACAGGTTACAGTGTATCCAAGAAGATAATATCGAAGTTTACAATGTATTCTATATGATTCTAGGTCATTCTAGACCAAAGTTAACTCTTGGTCAACTCTGGTCAACACCAAGTCAAACTATGGTCAACTATAGTCAACTATGGTCCAACTATCTAGGGTTTGGTCAACAATGGTCAAACTAGTCTAGGTTAGTCAAATCTAGGTTAGCCAAAGCCAAAGCCTATGTATACAAGTATAATATAAAGCTAACATAGATATAGCCTATAAATCACATTGCCTCTATACCACAAGCTAAACCACATCATGAATATAGTATACCCTTACATATAATATAACACACTTATATTCACATTCACAAATATAAACTTATATAGAATAGTATATATATATATATATATATATATATATATATATATATATATATATATATATATATATATATATATATATATATATATATTTTTTTTTTTAGAGGGAAGATGTGAAAGGGGGATGTGAGTGTGTGCATGAATGTGATGAAGGGGATGGGGTACTGCTGTCAAGGGGACAGCCATGCAAACAAGCAATTAAGGTATACAATATATGTCAGATATAGAGAGATAGAAAAAGAGAGAGAGTGTGTGTGTATACAAGTTCAGTTAAGGGTGAGGGTTAGGGATATCAATCTCAGGTTTTCGTTTTGAACATTAAGTTATAACCTCATTTATCAACCTAATTTACAGTTTTAACATTCAAAGTTTAACACATTACTTGTAATCTCAATTTTACATTTCGGTAAGCATATATGTATATCAATTAAATTCTCAGTTTAAACATTCAATATTCAGTTATAGGTAATCCCATTCTCAGTTATCATGTACAGTAACATATATATCAAAGCCCCAAACTCAGGTTTCATAGTTTATATCTCAGGTTTTACAGTATTCAAATCATTCTCAGTTAGCAATCAAACCAATCTCAGGTTTGGCATTAAAACAAATCTTAGGTTTAACATTCAACCCAAATCTCATTAACCCAAAGTTCATATTAAACTCAGTTTTGAATGATCAAAGTTAACATACAAAGGAAACATATATACATATATGTACATACTATGATACATCCCATTATATATGTATATAATCACTTAAAATTAGGGAAAAGTGTGTACAGAGGTGAGTCACCATGTACTCGTATGGGGGGGGGGTGATTTCGTGTCCACATAACTGGACACGAAGTGTCTAATTACGATATATACACAGTATCAGAAAAACGCATGTGCACAGGCTCGTACGATCGTGTCAAGTCCTCGTGGACATGACACAGGCCACATGGAGCTTCGTGCTCATATATAATGGTCGAGGGGGTCTAGGGCTAGGGTTTCATCATACTGTACTCTGTCCACGTGTCCACGTGTCTGCGTACGAAGTGCGTATCAGTAGCACTTGTGCGCGCGTACACAATGTACATGAGACCAGTGCATGTCGAATTTCTCCCTAACCACTCCATGAAACCCGATGCAACTTTGGGGACATGTTCTCAGACATTGTCCCCATGTGTCCACCATGTTTCGTGTCTAATCGAGCCGTGTCGTATCCGCTACAGCACTCGAGCAGCATGACAGCGCACGAGAGTTTCGTACGACGTGACCGTGTCTATTTTGGACACAAAAATGACACGAAAATGTGCTCAGAGTTTAGGGGTTTGAAAACACACATCAAGGCCTTCACAAATCTGAAATTAGTTTTGAAAAAACAAAAACAAAAAGTTTATTGAGGCATTTCATCAAACACTTGCATACACACTCCGATACGTGTCCGATACGCGTATCAAATGGATACTAATTCCTACCAAACTTGGTCTACAGCTATGGAACACCTAAATGAATGTAATTATGGAAAGAAATCAAGAATTTGAATGAGTTCGATAGGTTTTACCTATTGAGAGTGAATCTTAATGAAAAACTTAATGAATGAGGGTCCTTCTCCAATTTGCAATGATCCCAAGCCTCCAAATCTTTGCTAGCTAGTCTCCCATAGTCTCTACACCAGGATTATAGTGTAATTCAAAAGACTTGATTCAATTTGGAGGAGAAATGAAGAATTGGGGGTGATTTGGGGAAGAACACTATTAGGGTTCTTAAGAGGCTATGTAAAAGAGGCAAAGGGGGTGCTAAGAGATGTTATATAGAGGTGGAGGTCCTTTGATGGCAGCCTAGGGTTATTTCTAGGGTTAGGGTTAAGTTTTATGAGGTTTAAAGGCCTCTAGCTAGTTTAATTCTAGGCCTCAAACTAAAGGCCCAAGTGAAAATATCTATCCTTAACAAATATCTAACCTCAATTTAATATCTAGATATTCCTAACCTTGTCATGATGGAAGCTTCTAATCTAATATCTAGGCTCATGGATAATATCTAGATTAGGTTAACTTCTAGGTTAAGGCTCAATTAAAAAATTAGCACATATTTAATTAATAAAAATTCAATTTCACAAAAAGTCAAAAATGACCAAAATACCCTCAAGCTAAAAATGTGGTAGTGACAAGTCTACCCTCCTTAAAATAATTTCGTCCTCAAAATTGAAATGCGAAACTAAACTGATGAGAAGGATAGAAAATCATACCTCAAGTTCCAAAAAGATAAGGGTGTCGCTCGCGCATCTCGTCCTCCCTCTCCTAGATAGACTCTCTTGGAGAATGATGCCTCCATGCTATGCGAACCAAGGGTATCGTCTGGTTCCTCAGTACCTTCTTTCGTCGATCCAGAATCTCTACAGGCTGTTCTGGATAGCTAAGAGTAGGTCCCACCTCGATCTCGGAATGATCGAGTACATGGCTAGGGTCTGCTACGTACCGTCTCAACTGTGACACGTGAAATACGCTATGGACTCCCTCTAATGCAGGTAGCAAGTCTAGCCTGTATGACACATAACCGACTCTTCCGTTGATAATAAAAGTCCCGATGAAGCGCGGGCTAAGCTTCCTACCTCCACCAAAGCATATAGTATCACGTGTCGGAGATATCCTCAGAAAAAACAGATCTCCAACCTAATCACAAATAAGATCTCAAATTAACTATAATAATCAAACATGATCAAGAAAATCACAAAACAAACAATTCTACTTCTAATGCTATCTCTAAGCTGTACCTCGAACTCCAAAGGTCTGCGGTGGCTATCGGCCCAATGACGATGTCTGTCTTGCGCCACGCGAAGTCGATCCCTGATGAGCTTCATCTTCTCGGCTGCATCCACAACCATCTCAGGTCCCAATAAAGCTCGCTCTCCAATGTCATCCCAAGACAAGGGAGTACGACATCTACGCCCGTACAACGCCTCGAATGGTGACATCTCAATGCTGGCCTGGAAACTATTTTTGTATGCAAACTCCACCAAGTGCAGATGTCCTCCCAGGATCCTGCAAAGTCCATGACATAAGTCCACAGCATGTTCTCGAGTGTCTGAATAGTTCTCTCTGACTGTCCATCCGTCTGAGGGTGGTATGCAGTATTAAACTTGAGCTGAGTGCCCAAGCTAATATGCAGACTCCGTCAGAAATGGAAAGTAAAGTCTCGATCCGAGACAATGCTCACCGAAACTCCATAAATCTTGACAATCTGCCGTATATACATCTCTGCTAGCTTCTCGGTAGACAAACCCCTTTAAACGGCAAAAAGTGAGTTGATTTGGTCAACCTGTCTATGATGAACCAAATTGCATCTTTTCCTCCCGGCGTACGCGGCAATCCCGAAACAAAGTCCATCATAATGTGTTCCCATTTCCACTCCATAATGGGCAACGGCCGTAACAAAACTCTTGGCCTCTGCCTCTCTGCCTTCACCTGCTGGCAGACCAAACATCTAGCGACAAAGCGTGCGACCTCCCGCTTCATTCCATACCTCCATACATGCTCCCTCAGATCCCTATACATCTTGTTGGCACCTGGATGCATAGAGTACTGAGATCGGTGGGCCTCCTATATAACCTGCTCCCGAAGCTCTCCGCTGGGTACACACAGTCTGAAACCGTACCTCAATGTGCCATCCTCTGTAATGGTGAACTCCTCATCCACCAATCCTGCTCGAGCTTGCTCTCGGATGCACCGCAGAGCAACATTATCGAACTGAGTCGACTTGATCCTCTCAATCAAGTCCGACTGAATCTGCAGACCCTATATTGTATCTCTACTCCTGGCACTAGCACTTCGATTCCCAGGCTCTCTAGATCTGCTAGCAAGTGACGATCTATCGTCAAACACATGGCTGTCGAATATCTGCTCAAAGCATCGGCAACCACGTTGGCCTTCCCTGGATGATACTGTAGTGAAATTTTGAAGTCCTTTATCAACTCCAACCATCTACGCTGCCTCATGTTGAGCTCCTTCTGTGTAAACATATACTTCAAGCTCTTGTGGTCTGTAAAAATCTCCACTCGCTCTTCGCTTAAATAGTGTTTCTACGACTTTAAGTTAAAAATAACTGCTGCTAACTCCAAGTCATGGGTAGGGTAGTTCTTCTCATATGGACGTAACTGCCTGGAAGCATAGACAATTACCTTCCCATGTCGCTGCAAGATACAGCCCAAACCCTTCCTCGAGGCGTCACTGTAGATAGTTAACCCGCTTGATCCTGATGGCAATGTCAGAATCAGGGCTATCGTCAACCGTTTCTTCAACTCATCAAAAGCAACCTGACACTCCTTCGACCAGATAAACTCTGCGTCCATTCGGGTCGGCCTAGTCAATAGCTCTGCAACTCGGGAGAAATCCTGGACGAACCTCCTGTAGTAGCCTGCCAATCCCAGGAAGCTCCTGATCTGCGCAACTGAACTCGGTGCTGTCCACGCCTCAACTGCCGTGATCTTCCTCGGGTCAACTGAGATCCCATCTCCAGTCACAACATAACCCAGGAAGTCAACTCGATCCAGGAAGAACTCACACTTCGAGAGCTTGCCATAAAGCTCCTCCTTCCTGAGAGTCTTTAGAACCACTCTCAAATGTTTCTCATGCTCCGCCGTGGTCTTCGAGTACACCAAGATATCATCGATGAATACCACCACGAACTTGTCCAAGTACTGGTGGAACACATTGTTCATCAGGTTCATGAATACCGCCAAACGTTAGTTAATTCAAACGGCATCACCATAAACTCGAACTGGCCATACCGCGTCCTGAATGTTGTCTTCGAGATATCTTCCCTCTTCATCTTCACCTGATGGTAGCCTGACCTCAGATCAATCTTCGAGAATACCCTAGCTCCGCTCAACTGATCAAAGAGATCATCGATCTGCGACAATGGGTACTTGTTCTTAATCGTAAGGTTGTTGAGTACCCTGTAGTCGATACACATCCGTCCCGTCCTTCTTCGGTACAAAAAGCACCGGTGCACCCCATGGTGAAGAACTAGATCGGATGAAGTCCTTGTCCTGTAACTCAACCACCTGTTTCTTCAACTCCACCAACTCGCTGTTGTTTACCCTATAGACGTGCTGAGATATCGGCTCTACGCCGGACACTAAGTCTATAGAGAACTCAACGTCTCTGTCATGTGGTAGTCCTGGCAAGTCCTCCGGAAAGACATCCATGAACTCTGCTATCAATGGATGTGGCACTGTCTGCTCCTTAACTGAAACTCTGCAGAAGACCCTGCTGCTTTGCTCCATCTCCTGTCTGGTGAACTCGAACTCTGGCTCTCCTGGCGGACGAAAAAGAACTCTGCCGCCGCGATAATCTATATTGGCATGATGCCTGCTCAACCAATCCATCCAGAGTACTATATCGTAGTTCGGTAGTAGCATTACGAGCAGACTCACATCCAGTTCTCGACCTCCCAAAACTACTCTTCGATCCTTACAAATATCACTGAAGAGGATGATGCCACCCCCGGTCATGATCTTGTAAGTACTAGAAAATGATTCAGAAGCAAGATGGTGTCTAATAGCAAAAGATACTGACAAAAAGTTATAGGAAGCCCCAGAATTAAACAATATAAAAGCGAGAAAGGAGTCGAGAAGAACATAACTTGCAATCAGCTCTCCAATAGCCTCTGTATCCTCAGCTGCCATGACGAATGCTCGCCCCTGCTGGCCTCCCCTGGCCTGCTTCTAGTGCTGGATGAACCTCTGCTGCTGTGTCTACAATGGTGGTCCCTTCTGCCGGCCTACTGGGGCCTTAGCTCCTCCTCCTCCTTGTGCCGGATGAATCACCGCTATGAGACAGTCTCTCATCTAGTGGTCCAACGAACCACACATCAGGTACCTCCCCAGCCTCTTCCTACAGTTATTCCACCCGTGCCCTAGCTTTTTACAGAAGGTACAACTGGTGGTCTGTTGGTGCCTGGGTGCCTGCTGCTGTTGTACCTCCTGAAAAGGTGCACGGCCCTGTCCCTGAAGCTACTACTGGAACGGCCTCTGCTGGTGCTTTTGCTGAAAGTGGGGCCTCTTAGCCTGGCCTCCGCTGCTACTGGCTACGTGAAAGTCCCGACCTCTCTTCAGCTTCAGCCCTAGGTCGTCCTCTGTTACCACAGCTCCTGCTAGGATCTTCGCGAAAGTAGCATCCTAGTCACTCTTAGTCAAGGACTGGACCTCCCTGATCAAACCTTTGCGGAACTTTCACGCCTTTGTTGTCTCGCTCAGATCCTCAATAAATCTGCTCAGCCGACAGAAATCTCTAGCATACTTCTCGACTGTCTGGTTCCCCTGAACCAGACTTTCGAACTGCTGTTCTATGCCTCCCAGTGCTACGTCTGGGAAGAACTTCTCCTCGAACAACTTCTTGAAGGCTGCCCAAGTCTGTCCTTCAGTATCCACTCTAGGGTCCGTCTGATACCAAGTGCGGGCTAGGTCCAGCATCTGGCTGCCTGCTACCTCGATCTGAAGTCGGGCTGGTATCTCTGCCAGCCGAAATATTTCTTCGATATACTCGATCCAATCATCGGCATATAAGATACCCTCTGTGCCTCGAAAGTCCCTAGGACGCATCTTTTGGAACTCCTGGATGCCTGTCATCTGTTGCTGATACTGCTGGATCTGGCCTCCCTGTGGCTGTGTAGTCATCCGCTCCACGGTCGTCCTGACCAGCTGGTGCGCCTCATCTATGCCCTGACAGAAATCAGCAATCTGGTGCTGCTACTCCTGCTGATGTGACTCCAAGATCTGCTCTACGAAGGAAAAGAGGTGTGTAGCGTCCACCAATCTCGCAAGTGGCTGCTGCTGCTGCAACACATCTGGGATAACCAGGGTCGGCCTTCGAACAAGTGGAGGTGCACCCCTAAATGCTGCAGAAACTCCGACATGAGTAGGTACCAGGGGAGTTGCTATCTCAGGTCCCGACTGAACCGGGCGAGAGGTGGCAGACACTACCAAAATATGTCAAATTAGCGACGAGATTAGCGACTCCAGTTAAAAACGTTGCTATGTTTTATGTATTTAGCGACGTATGAAAATGATGTTGCTGAATGTCACTATCAGCGACGTTTAGCGACTAATAGTAACTAGAATTATGGTTTGGAAAGAACAAGTCGCCATTTAGTCATAAATGTCGCTGATTTATTTTATTCAGCGACATTTTGCCACATTTAATCAAGTCCGTCGCTATCCTATTACTGAACAGCGACGTCTAGTGATGTCTCTCTCAGACGTCGCTAAAAACTTTCATATAGGGTTCTGGGAACCCGATCGATTTCATTTTATTTCACCAAAATTTTCGATCTCTCGCCTCGAGCCCCAAATCTCTCTCCCCCTCTCCCTCTCGTCTCCGGCGACCGCTCCCCCCGACGAGCTCCTCCACTCCGGCGAGGCCTCCCCCCGACTACCCCTCCCTCCGGCCCCTTCCCCCTCGTCCTCTGCACCATCGATCCCCCTCGCCCCCTGGTGACCGCGTCGTCGCTCCTCCACCGCCGACCCCCCTCGTCCCCTGCTCCGCTCCGGCAACCCCGACCCGACCCCGTCCAGGTATACCTAACCCTAACCCTATCTCCTACTGACACGACACAGACACACTAACACACTCACTGATACGACACCGACACACTCAATGACACGACACTGACATACTCCTTCAATCTGCTACGACATGAACACGAACATGGACACAAACATTCACGCACTGAGATAAAGACACAGACACAGACACAAAGACACACAAATACAGACATATGTACCCTAATACGCAGACATGGAAGTATATAACATGACACACAGATAAGTGGACACACACGACACACAGACACGTATACATATGTATACTTATTGAAGAAAACTCTTATACATATTTATACATGAGATGTCGCCATATTTTCGACGGGGCGTCGATGAACGTCGATAAATGTACCAAGATTACCGACGTTTAATTACGTCGGTAAATGTACCAGGATTATCGACGGGGCGTCGGTGAACGTCGGTAAATGTACCAGGATTACCGACGTTTAATTACGTCGGTAAGAGTCGGTAAGAGCGACGATTACTGACGTTTTTCCTGTTAGCGACATGGCTTTCGGCGACCACAGAAAAATGTCGCTAAATACGTCGGTAAACAGTTTTAGCGACATTTTTTTGTCATTTTAGCGACATTTTTTGGCGTCGCTAATATGACTTATTCTAGTAGTGAGACCTCTTTGAAGTACCTTCCGTGCTGGGACGATGCAATCGTGTCTCAATCACCATTCCGGAGACAGATCAAACAAGGAAATCAATACTGAGAAGAAGCGATATAATCAAAGGAGGACAGTTATTTCAAAGGAAAGCAATTATCAGCAAGAGTTTAAATGGCAAAAATTTAGATAAGAGTTTTTCCTAAATGTGATTGAGTACCTCAAAACTATATCCTATATCCTACTGCAGGCTGTAGTGATACTCTAGTACGAATTCCACAACAAAAACTAGACATGCATGAGCCACCACTAAAAATGTGTCACGATCCGCACCCAGTGTAGGGGTACGAGAAGTGGGTACGTCCAGCCTACGCCGCAGTATCGGCGGTAGAACGCTGTCCTAGGTCATATACATCTAACACAACATAAGTGTAACTGCACAAGATACACTCTCCAATTGGAGGACAATATAGAAGGTACATCTCAATCATAATTCTGAGGTAGAAGTAGCATGATATGATAGATATGAAATCTCAAATAGAGAATATACAAACAGAGGAAAATAAGTTTAAGTGTCTATACGACACAACATCAACATTATCCAAAAATAATACATCTCAAATGTCAATATAAAGACAAGACAACAAATAAAGTAGACAATCTAGCTAACTAGTCTAAGAAGTAGGGGTGATATTCTCAGCTAGAGCTAGGTCCTCCTGAGAGTCCAGCTCACAAGTGTCATCTAAGGCTCCTCCATAATACATAGGGCAGAACTCCTCGGTGTCATCTGTAATATTTTTAACAGGTCCAGTCAGGACAGGAACGAGCACAATACATCTCACACAGTTCATATCATGACAGGAAATGTAAAGCATGCAAAAGAGTAAGATACATGAACTGTAAGAATGTACATGAAAGATAAGAGAGATGGTAAACTGGAAATATCTGTATGATAAGTAATAACTGTAAGTGACTAGTGATTCAGAGCACAAGATGGTTATGTAAACGACACAATATTATACGCGAGTAATCTACAGAGGTTATACACGAGTAACTACAAGAATGATCACATAACCACTTCTACTCCCCCGTCTCCAATCAATACACAAGGATCCATTCAAGTTATGTTATTATACACGAAGTTTAGTTTGTACACGAAGACCATGTGAGAACATGAGAGTACACGAGAGCACACGATTTCTATACGAATAACACGAATACAAGGAGTACACGGTGCTCATAATAAAGTACACGAACATGAAATACCCGATGTATCCGATGAGGGGATAACATCACATGAAAGATCCATTTAGTACTAATCCGTGATAACAAGTATCAGCATCAAATAAAGTAATCTAGAGCACGAATATAAGTCCTAGCAAGTATAAAATGATCAGAGAATGTACTCGCCTGATATCCTAAGTGTCCGATAAGAATAAATGTCCAAATCAGAGTAACTGAGTCCTAATTAGAGCAACACATGTTACAATGTATCCAAGAAGGTAATATTGAAGTTTACAATGCATTCTATATAATTCTAGTCATTCTAGGCCAAAGTCAACTCTTGGTCAACTCTGGTCAACACCAAGTCAAACTATGGTCAACTATAGTCAACTGTGGTCAAACTATCTAGGGTTTGGTCAACAATGGTCAAACAAGTCTAGGTTAGTCAAATCTAGGTTAGCCAAAGCCAAAGCCTATGTATACAAGTATAATATAAAGCTAACATAAATATAGCCTATAAATCACATTGCCTCTATACCACAAGCTAAACCACATCATGAATATAGTATACCCTTACATATAATATAATACACTTATATTCACATTCACAAATATAAACTTATATAGAATGGTAGCTATATATATATATATATATATATATATATATATATATATATATATATATATATATATATATATATATATATATATATATATATATATGCCTATACAAGTAAAAGTGCCTCGCGCTCAAAAAGAAAAAGGAAAGGAGAAACGACAAAAGGATGCAATAAGGATGGAGGCTAGGCTAAGGCTGCCCAAAAGCTGTCCTCGGAGTGAGTGTAGCGCCTCCTAGCTCGGTGGATCTGACGGAGGACTTCACTTAATAGCTGGTGAGGAAGGAATTGAAGCCCCTCGTACCTATACTTGTTTCGATTCTTCCACAGAACCCAAATATCGGCGGCTGCGATGATCTGACGGCCGTAGGAGCAGCTCCAGCTGGCAAGGAGATCGTTGAAGCCTCCGGGATTATGGGTCTGCCGTAGCTTGGTGTTGAGGCTATTCCACAATTGCGATGCCAGTTCACCGGATAGGAGGACGTGCTCCACTGTCTCCTCGTGAGGTGAGGCACAGCAGTGACATCTTGATGCTAGGTTGTAGCCGAAAGAGGTGATGGTGTCGTCAGTGGGAAGTTTTCGTCTCTGGGCTCTCCAGATGAGGATCAACCATTTGTTTGGGATGCATGATTGCCAGTAAGGGACGATGAAGGAGGACTATATATATATATATACATATATATATATATATATATATATATATATATATATATATATATATATATATATATATATATATATATATATATATTTAAACCAAACAGCATTTTATTGAAAGAGAAAAGTGGCTCTTAACGAGCAGTACAGGTCCCAGGGTCCTAAACACACAAAAAAGCCCTGGAAGGCAAAGTAGGAAATACATAAAGGTAAATTTTGAAATTTCGAAAAATTTCAAAATTTGAAAACTTAACGGTCTTGAAAATATCCGAAATGAGCGGGTGTGGGCGCTCGGCCCTAGGGTTTTATATATATATATATATATATATATATATATTTTATATATAAAATAAAAAAATATATATATATATATTTATTTTATATATAATATATATATATATATATATATATATATATATATATATATATATAATATATATATATATATATATATATATATATATATATATATATATATATATATATATATAGGAGAGGGAAGATGTGAAAGGGGCATGTGAGTGTGTGCATGAATGTGATGAAGGGGAGGGGGTACTGCTGTCAAGGGGACAACCATGCAAACAAGCAATTAAGGTATACAATATATGTCATATATATATATATATTTTTTTTTTTTATTTTATGTCATATATATATATATATATATATATATATATATATATATATATATATATATATATATAGATAGAAAAATAGAGTGAGTGTGTGTGTATACAAGGTCAGTTAAGTGTGAGGGTTAGGGATATCAATCTCAGGTTTCAGTTTTGAACATTAAGTTACAACCTCATTTATCAACCTAATTCACAGTTTTAACATTCAAAGTTTAACACATTCCTTGTAATCTCAGTTTTACATTTCAGTAAGCATATATGTATATCAATTAAATTCTCAGTTTAAACATTCAATATTCAGTTATAGGTAATCCTATTCTCGGTTATCATTTTAGTAACATATATATCAAAGCCCCAAACTCAGGTTTCATAGTTTACATCTCAGGTTTTACAGTGTTCAAATCATTCTCAGTTAGCATTCAAAACAATCTCAGGTTTGACATTGAAAAAAATTTCAGGTTTAACATTCAACCCAAATCTCATTAACCCAAAGTTCATACGAAACTCAGTTTTGAATGATCAAAGTTAACATACAAAGGAAATATATATACATATATGTACATACTATGATACATCCCATTATACATGTATATAATCACTTAAAATTGGGGGAAAGTGTGTATAGAGGTGAGTCACCATGTACTCATGTCGGGGGGCGGGGGTAATTTCGTGTCCACATAACTGGACACGAAGTGTCCAATTACGATTATATACACAGTATCAGAAAAATGCATGTGCATAGGCTCCTGCGGCCGTATCAAGTCCTCGTAGATACGACACAAGCCACGTGGAGCCTCGTGCTCGTGTACAGTGGTCGAGGGGGTCTAGGGCTAGGGTTTTATCATACTGCACTGTGTTCACGTGTCCACGTGTCTGCGTACGAAGTGCGTATCAGTAGCACTTGTGCGCACGTACAGAGTGTACACGAGACCAGTGCATATCGAATTTCCCCATGTGTCTACCTAGTTTCGTATCCAACCGAGCTGTATCGTGTCCGCTACAACACTCGAGCAGCAGGACAGCGCACGAGGGTCTCGTACGACGTGTCCATGTCTATTTTGGACACAAAAATGATACGAAAATGTGCTCAGAGTTTGCGAGTTTGAAAAAACACATCAAGGAGCTACACAAATCTGAAATTAGTTTTGAAAAATAAGAACAAAAAGTTTATTGAGGCATTTCATCAAACACTTACATACACACTTCGATACGTGTCCGATACGCATATCAAATGGATACCAATTCCTACCAAACTTGGTCTACAACTATGGGACACCTAAATGAATGCAACTATGGAAAGAAATCAAGAATTTGAATGAGTTTGATAGGTTTTACCTATTGAGAGCGAATCTCAATGAAAAGCTTAATGAATGAGGGTTCTTCTCCAATTTGCAATGATCCCAAGCCTCCAAATCTTTGCTAGCTAGTCTCCCATAGTCTCTACACCAGGAATAGAGTCTAATGCAAAAGACTAGACTTAATTTAGAGGAGAAATTAAGAATTAGGGGTGATTTGGGGAAGAACACTATTAGGGTTCTTAAGAGGCTATGTAAAAGAGGCAAAGGGGTGCTAAGAAATGTTATATAGAGGTGGAGATCCTTTGATGGCAGCCTAGGGTTATTTTTAGGGTTAGGGTTAAGTTTCATGAGGTTTAAAGGCCTCTAGCTAGTTTAATTCTAGGCCTCAAGCTAAAGGCCCAAGTGAAAATATCTATCCTTAACAAATATCTAACCTCAACTTAATATCTAGATATTTCTAACCTTGTCATGATGGAAGCTTCTAATCTAATATCTTGGCTCATGGATAATATCTAGATTAGGTTAACTTCTAGGTTAAGGCTCAATTAAATAATTAGCACATATTTAATTAATAAAAATTTAATTTCACAAAAAATCAAAAATGACCAAAATACCCTCAAGCTAAAAATGTGTTAGTGATAATGAAGTATCCATAGGCACAATATCTCTTTATGTAATGAGCCTCTCAAATACAGAAGCAGATACCGCTGCTTGACTACTGCCTGCCTCTGAGCCTCCAGACATCAAACGACTACTCCCAGCCTCTGAGCCTGCATGGCTGCATCTGGCCCCTGACTCAGCTTGACCTCGTTGGGCTGCCACTTCCTTCCTCTCTATTTCAAAAATGTTCTCAACATGGGCCTGAATCCCCTTACATCAATATCAGGGTTTTCATCACCCTCGGGACCTTTAAGACCTTCAGCATGCCCCTCCTCACCTTTATCTTCGTCAACTGGGCTTCCATCACCCTCAATTTCAACATTAGAGTTCTCATCATCCAGTGGTTCATCGAGACTCCGTTCATCATCAGTAGGGCTCTTGTCGCCCTCATCTTCAGCAGGGTGCTCATCACCCTCAATTATAGCCTGGCCGTCTTTGGCTACCAAGTTCTGATCCTCCTGTGTTGCTGCTTGATCTGGGCTTAATTCAGCCTTTTCAAGGTCGGAGGCAGCATCAACAAGGTCCTCCTCGGTCGGTTCATCCCCAAAATCAAAATCCTGCAACGTTGCTATAATCTCTTCATCATTTTGAGGAGGTATCTCAGGCAGGACATGGGCTATGGGAGTTTGGATTATGGAAGGAGCTGGAACTTCCGAAGCATCCTCATTTGGAGTTGACACTTTCTCAGGAAATATGGCCTTTAAGGCATCATCAGTGGTTGGTGGCGACATCAAACCAGTCGAAGCAAGCGCCGTGAGTGTCTCCGTAGATAGCAGAATAGAGACGGTAATGATTACTGGTTCTGAAATAGTAACCAGAGGAACTTCTACTACGACAGCCGGAGCCGGTTCACTGGTAGGTGGAGACTCTGGAGACGAAGACATATAAACACAAATTGCTACAGGATTAACATCTAGTAACTCTTGTTGAACTGAGAGACTAAGTATATCACTTTATAGAGAAGATACACCCCCAGTTGACGGCTGCAATGGCTCCTGAACAGGAGACTGCCTTGACAAAGGAGGGACATTAGAAGTTGCAGTTTTCCCCGTCATAGCTCTTGACACCAACAATTTTCTTTTGGCGATATGTTCGACCAGTCGCGAAAGAGAAATGGCAGCAACATGCTGATCTCCAGAAGTAACCCGCTCTCTACTCGTCTCCTCAACCTCACTCTCCTTCTGAGCAGGGGACGTGGTTGTTGCTCTGAAAGAAGATATTCCTCCAGGGAAAAGTCCCACTTCTTGTTGTCATATTTGAAGCCTTGTCCTCGCCACAAGCTTTTCAATGACGGTCGTTTCTTGCTTTTTCTTTCCTTTTCCCTTAGCGGGAGAAAGAAGTTCATCCTGAGCTAACAGGGTGGATGAAGCCCCAGTTTTTTGTTTCTTGCTAGTCCCTTCACGAAAGATTTCTCTTTTCGCTTGTCGAAGGTGACACACAGCAGACCATGTACCTCATCAGGAAAACCAACGATCGTAGCCTTCAGAGGGTCATCAGCAGGAATGTTCTCCTCAGCTTCTGTGAATTCTATAGTAGCTTCGGTCCCTTATCGTGACCTTCTCACACCAACAAAGCTATCGGATAAGGAATAGCCTTCGAAGAAGGTGTTGGCTGAGGTGTATAAATTTGCGTATGTATTCAACATATGCGGGCCCACTTCAAAAGTAGCTGAGGGCATGGTAAATACAGCTTTAGTGTCCCTCATACTATAGTACCTCCATCCTCGTGCACCATCGACCAGATGCCCAAAAACTTTAAGGCAGGTGGTTGTATTCCCAACATGCATTTGGTTATAGCCGAATCGACGAGAAAATCGGCTTGACAGGTATGGTTCCAGATTGCATTCATTCTCGAACCGATATACCAGATGTGAGGGTCTGATCATTTTCAACCAAGTAAAGGGTACTGGAGGTGGACGAGTACCCATAGGCTCTAGATCCATAAGAGGAGCCTGGAAAGTATCGTACCCAGGAGAAGGAGGAGCGACACAGAAGAACGTCAAGTCGGAGCCCATATTCAGTGCTTTTCGACAATCAGAAAGTGAATCCACTTTCCATCGAGACTTGGCATACTGATCGATAAAATATCCTCCCGTAGCACTCTAGATCCATATAACAAGAATGGTGTAAGATTAACCAGCCAAATAAATAAGTATACGATGTCTCAGTGCGAGGAAAGTCTTCTCGAGAGCCGGGCGTATCCATCATGGTGGTTATGAATGCATGGAGACTTGCATTCAACCAACAAGTCATCACGGAAAGGATATCCATCTTATATTCCAACACTAAACATACTGCGATGAACATCATGCCTCGATGGATGCGATCAACCGCACTGGCTCCGGGAACCAAGAACCGTCGCAGCCAAAGAGAGCAGAAGGCCGCCAAAGTAGCCTCCGGAGACATGGTTATACCACCCTGTCTTATGTAAGTCTCAATAGGGGTACCGAAAGTATAACCATGCCAGTATTCTTCCAGTTCATTATCAATATGTCCTGATTCTTTTATCAGTCTCTCGATTGTGTTTCTGTCGAGCGGTTCAAAGAAACGGGGCTCACACTCCAAATGTTCTTGTACCTTACTCTCCGCGGCATGACCCAGGAAGAGATACACCAGCCACTTGGATGTATGGCATGTCCCAATTGCCCTGCTCTTATATAAGAGAGTACAGATCATGAAATGACATAGCAACTCCTCGAAGACTGCCACCATTCGAGAGTTCTCTTTGGCTAGAGCCTTTAGTTCTTCTTTATTTGGCACGTACTCTTCGTAGGGATTTTCACCCATTGGCAGATGAGATAAAAACAATATCTCGTGTAAGGCAAGGCCTATCTCCCTGTGAGGAGTCATGAAGGTACCAATCCTGTTGTTGTACCTCTCTACTAAAGCTAAGAACATATTGGAATTGGTTTGGACGCCACATGTGGTGGTCAAGACGGCTTCATAAAGCTCCAACTCAAGCATCTTGTCCTTGAAGTTGTTCAGAGCCCAAACTGAGAGTTGGTTCCAGCACTTAATGTCTAGATGCATCAAAACCGTCAACCGCATGTTTGGGACAGGATATGCTCCTCATGCTGCAGCAAAAGTATTCGCAAAAAAGGGTATTCTGATCAGAATCATCAAAGACGAATCCTCGGCCGGCACGCAGCTTCGTTCCAAACCTCTTAAGTGCGTGTTGTGTTTCTTAGAGGAACTGAAGAATATGTCTCTCCTCTGGGTCCCAAACCTATGATATATCTTTCCAACCTAGCCTGGTGGAATGGAGTCAGATCCCAAGACATCTTCTGAGGATAGCTGGCATGGGTGTAGCAGGACAGAGACAAGTTCCTCGCCATGTCTGTGAGATATACCAATATCTCTCTTCTTTTGTAGACTCATTTTTTTGTTTTGTCTTGGATATAGAGACTTTTTCAATGGCTTCTCCAAATAAGAAGGCTGGTTTCCTACGGGGAGCCTGATCCATACTTAAGAAGGGTTCACCTTTCATCAGGCATATTTGAGTCCTTTCATCTTGGCACTCTAGTAGAGGTCTTCTGGTAGCAGGTAAGTCGTATTGTAGGAAGTTAACATAAGAAAGATCTTCTTGGTATTTCGATACCCGAAAGCAGAAGCTAATATCTCAGTATGAGGGTCTTCCCTGAGATTTTGTGCATGCAGTTATGTCTCGTGTAGCAGGATAATATGTATATTATTTTTTGAGTTATGACACAAAATGCGCTGCGCACTCTGAATGAATAAAAGAAGTGCGTTGCGTGATTCATGTTTTTTAGCCGACACACTGAAAGATGTGGCATATTTTTAGAATTTGCACAACGCCAACTAATACTCTGATAGAGACAGTTGACACTGGCTAGGGTTAGCGCTATAAGCGAATGGCGCTCGTCTTCCCCGACCAATTATTCACCTTCGAAAGCAGGGTTGGTCTCCTCGGCTCTCGCCGGCGATGGCGCGTGTCTTGGCGCCCTCAGCGGTGACGCCCACGACGAAGCTCCGGTGACGCCCTTGCCTTTGCCAGTGGTGGATCTCCTTGGTGCCATTGTCGACGCTTGAAGAATTTGTAAGAAGAAGAAGAAGAAGATGAAGAGAGTTCGAAAAAGAGAATTTCTAAGTAAAATTTTTCTCTTTTGCGCACTAAGTAGCGGGTCGGATAGGATTCTGCGCACACAAAATCTCCTGAAATACTTCTTATTCAAATTATTTCAAATTTTTAAATTTTTTAAATTTGAAAACTATTAAGGGGGTCTTGTAGAAGCTTTAAAATGCCAAAAGAATGTATTGCGCCATTCACAAATGACACCAGGCCATATCCATCAAATAGCGCCCAATATCAAATAGCGTTCAACAACAAATGGCACATGTCATTAAATGGCGCCTGGCTGCCATGTGTGACCTTTCTCGAGAAGCTAAGTCGTCAGTCATAATGAATGACAACACGACAGTTGAGGAAAATCGTTTCGAATTTCGAGCACGTGGCGCTCGAAAAGATTGTGTCAGATACGTTATAATGGTTATCGGTTACTCCGTGCTATTTATCATTGGCACGAAGTAACCGACTCCTCATAGAATCAACAGACAACATGTTTTACAAGTTGGCGATCCTCAATACCATGCGCCATTTATCAACTGGCGCCAATCAATCAACTATCATCCAGAAGCAGTTAAAGATGACGTGGCGCATATGCCACTAATCTCAAAGAACGTACACATAATACTGTCTACGACCAAGTGCAATTCTTTCACAGAATTCTATGAGTCCTATGCAGTTAAGCTAACCGTTCGTACAAATGGGTGAAGTAGAGTATGGTGCACCAAAATAGTACAAAATCAGTATGTTTTGTACTGTGCGCCAATCATTGCAACTACCTGACAGTTATCATAAAACTCTATAAATAGAGTTCAAAATCATTTTTCAAGTCATCATTAATAATCATAGTCTTCTGACAAGGCTTCCGCAATACGTTCCAGAGCATTTTTTCTCCGACATTACATCATCCAAGGGATAAAGTGATCGTCTTCTGATCAGGTTCCTGAAGTTGTACTTCTCCAAAATCAAATTGTACTATTGTACTTTCTTTTCTTAGTTTGTATTTAAATTTTCTCGGAAAAATTTTGTTTTTACAAACAATTACAAAATTTGAAAAAATCAAACGACAGATTTAGAAAAACAATCCACAAGCTCTATAATCTATAACTCCCTCCAGACTTGTTACTAACTCGCTTACCCAAAGCCTTCTCCTAATACCTTTTTCTACTTTAGCTAACTAACCTAATTGAAAATTCTAGTTTCCAAGGATACTTAGAAATGGGCTAGGTATGCTTCCTCTCTTATATCTATATAGCTATCAACTATATACAAATATACAGACATATATTCATAATTGTATATCAGGTATCTAATATATATATATATATATATATATATATATATATATATATATATATATATATATATATATATTTTTATATATATATATATATTCTTCACACACATACACACAGCTATCAAAATAGAATACATGCAATACACTAGAGTCAAACCATGAAAGAGATTGGGCCAATAGATGTTAAAAATAGTCCTAATGAATTTCTAAGAAAATCAAGGAAAATTCTATAGGAAACATATGATAATAGAAATAATTTCTGAAAATGGAATCAACCGTTAAGATTTCAAATAAGGCCAAAGTTAAACAAATCAAGACAATTTTGGTAAAGTTTTCAATGGCGATAAGGAAACCAAACATGATATATTTATAACATGGATATAGTCTCAATAGTATCCGAAAACCATACATATCCGAAGTTACTTTGCCTAGAGTTCATGTCCCGCCAGTATAGTGTACATCTTGCTGTAGTGAACCTTTGGCTCCATAACCCATATAATGATAGATTACCGAATATTCTATCAACTTTACCTAATATTGATGGAACAACTCAAGAGATCAGAGATTTAGGATATAGTCTCAATAGTATCCGAAAACCCATGAATAACTGAAATTACTTTAACTTAGAGCCCATGTCTCGCTAGCGCGCATCTGGCTGCAATGGACTCACAGTCTCCATAATCCAGATAAATGATTGTAGAGTGCATCTGCCATGCCATAATAGGTCATCAAATATTTTCTCAACTTTATTCATAGGAATTTCAAAGGAGTTTTGAAAAATTCAAATGAGTTGTAAAAGTCCTAACTATGATAGAAAGTGACATAAGTATCTATTCTTTAGAAAACAAGAAGGTTAATCCAGTGCAAGTAACTGTCCAGTAGGTCTTTGAGAATCAATTTGTCAATTACCAGTAGAGAAAAAATGACTGAAGTTAAGAGGAGTATCTGTTCTCTTACCTTTCTCTATTCAATGGATTGAGGACATAAACTTATGAATTTGATCAACCTGACTCTGAATTATAGAAATAATACATCTTCAAGTTGTGTAGAACTGGTGTAAATATTTCTGTCTCTAGAGAATTACCTAAGGGATATTGACCTATACCGGAATTGAAAAAATAATTCCTTATGGTCAACGAAAAGTTTGGGGATCTAAATAGATAAGTTAGAATAAGTAGTTAGTCTAGGTTTCTATGGTAGAATATTTGAATTGATTCAAAGAGAGTCAATCGAAGTAGTCTAACAAAACCATCAAAGAAATTTGGAGGAGTTGGGAATATTAGTCATTGATGAGAGGTTTGCTAAAAGAGGGGTCAAAACTTCTAAAATAGTCTTTGGCCTAGTCCCTAGAGAATTTTAGAAACTAATAGAGAGATAAAAAACGATTCTTAGGAAATATAATTAGTAAATATACATAATCTTGCAATCGGCCTAAGCTGTGATTGATCATTCCTATGTTGTAGGCTCCCATTGGTACTCTAATCATAAGCACCATTAGACGGACCTACATGGGTCACAGTTAACTAAAAACGTGTCACGACCTGCTCCCGAATAATCGTATACGTGTCGAACTCATTCAGTCTATGTTATGGATTCAACGTAGTAAGTTGTACTAAGTATCTAAAGAACTTCACCAAATAAGACAAAATCCAAATCACAACATCTATTATGTTCTAGAGTTCGACTGAATAAAATGTTACAATATCCAAAAGTAAAATCTATTATACAAAATATAATTATATCTAAATGTCACCAGCAACTCCTAGGTCCTGAGTCATAGTATAGTCCTGCTCAACTAAGTTCTCGGGCTCCTGCCCATAAAAGTTAGAACCTCAAGTCTCAAGTTCACATACAATATATCCAGTCAGGAGCGGTACAAAGTACATTCTACAATAATAAAACAAGTACAACATGTGAACAAGTAAAGGAACAATGAAACATGATGAACTGTAAATGCATAAGCTACCAGACTGAAATATGTAATCAAAAGATCATGACATATGAATTTGAAATAACTACTAAAATATGTGACCGGCTGGAAAAATATCATGAATAAGCACAAGTAATGGTATGACTTAGAATCCCACGTGCACGTTGTGAGACCTAAGCTATCAACATGAAACCTAGGTTGGGCTTTGGTCACATATCTGTAGTATTTCCCCTCCCCATATACCAGTAAAGATCACGAACCAGAATATAGATCAAGTCGTGTAACAATGTATCCAATATGAAAAGAATACAAAAAAGGGTTAAACATAGAATCAGAAGTTAAATATGACTAGTAGAATCAAGATGATCTGGAAGTGATTAAAGTTTTAAAATTTAGATATGGTCAAATAAAATAATTTGACATGATCAAATTCTAGACATGATTAAAATCAAAATTTAGGCATAAAACAATAGTACCAAAATGATATCGCAATAATTAAATTCTATAATAGATTTGTGACTTGAGTACAATAATAAATCGTTTAGGCATAACTATCATGACAACGACTAAAATTTAAATCATTTAAACACGATTAGAAAAAATATATGGTCAAAATTATTTAAGCTATTTAGGGTCATAAGTGCTAAAATAGAAATGATATGACTAAGAATAAAACAAATTTTTTTTTGAAAATTATAGCTTTACTAGAAACCAAATTTAAATATGAGTGAAAATCAAGTCACTTTTACAAAATTTAAACAAAAAAAATTAAATGACATATTTAGAAAACTAAACCACAAGCTCTATAATCTATAACTCCCTCCAGAACTAACCTAATTGAAAATGCTAGTTCCCAAGGATACTTAGAAATGGGCTAGGTATGCTTCCTCCCGTATATATATATATATATATATATATATATATATATATATATATATATATATATATATATATATATATATATATATATATATATATATATATATATATATATATGGAAGCGGATCAAAAGCCCCCTTAGAAAACCCCCTAAAAACCCCCTCACTCTAATCCGTAATTTAATGTTAATATTAATGTTAATATTAATATTAATGTTAATATTAATGTTAAATACTAAAATTAACATTAAACTTAACATTAAAATTAATATTAACATTAACATTGACATTAACATTAACATTAACATTAATATTAACATTAATATTAACATTAATATTACGAATTAGAGTGAGGGGGGTTTTTAGGGGTTTTCTAGGGGGGGGGGGGTTTGATCCGCTCCCTATATATATATATATATATATATATATATATATATATATATATATATATATATATATATTATTTTCCCTATATATATATATATATATATATATATATATATATAAATATATATGTATATAAAAAAAAATATGTATACACACACACACACACACACACACACACACACACATATATATATATATATATATATATATATATATATATATATATATATATATATATATATATATATATAAAATATATATATTTTATATATGTATATATATATATATATATATATATATATATATATATATATATATATATATATATATATGTATATATATATATATGTATATATATATATATATATATATATATATATATATATATATATATATATATATATATATATATATATATATATATATATATATATATATATATATATATATATATATATGTGTGTGTGTGTGTGTGTGTGTGTGTGTGTGTGTGTGTGTGTTTAAAAAATATATATACATCTGTCAAAATAGAATACATGCAATACATTAGAGTCAAACCATGAAAGAGATTGGGCCAATAGGTGTTAAAAATAGTCCTATTTAATTTCTAAGAATATCAAGGAAAATTCTATAGGAAACATATGATAAAAGAAATGATTTCTGAAAATGGAATCAACCGTTAAGATTTCAAATAAGGCCAAAGTTAAACAAATCAAGACAATTTCGGTAAAGTTTTTAATGGTGATAAGGAAACCAAACATGATATATTTATAACATGAATATAGTCTCAATAGTATCCGAAAACCATACATATCCGAAGTCATTTTGCCTAAAGTTTATGTCCTGCCAGTTTAGAGTACATTTGGCTGCAATAAACCTTTGGCTCCATAACCCAAAGAATGATAGATTACCGAATATTCTATCAACTTTATCCAATATTGATGGAACAACTCAAGAGATCAGAGATTTCGAATATAGTCTCAATAGTAGACCCATGAATACCTAAAATTACTTTAACTTAGAGCCCATGCCTCGCTAGTGTGCATCTGGCTGCAATGGACTCACAGTCTCCATAATCCAGATAAATGACTGTAGTGTGCATCTGCTACGCCATAATAGGTCGTCAAATATTTTTTCAACTTTATCCATAGGAATTTTAAAGGAGTTTTGAAAAATTCAAATGAGTTCTAAAAGTCCTAACTATGATAGAAAATAACGTAAGTATCTATTCTTTAGAAAACAAGGAGGTTGATCCAGCACAAGTATATGTCCTGTAGGTCTTTGAAAATCAAGGGGTTAATTACCAATAGAGAAAAATGACTGAAGTTAAGAGGAGTATCTGTTCTGATACATTTCTCTATTCAATGGATTGAGGACATAAACTTATGAATTTGTTCAAACCTGACTCTGACTGATAGAAAAAATATTTTTTCGAGTTGAGTAGAAGAACTGGTGAAAATATTTCTGTCTCTAGAGAATTACTAAGGGATATTGACCTATACCGGAATTGAGAAAATAATTCCTTATGGTCAATAAAAAGTTTTGGGGTAGATAATTTGGGATAAATAGTTAGTCTAGGGTGCTACGGTAGAATATTTGAATTGATTCAAAGAGATTCAATCGAAGTAGTCTAACAAAACCATCAAGGAAATTTGGAGGACTTGGAATATTAGTCATTGATGAGAGGTTTGCTAAAAGAGGGGTCAAAACTTCTAAAATAGTCTTTGGACTAGTCCCTAGAAAATTATAGAAACTAATAGAGAGCTAAAAATGATGCTTAGGAAATACAATTAGTAAATATACATAATCATGCAATCGGCCTAAGCTGTGATTGATCATTCCTATATCGCAGGCTCCCAATGTTACTCTAATCATAAGCACCATTAGACGGACCTTCATGGGCCACCACTAAAAACGAGTCACGACCCGCTCCCGAATAATCGGATATGAGTCGGACTCGCCCAGCCTACATTGTGGACTCAACGTAGTAAGCTATACTAAGTATCTAAAGAACTTCACCAGATAAGACAAAATCTAAATCACAGAATCTATTACGTTCCAGAGTTCAATTGAATACAATGTTATAATATCTAAAAGTAAAATCTATTATACAAAATAAAACTATATCTAAATGTCAGCAGCAACTCCTAGGTCCTGAGTCATAGTGTAGTCCTGCTCAACTAAGTTCTCGGGCTCATGTCCATATAAATTAGAACCTCAAGTCTCAAGTTCACCTGTAACATATCTAGTCAGGAGTGGAGCAAAGTATATTCTATAATAATGAAACAAGTACAACATGTGAACAAGTAAAGGAGCAATGAAACATGATGAACATGAATTATAAGTGCATAAGCTACCAGACTGAAACATGTTATGAAAAGATCATGACATACAAATTTGAAATAACTACTAAAATATTTTACTGGCTGTCAAGCCCCCCGTCGGACTGATCGTCCTCGCTAAGGCGTGATACCGCACGAGCCTATGTTGCACTCGTACAAGACGGGTTCCTTAACGGTCGATTACAACAGCTTGTGACGGGGTCATTGCACAAAAGTCCCAACCAAAAATATTGAGTATACAAGGAAACACAAGCATTGAAACAAAATTAGAATCTTTTATTGATACTTGAAATAAAATTACAAAGGTGCGAAGGCAATTACAATCATCAAGCTCACTTTTCTATCTGATTACAATCACTCAGCTCTCTCTCATCTTTTAATACAATTGACGAGCCAGCGGATGCTTCAGATAGACGATGTCCATACATTATGTCCCATATAGATGAAGTCTTCAATGCGGCCGCATGCCTCGAAACGCTAAGGAACTCTATGCCTCAGTGCTTCCAAGTGAGCTCCGCCTCGATGAGCATGTACCTATAACATGTACATACAAACTGTGTGGGTGTTAGTACACAACCATACTGGTGGAGTGAGATCCTCGCTCACAGTTACAAAACCAACACATTTATTTACTTTGTACAATATAATCCTTTTATGATTGTCTTTCTGTTCTTGCCTTAGGATCGATTTTAGGACAGACTCTTGGCCTATTTGTGTCTCTAGACCATCACCGTGCCTCACACCAATAACTTACTTATCGATGTACCTCTAGACTATTCTTGTGCTTGCAACATCAAGTATCGACTCATACTTATCCTTCCGACTCATACTTTGGGATGCAACATGTTTCATGCTATCGACTTGGTCCATGCTTCATATATCGAAGCCGTGCATCATAATTCAACATGACATACCAAACTTTGCCTTACGACCCTTCCTGACTTAACTCGAGACGACTCAATCCCGACTTGCGAAACTTGTGTTAATGACTCAAACATGATGCCACATTCGTGCCGAAGCATGTGTCCTTGCTATAGCCAAATCCTTAGGCTCCATAATGTGTTGCAACATTGTACACCTTCTTAACTCAATTCATTACGTGCTTGTCCTTTCTTTGATTCGATCGATACCGTGCATGCGGATTGTCACTTAGCACACTGACTCATCTATATGAAAGGTCACAAGCAATGTCAAGCTATCTTAGACTATAGCTAGGTTAGACGATGACCCTTTTGCATACGGGTAGCGAGTCCTATGCAAAAGTTCCTGAATCACCCGTACCGATTCATTGCTGGCGTGCGCCGATTCATGGTTGGCGTTTGCTATAACTTGTTCCTCCTGGGCTGATTCATTGCTGGCAAAAGTTAGGAACTACACCTTATGCATAAGTTGTCCATGACCATGCAATGGTACCTACCTAACTCACAATACGACTCAAATTATGTTCTTTTTCATTCATGACCATACTTTTCATACTTCCTGAGAGACTCCCAAGCCATGGGACTAGCCTTGGCGACAAACGGTCGCATAAACTTTTCCATTCTTTTAAAACCCATAGAACGGCTACTGTATTGCCTTCCAACTTAACTTGAACAAAACGTGCTCCATAGACCATGGCATACTTATCCTTAAACCAACCGTGTCTCGTGTCTTAAACCAACTTGTGTTTTATGCGACACTACTACCCAATGTTTTACTTAACAAAATGCCAGAAAAAATTGGCTTTTGAAAATAAAACGAGAAAAAGTACAAGAAGTACAAGTTTGATTCTGGGAAAGTATTGCTATGGAAGTCTGATCTGTAAATGATCACTTTGTTCCTTGGACCATATGATGATGATGAAGATCACTGCTTGAAGTTGAACAACCGGAAGAACTAAGTCACCAGAAAGGTATCGACGTACTTGGGCACTGATGGCAAGGCCGAATGCTTTCCTGCTTTGCTTCACTCTGTTCTGGAAGAAAGGTTGAAGAAGAATGCTCTGGAAAATCAAAATCTCTAAGTTCTGATCTCTGTATTCTCTCCTGTCTCTGTCTGTGTGTGTTGCTTTGAGAAAAATAAGTCCATTTATAGACTTGGGCTCTTGTGCGTAAAAACTCAGCAAAAGTTTCGTCTTTACGCCAACAACCGCCACCCACGACCAAAGTCATCCTCTGTATACGTTGACACGTGTCCCATCATTTTATTAAGAATAGGATGCACGTACACACATTCTTCGGGATGTGTGGCATGAAAGCCATGTAGGCAAACCACGTTCCAAGCTGGTCAGAAAGAATAGGGCGTAAAAATAGCCCCAATGTACTCTGAGCGTAAAGTAGTAGACTAGGCGTAAAATAGCCCCGACATAGACTTCCCACGTAAAGTGGTTGTTAAATAACCTTGAGCGTAAAAGTAGCTCAAATAGACTTTACGCACACATCAACTGTTGAGCGTAAAAGCTCATTTAGTCTTCATGCGTAAAAGAAGCCATAGTGTGAGCGTAAAGTAGCTCAATCCATATACTAAACGACAACATTGGTCTCTGTGTAAAAAGAAATCCCTTTGAATTCTGTGATATATGCCATCATTAATATCTCCATGTCAGAGTTTGCATTAAATGTGAGACTTGACAGCTTTGTCCAGCGTAAAAGTGGCTGGTCCGTCCTTGGCGTAAAACCATGGGTGTAGACCCGAGCGTAAAATGATCAGCCTGCTTTAGGCGTAAAGTGATTAGCCTTGTCTTAGGCGTAAAGTATTTAGCCTCTCAGTGGCGTAAAGTAGATCAATTTGAGTGGAATGATCTATCACTTTGACTCTCTCTTTAAGCATTTTTTATGCTCCTACAAGACCCCCTTCAAAGTTTTCAAATATCTCCAAAATTTGGAACACTTTGAACAGAAGAGTAAAAATTGAGTTTTGACCAGTTAGCGTAAAATTCTGGATACGCAACAGTCATCCGCGTAAAAGCGGGGATATCCAACAGTCGGCATAATTTTCAATAGTGTCGGTCAACACTTAATCGTCACAATAAATTTCTTTCTCGAAACTTTCGAATGCCTTTTCGCTTCCCCGAGTTTGCATTAATAATGAGCAGTTTCCAACGAGGGATATGAAGAGTTGATTTAATTGTATAAATAAGAAGAAATTCTTCACTCTTATCATTCATCCTCATAGTAACATGGCTTCCAAGAACGAGATTACCAACAAAGAGGCTTCGAGCTCCAGGCTTGATTTTGAGCGAGCATACAACCTTTTAAAGTGCTTTGGACTGACTCCAGCAGTCTTCAGTCGCACCGATGGCGGTCCTTCAACTGCGTATGAGGGAACAGGAGATGCAGAGGCATTTCTTAATCTGATGCGTCGCTCCGAGATTCGCAATATGCGCGAGTTAGGTGCCTCCCTTCGTCAGCCCGACGAAGGAGACAAAAAATAATGTTTTATGTATTGCGACTCTTTTATCTGTAGGGGCCACTCCCCATTTATAAATAAAATTTTGATATTGATCTCATCTGTTGATGTACAGAATTGTTTAATCACTTCTTTTGACTGCTTCTATGGTTGTTAATTCCCAAGAAACAAACCAGCACGTGGCATTTGTCTTGTGGTTACGAGAGCCTTTTAATAGGATATTCTCCCGAAACAAACTCACACCAACAGTTTCTTCAATCTTTATAAATAGCCGAGAATGTTTCATATATTCTCATTCTCATTCCTCTGAAGATAACTTTTTACAACGTCGTTCTCCAACAAGTGACAATGGCGATGCTTTCCAACAGCGTTCCTTTGTACGCCCAGTCATCAGATGTAGATTCAACCACTATTAGAGCAAAACCATTTGACTTAAGTGGTAAGTCTGATCGTAAGCAATTATCTGCCTTTGAATTTTTTGTTGAAAACAGCTGCTCATGAGCGTAAATTCTTGACGAGCGTAAAAAAGCCTTGCTAATGAAGTGCACATGCAGCAACGACGTAGAAGCCTTGTTGAATGGTGGCACACCTGAGATACGCCAAAAACCTTGCTGAAGTACTAGCGTAAAAGCCTTGCTGAAGCACTGGCGTAAAAAGCTTTGCTGAATAGTGATACACCCGAAGCACTGGCGTAAAAAGCCTTGTCATCTATTTTTAGTTAGCGTTTAACATGCATCTGATGATACTTCTGTTGTTTTCTGCAGAAGTTTGGCTGAAGAGCTTTTCCAGAACCGGCATTGGTGACTTTGACGCTGTGAAGAGCGTTCTTCTGACATCAACATCAGGGAGCTCATGCGCTTTTGGTGCGCAAATCAAACAACTCAGAACTCTTCGTGGGATAGAAGGGTCTTCCTCTGTTGGTAGGAAGAGCCTTTATACACGGAGAGTTGGATGGTGGAGTTAACTCTACCCCGAGAAATCGGGAAGTAGAGTTCCTTTCACGGCAGAACTAGGAATCGTATCCCAATGCTGGATACGTTCTTATCTCCTCTGGAAGGCCGCCCCTACTCCACCAGTTGTATTGGCAGCAACACGCCTTTGGGCTGCCATACTCTGGGATTCTCCTCTCGTCTGAGAGAGAAGACCAGAGTTTGATTCCTACTGTTCTGGTCGCCACTGAGGCTCAGACAGCAAGGAATTGCCACCAACAACAAATCCGATGAAGAAGATCCAAAGAAGAAATAGATCTCAATTAGGTCATCGTTGTTGTATAGAAATGAAAATCCAAGAATGTAATAGATTTCCATTATGAATTGTAAGAAAGTCTAAGAAATGTAATAGACTTTTATGATATGAGAATGGAAATGATAATTCTTCTATGCTCAATAATTTGTATCTATCTGGATGTTATATGGACATGATAGATAAATGACATCTTGTTTTCTGTTTTAGAGTATATAATACTATCAGAGGTAATATGGACATAACAGTATATATGAACTCAAAAGAAAATTAGATTAATATCTACGCAGAGGTCAAATAGAAATGATAGATAGGAAAAGTAAGTAGATTTAGTATTTATTCAGAGGTCATGGAAACATGATAAATAACGAATCCCACTTTCTAATCAATTGATAAAATAGAAGATATAAAATCCCTCTCCCAGGAGACAAGAAATCAGCTTAACCAAACCTTGGTAGCTGGGGAATAGAGAGACAGATGTCATGAGTATATAGATCCATATCAATGTATGAATGAATCAACATAACTTTCGGGAAAAGAAAACATTGATTCAAATCCATAATTAAATGGATGAACCTGATAAAACGAACGGACAGGCCTTTTCGGAAATGAAATGTTGTTTTCAATTTCAAAGACCGGTTCATTAATAGATCTCTCCTATAAATAGGTGAGGATTCATTGTAACATTTCATTCTTATTTCCACTCCTCTATTGGAAATGTCCTCCGAGGATGCACAGTAAAAGAATGAAATCTCCATAAAGGTTGAGGATGTCATTGAGGCACACCCCGTTGAACCCACTGTATCAGGCCCAACCGAAATAGGTGGAAGCTCTTCTACGCCCAAGCCACCCCTAGACCTCCTTGCTTTCTTAGTAGAGCCAAAAAAAATTCCTGAAGAAGAAGCGCTGAGGATGGCTGCCTACAAGTTTTTTATGAACTCAGGCAGCGATATCTTCTATGCATTGGCTGACTATGTATTCAATAAGGAAGGGAGTGGCCCTCGTCCTTAATCTTTTATCTTGAACAAAAATAATAATAAAAGAAACTTTATTTTCATTCTCTCTTTTTTTTTATACATAGTATTTCTTAAGAAATTTGCCATTGATTGGCATCATGAGTAGATCTCCATTGGGCTTTGATAACCGATAGGCGCCATTGGAAAATACGGACTCAATTACATAAGGGCCTTCCCATTTTGCTTGGAATTTCCCTTTGCTTTTATGAGTCATCACCATCGGTCTTCGAACAGCTAATACCAGTTCGCCAACCTTGAATACCCTCTCTTGAACTTTACGATTAAAAGTTCAAGATATACGGGCTTGATATAGCTCAATATGCTGTTGTGCTTGAAGACGTTTTTCGTCCAATCCTTCAAGTTCTTGGAGTCGTAAACGATCATTATTCTCTGTAGTTAGCTCATTAGCAATAGCTATTTGAAGGGATGGAATCTGGATTTCCAATGGGAGGACAACTTCACATCCATAAACCAATGAGAATGGTGTAAAACCAGTAGGAGTTTGGACTGTTGTTCGATAAGCCCATAAACATTCTCCAACTTTCTTATTCCAATCACGTTTATTAGAAGAGACAAACTTTTTGAGAAGTTTGATGATCATCTTATTGAAAGCTTCGGCTAAACCATTAGCAGCTGGATTATAAGCCATAGAAGCCAAATTCTGAATTCGATTCTTGTCACAGAACCGATAAAATGCCTGACTGGCGAATTGCGGACCATTGTCATGAATTATTCGTCGAGGAATCCCAAAGCGATAAATGACATGGTGCTTGATGAAGCTGATCACATTAGATGTTTTTACTTCAGCAAGGGGAACTGCTTCTGCCCACTTAGAAAAGTAATCGGTTATAGCTAATATAAACCGATGTCCCTTGACAGAAGGAGGGTTAATAGGACCAATGATATCCATACCCCAAGCTTCGAAGGGCCAAGAGGCTGCTGTAGGATGTAGAAATTCAGACGGCTGATGAATAAAAAATACCATCATGAGGGCCAATAGTACCCCATTCTTCGAATGTGGTCTTATAATTTAGGACCTGGTTGATGAGCACCACAAATACCATCATGAGCTTCTTGCAGCATTTGTTTGGCTTCACTTTCTGAGAGACAGCGCAGCAAGAGTCCATCATATGAACGACGGTATAACATATGCAAAGACGAATCATAATAGAATCTAAATGATCGTCTCTTGATTGATGCAGCTTCTTTAGGATCTTCAGGCAAAATTCCAAGAACTGCATAATCAATGAATGGAGTTCTCCAATCCTTCTGCTAGGAACCTGACTCTGTGACATAACTTTGTTCAATATGCAGATTATTCTTCACACAGAACAAGTCTCGGTCCAACAAAGTAATTGTATTTTGCCTTCGGATTGGGACAGCCAAGTCTGCAGCTAAGCTAGCAAGAGCATTAGCCTCCACATTCTGAGAACGTGGTACAAATTCAATAAAGAATCCTTTGAATGAAAGGACCAACTCGACTACCACCTGATGATAAGAAATGAGATCAGGATTTCTGACTTCATAAGTCCCTCTAACTTGATTAACGATCAATTGAGAATCTCCATAAGCCTCTAGGAATTCAATATCCAATTGTTTTGCTATTTGGAGACCGATCAATAGAGCATTATATTCTGCTACATTGTTGGAGCATGGCTTATTAAGAGAATAGGCACGGTATATGACCATTTTGTCAGGAGAAACCAAGACGATTCCTACCCCAGAGACAATATTGCCTTTAGGTCCCACTCGTGACGCTCCATCAAAATATAATTGCCATATGTCATTCTTCAAAGTCATGTTACAATCCACGACTTCATCTGGAATGTCCTCATATAACTTCGATGTTTCCGGTATAGGGTGAGCAGCTAAGAAATCAGCTAATGCTTGGCCCTTTACTGATTTTTGAGGTATATAAACCATGTCATAAGGAGTAAGCAACATCGCCCAGGTGGCTAACCTAGAATTAAGAATGCTTGGTTTTCTCATCAATACCCGAATGGGATTTATTCTGGAGATGCCATGAATAGTCTGTCCTGTCACATAATGTCTTGTCTTTTGGACAGCAAAAACCAAGGCTAGACATTCCTTTTCCACAGGAGTATACCTGTGTTCAGCTCCGACCATCATTCTGCTCAGATAATATATTGCTTGTTCATGACCCATATCACTTTTCTGTGCAAGAAGAGCGCCAAGTGAATGATCCAAGGCTCGAACATATAACAAAAATGGTCTTCCTACTACTGGAGGTGCCAGAACAGGTGGATTTGTAAGGTATTATTTAATATCATTGAAGGCTTTCTGACACGCTTCATCCCAAACAAATGATACACCTTTCTTCAATAAACGGGAGAAAGGTTGGCATCTCCCAGAGAGATTGGATATAAATCTTCTGATATAAGCAATACGACCCTGAAAGCCACAGAGTTCTTTCAGATTACGAGGAGGACGCATTTCAAGAATTGCTTTAACCTTATCAGGATCAACATGGATACCCTGAGAGGTAATGACAAATCCTAAAAACTTGCCACTAGAAACCCCTAAGAAAGACTTAGTAGGGTTCATTTTCAATTGATGCTGGCGCATTAATTCAAATACTGTCTTCAAGTCCAGAATGTGATCATTCTTTGACCGACTTTTAACAGCAATGTCATCTACGTAGCATTCAACTATTTTCCGTAGATATTTTTGAAAGATATTGCTCATAGCCCGTTGATACGTAGTGCCGACATTTTTAAGACTAAACGGCATAACCGTATAGCAATAAACCCCAAGGGGTGTACGAAAAGCAGTATGCTGTTTGCCATTGATTATAAAAGTACAGAACAATTATCGGAGGACTGAACTTAGACTCACAATACAAACTCGCTTGTACAAAGAAAGCCTAGGAACGAAAATCTAGGTACAGCAATCTAAGTACAATTATTTATTTTAGATTCTGGAGGGTGACGATAGAGGCTCGGGAAGGCAACGACAGCCCTGTCTTACTCCTTGGACGATCGGTATGCAGTCTTGGCTCCTTGTGAAAAGATGGTTGACGTTGACGAAGAAGTGCTCTTTTTGCTCCTCTGTTGCTCTCCTGGCTTCTCTCTCTCTCTGTGTGTATTCTCTCTCTGACTCTGTATATTTTTTATTCTTTTTCGTCGCCGGTCTCTTGTCCAAAGAAATGATGCTGGCTATTTATAAGAGTGAGGTATGATCATTAGGGTTTGCTAATGATCATTATTTTGGAATGTCGGTGCTCCTTCAATCTATCTGAACCCTTGGTCCTGATTACAATGAATCTCGACCATTAATGAGGATAGCACCGAATCTTGTGAGCAATTAATGTTGATTGCTTTAAATCTTCATGATTGATTATACCAATGCCCGATTGCTCGCCACGTGTCCCATTGGCTTGATGATAAATGATATGCCTTGATCTCAGTAATTATGATGATGATGTCAGATATATTTGTTGAGATTCGGTTAAATCGTTGATTGATCCGATGCCACATGTTCTGATTGTGGGTCCTGCCAGAGCCACATAGGATGGGCAATACTTGAACCGCAGGGAGGTACTCTTCGTGAGCCGCATAGGACAATGCTTCATCGAACCGCAGGGAACGAACTCTCAATGAGCCGCATATGCATAGTCTTTGCAAGCCGCATGAGCTAGCGTTGTATTGAGCCTCAGGGGCTGAACTCTCAGTGGGCCGCATATGGCTGATTTCTGCTAGTGACTTCTCCGTGAGCCGCATAAAGCTGTTCTCTATTTAAGCCGCATGAGATTTGCCACGTGGCAACCTAGGATTTCTGACGGATCGGGTCAGAGATCTTCTTCTTTTCCTGAAGAGTCTGTCATTATGGCAGAGTCATTATGACACTTTATGCCAGAGCCGTCACAGTCATCAAATCGTGTCAGAGCATTAAATGAGGCCACTATTCAAAGGGCCAGCTGTAGGGAAGGATCTCAGGGGGACACGTGGCATGGATCGAGCCGCATATTCCTGCTGAACCGCATACACTCTTGAGCCGCATGAGACAGAGAGTCTTCCTTTGAACTGTATAAGACAGCTCCCATATGAGCCGCATGGGCTTCGTATCCGGAGCTGCATGGACCATTATTCTGATATTTTCTATGCTTCTACAGGACCCCCTTCAAAGTTTTCAATTTGCAAAATTGAAATACTTTGAATAAGAAGCATGGTCCCGTTCATGCCGCATAAGCGTCCCAGCCGCATAGATTCATCTGTCCGCATAGGCTCTTTGCCACGTGTCCTGACTACGTGTGCAAATCTTCATTAAATGCTCTTGATTCGTTTTGATTTAATGCCGTCTCTTGGGGGAGGATCCCAAAGTTTTTATTCTTTTGATTGTCCAGTTTGCCTCGACAGCCGAAGGGTCGATTACGTCGTACGAGGCGTCGGTTCATAGTCCTTCTGTCTATAAATATGCGTATGTTCGGTTGGATTTTTTTAGACTTTTTCTTGACCAAAAGCTTCTGTCTTTGTCTTGCTTGTTTTCTCTTTATTTCTATCTTGTAGCAGCGATATAATCCCGGAGGATGTGGAACTTTGAAAATGGATATGTTTCGTCTCATCTTTTCTTTCTTTGTACTAGGGTGTTTTTGTGGAACTGGACTTGCTGGGGGATTATTCGTGGACCTGTTATCCTAGGCATACCTTGGTTTTAGGTACGGATAACAAGTTTGGACAGGATGTCCGGAACAGCCGTGGTCAAGTGGTCATGGATGTTCTCGGTGCTAAAAAAAAGGAATTCCGTAGAGCAGCTGGGCTCCCGGGGCATGGTGGGGTAGTGGATTTATGCTAAGAAGCTTTAGCAAAGGAATATTTGTGGACCTATTATCCTTGGCGTACCCTGGTTCGGGATACAGATAATAGGGTGAAAGGAAAACCAACATATTTACTCAGAGGTCATGAGGACATGGCAGGCATGAGGGTTTTACCGTGGAACCTTCCTGCTCAGAGGTAGTGAGGACATGGCATGGAAGGTTTCACGGGGGATTTTCGTGGTCAACAGCGGACATTTGTGGACCTATTATCCTTGTCGTACTCCGGTTGTGGGTACAGATAATAGGTCGAAAGGAGACCGACATACTTGCTCAGAGGTAATGTGGACATGGCAAGCATGAATGGTTCTTCGACGGAGACTTCCCACTCAGAGGTAATGATAACATGGCAGGAGTAGGCTCAATGAAGAGGGAGTACATAGAACGACTCAGAGATAGGAGAACGTGGAGGTTCTATGTGAGGGGCGGTTTGTTTTTGGTGGAAGTGAAAACGATTCAGAGGTAATGAAGACATGTCCGTTTTCGGAAATTTGTGGATCGATTACCCTTTTGTGCACTGGGAGTGCGGGTATTGGATCATGAGGGAGGATCTCTTCCAGGGAAGCAAGTTCAGAGGTATAATCATACGTGACTTACTATCTGAAAGAGTGACCGAAATGTGAGTTCAGAGGCACCAGCGGGTACATAACTCGGTAAATTAACATATTAAGAAAGTGGGAGTCCAGTGGTACCAGCGGGTACATGACTCGATAATCTAAAGGGGATGTAAGGGTGAGTTCAGGGGCACCAGCAGGTACATGACTCGATAATCTTGAAATGTTGTGGGTGTGAGTTCAGTGGTACCAGCTGGTACATGACTCGATAATCTAAAATACTGAGGGTGTGAGTTCAGTGGTACCAGCGGGTACATGACTCGACGACCTTGTAGTGAATGTCGTTTAGACATAATATTTCTTCAGGAACTTGCCGTTGACGGGCAGCATAAGCAAGTCTCCGTTTTGCTTTGCAAGGAGGTAAGCACCGTTGGAGAATACCGTCTCAATGATAAATGGGCCCTCCCACTTTGGCTGGAATTTACCGGTGGTCTTG
This sequence comes from Iris pallida, assembly GCA_029216955.1. NCBI lineage: Eukaryota > Viridiplantae > Streptophyta > Magnoliopsida > Asparagales > Iridaceae > Iris > Iris pallida. The sequence continues at coordinate 33,069,316 of JANAVB010042618.1, forward strand.
TGAGTCATGACCATTGGCCTCCGGACTGCCAAGACGAGATCGCCTACCTAGAATGTTCTGATTTTGACCTTCTTGTTGAAGGCTCCTGAGATGCGTGCTTGGTATAGCTCGATCCTTTGCTGAGCTAGGAGGCGCTTTTCATCTAAGGCCTCTAACTCTTGCAGTCGACGTTGGTAGTTATCATCGATTGTCAATTGGTGTGTGAGGGCGACACGTAGTGAGGGGATCTGTGTCTCCAAGGGGAGGACTGCCTCACTTTCGTATACCAGGGAGAATGGTGTATTTCCAGTGGCTGTTCGGACCGTGGTGCGATAAGCCTATAAGCACTCGCCGAGCTTGTCGTTCCAGTCACGTTTGTTGGAGGAGACAAACTTTTTGAGAAGTTTGATGATTGTTTTGTTGAACGCCTCTGCTAACCCATTTGCTGCCGGGTTGTACGGCGTCGAGGCGATATTCTGAATACGGTGCTTATCGCAAAATCGATAGAATGCGTGGCTTGTAAACTGCGGACCATTATCGTGGATGATCCTTCGGGGCAGTCCAAAGCGGTAGATGACGTGGTGTTTAAGGAAACTGATCACGTTTGAAGTCTTGACTTCTGCGAGTGGGACAGCTTCCGCCCATTTAGAGAAGTAATCAGTGATCGCAAGTATGAAGCGATGTCCTCGGAAAGAAGGTGGGGTAATTGGACCAATGATATCCATTCCCCATGCTTCGAATGGCCAGGACGCCACTGTCGGATATAAAAATTTGGAGGGTTGGTGGATGAAGTCCGCGTGGACTTGGCAAGCTTTGCACTTTCTAGCATAATCTATCGCGTCTGCCACCATTGTGGGCCAATAGTAGCCCATTCGGCGAAAGCGGTCTTGCAGTTTCGGGCTGGACTGGTGGGCCTTGCAAACACCGTCATGGGCTTCTCGTACGGCTTCTTTGGCTTCTGCGTTTGACAGACACCGAAGCAGTAATCCGTCGTAGGAGCGGCGATACAGCATTTTCGTCTCTGTATCGTAGAAGAATCTGAGGGAACGCCTTCTGATGGAAGTAGCTTCCTTTGGGTTCTCAGGCAGGATGTCGTAGACGACGAAGTCGATGAATGGTTGTCTCCAATCTGGGGCGTCATCGATCATCTGTGCGGAATAACTTGCGACGAATTGCACATTATTTTTGGGACAGACCAGTTCATGGCCTATCACTTCCACTGATTGTCGATCATAATTCGGAACTGCTAGGGAAGCGGCGAGACCAGCTAGGGCATCGGCTTCAATATTTCGGAGTCTGGGGATGTGCTCGATGAAGAACCCCTCAAATACCGAGATGATATTGATCGCTATTTGATGATAAGGGATCATGTCTTCATGGCGTACCGCGTACGAACCCCGGATCTGATTGACGATTAGTTAGGAATCGCCGTACGCTTCAAGGTATTCTACCCCCAGCTCTCTTGCAAGTTGGAGGCCAATGACCAGAGCGTTGTACTCGGCCATATTGTTAGAACAGGGTTCAGTGAGGGAATAAGCGCGGTTAATCACCAATCCGGAAGGAGAGATTAGTACTACTCCGACTCCGACGACTATATTGCCTTTAGGTCCGGTCCTCGAAGCGCCGTCGAAGAACATTCGCCATATATTTTCGTGGGAGGTTGTATGCGAGTCGGCGACCTCATCTGGGATCTCTTCGTATATCCTGGAGGACTCCGAGCCCGGGTGGACTGCCAAGAAATCTGCCAGGGCTTGACCTTTGACTGCCTTTTGGGGGACGAAGATCATATGATAAGGGGACAACATTATTGCCCATGTAGCGAGGCGAGAGCTGAGTGCCCCTGGTTTAGTCATGAGGACCCTGAGAGGGTTAACTCGTAAGATCACATGTATCGTTTATCCGATGACATATTGTCGCATTTTCTGAATGACAAACACCAGAGCGAGGCATTCCTTCTCCACAGCGGTGCATCGGTGCTCTGGTCCGATCATCATTCGGCTGAGGTAATATATGGCCTGTTCATGGCCTGTATCGTTATTCTGTGCCAGCAGAGCACCGAGGGAGTGTTCCATTGCTCGTACATAGAGCAGAAATGGTTTTCCAGGGACTGGGGCTACCAAGATCGGAGAATTTGACAAATATTCTTTGATGCTATCGAAAGCACGCTGGCATTCTTCGTCCCATACGAATGAGACTCCTTTCTTCATGAGGTGCGTAAATGGTCGGCATCGCCCGAAGAGGTTGGAAATGAACCTTCTGATGTAAGCTAGCCTTCCCTGAAGGCCTCTGAGTTCGCGAAGATTTTTCGGGGGACCCATCTCCATGATTGCTTTTGTCTTCTCGGGGTCTACATGGATACCCTTTACGGTGATGATGAAGCCTAAGAACTTCCCGCTAGATACGCCCAGGAAGGACTTCGTAGGGTTCATCTTCAAATTGTGCGTCCACATTAGGTCGAATACCGTCCTTAGATCCTGCAGATGGTCTCCTTTTCTACGGCTCTTGACGGCTATATCATCAACATAGCACTCCACCGTCTTGCGTAAGTGGTCTCTGAAGATGATGCTCATAGCTCTTTGATATGTGGCGCCAGCATTCTTTAAACCGAAAGGCATGACTGTGTAGCAGTACGTGCCAATCGGTGTTCGGAATGATGTATGCTTTTCGTCGTCGGAAGACATCTTGATTTGGTTGTATCCCGAGAAGCCATCCATGAATGACATGCGCTCAAAGCCGCAGGTATTGTCGATCATGATGTCTGTGATAGGAAGGGGGAATTCATCTTTGGGGCATGCCTCGTTCAGATTACGGAAGTCGATACAGATTCGAATTTTCCCATTCTTCTTGAGGACAGGTACTATATTGGCGACCCAATCGTGATGTTGCTCCTCACGAATGAAGCCACTGGCTATTAGTTTGTTGACTTCAGCTTCGATCGCGTCCATGATGCTTGGACGGAAGCGTCGCTGTTGTTGTTTGACTGGCTTCGTCTCTGGCCGAATATTGAGTTTATGAAGAGCGATGTCAGGATTTAACCCTGGCATGTCTTCATAGCTCCAGGCGAACACATCAATGTACTCCCTGACAAGTTCTAACAGCGACTCCCGTTCTTCGTTGGTTAGGCTTTCACTGATGAAGATCGGTTTTGGAGAAGATTCGCTGCCGAGATCCACTTGTATGACCTTATCTTCAGTAGGAGGTTCTCTCAGTTCGAATCGCTTTTCCCATTGCGCGTCTAATTGCTGGGCCCATGGCTCTAGCTCGAGGATTTCGGGGATGTCTTCGTCTTTCTCGTAAGCGTCGGCAAACGTCATGTTGACTGACATGACTTGTCTGAACACATCTTCGATGCTGGTATCTGAGTCGGAAGTTGGCGATCCGGTTGAATGCGACTGCCAGTCGCATTCTTCATCTGAACTTTTCGGGGTCGTAGTAGGCGTTACATACCCTAACCCGCATCGAGTTTTGTTATAGTAGTTCCATGGTTTATCCGCCGGGGCTGGCGGCTTCAAAGGTAATCGTCGCCCAGTGTCATAGTTCAATCCTGGCATAGTCTCTAGATCATATCCCTATTTCTGCATGAGATATTTGGATTGAGGGCTATAGAGATACAGAGGCAGTCTTCCGGCATCTGACCTAAGGTCGTCTTCTTCTATGGTACAGGGATGAGGGTTGTTCGTCCGGCCGAAGATGACTGGATGATCCCCTCCCTTGTGTATTCGGTAGGCATCTTCTACTGGAGTAAGCTGGATTGCGGTGTACACATTTGTCACCTGTGTGTGTAGGTGAGCGCCTATGCCGTGTTCCATAGCATACATCGTACATAGCTTATTGAGCTCGATGTAGTTCAAAGATAACCCTTTATTGATGAAGTAAGGTATCTTTTCTAGGGGGATTACATCATCAGTGGAGGGGACATTAGTCTGGGCGGCCACATACTTGGCTAGTTCCGGTTCCTCTTCGACTACCCCTTGTGTGAACGAAGACTGAAAGGACGACCTAGGAAGCTTGATTGTCAGTAGTCCAGTTGATGGAGCAGAGCGTGGGGTAGTTGGTAGACTGGCGACCCCCCAGTTTGGCATTCGATGTGGAGCGAGGAGTGGCTGGTTCGCTGGAAGTGTCAGACCTTGCATCGAGGCGACAACCTTTCTTGGGAAGGCGTATTGTCAATGGCGTGTCCGAGGGTTTGAGCTTCCCTGTTTGTGGTTGACTGACTCTTGGTAACCTGATTGTTACTGGCTCCGTCGTGGGTCTCGGCACTTGGCCGAATCTCGGCAGCCGGATTATCATCTGCTCCTCTTGCGCCGAGAGACTGATCGCGTCCTTCCGCAGAGTGGCGATGAGGGGTGCAGACTTGCCCGGTTTGCGAGCTTGGAGGTGGATCGTCAGGGGTCCTTCTGATCCCGTGGCTGTCTCAGTATGAGCTTGTGTGTCTCCTTCATCCAGGTGCCTCTTCGACTTTTCGTATAAACAGGAGTCCGAGTAGTAAGATTCGACCCCTTTGAAGGGATCGATGTCAGCAAACTCTGTCTTCACGAAGCCGTGTTTGTCGACATATTTGAAGCACTGGTGTAGCGTGGAAGGCACGATCATATAATTGTGTATCCATGGGCGCCCTAAGAGGATGTTGTAAGAAGTGTCTGCATCTATGACGTAGCAGGTGACCTCGGATTGGAGATCGCCAATCTGATACTTCAGACGAATCTTTCCGATAGGGTAGCTCCTGCCCGAATTGAAACCGCTGATGGCGGTGCTTGTAGGTGTTAGGCGATGCATTGGGATACGGAGATGATGTAGCAGACCTTTCGGGATGATGCTTATGGAAGAGCCAGGATCAATGTGCATCCGATCCACCTTCACGTCGCCGATGTATCCCGTGTAGTATAGCGGGCGATCATGTAGGTTGGTTTTGATGAGCATGTCCTGCAGAGTGAAGACGATATTGGGCATTGCTCCCGTGCAGGCACTATCTTGGAGATCCATGGTTGAGTCCTCCCCAGTGAGGTTAGATTGAGCGAGATAGGCATCGGCATTTTGGAGTGCTTCGCTCAATGCAATACGAACGTCTTTGGAGAGCCTCAGGAGTTCATATAATGACAATTTGGCCGGAGTGTTAGCCAATTGTGCTAAGATGTCAAAGTTGTAGGACCTCTCTAGCCCTTGGGCTGCGTCCTTTTGGAGAGATTTGTCGAAGCGAGTCTCCTTCGGCCTAGGCTTGTCGGTCGTCGAAGGCTGGGCCGGTCCCAGAGCATCAGTTGCAGTGGGTTGATGATTTTCAGCTGGACTATCAACCACAGGTTGGGATTGCGCTCCGGACCGCGTGACGACGGCTGTAGCTTCCTCGTTGTCTGCTGAAATTGTGCGGCAGGTCTTGATTTTTCCACTCTTTTTATTGGTGGCAGATGGTGTGGGCCGAGTTACTTCTGACACCAAGTCTGGATGGACCCACATGACCTCTCCTCTTGAGGTGGTGAGAGGTACTAGACCAGCAGCTTGTTCTCGGGGCGGAGGAAGATTGGTAATCTCCATTGTCGCGAGAGGGACGGGAATTACCCCATCTTGGGTCTCCGTTGGAGGGAAGTTGCCGAATTGTACGGACACCATATTGGCTACTACGGTTACCTCTTCAAAGTCGATGGCCAGAGCGTTCGAATCGATGAGGCTTTGGATGTACCGTTTTAGTTGGTAGCAGTCATGTGTAGCGTGGTGTACATAACGGTGGTAATGGCAGAACTTCGGATTCTCCAAATCAGCCAGCCGAGGCTCCCGTCTTGGTGGAGGAAGCTGAATTCTACCTTCTTGTATAAGCATGTCTAAGATAGGCTTGACGTGGCCGTCTTCGAAAGAGTAAGTGATCTGAGGCCATTGCTTGTCTGCTGGCTGTGGCTCGGGCTTCTGGGTCGTGTCGGCCACCATAGCCTGTTTTCCCTTGCTGTCCCGATTGTTGGAGGGGTTACCCCTATTATCGTTGTTGAGACGCTTGCCCTTGTTTTCTCCTTCTGAGATGTGCAACCCCAGTTGGCGGGCCTTCTTCAGTCGTTCTTCAGCGCTTGTGGCGCTGATGATGAACGCCTTCCAATCTTTGAATTGACTCTCGCCCATCCAGAGACTGATCGTTGGAAGCAGTCTCTTTTGGCAGATTTCGATCAAAGAAGAATCCGAATTTCCGGAAGGCAGCTTCATGGCGGTCTGGCGGAACCGCTCGATGTAGTTCCTTGTTAGCTCCTTCTCCCCTTGGACGACGTCCATGAGAGTGGACATAGTGATGTCTTGTCCTACTTCATAGAATCGTTCCAAGAACATGCGCTTGAAGCCGGCGAAGGAATGGATGCAGTTGTCCGGTAGATTGCGGTACCAATCAAAGGCGACTCCTTCCAATGCTCCAATGAATAACCGTGTGAGGATCGCATCTTCATGGGGCAGATGGTCGGTGGTGACCTCAAAGTAAGTGATGTATCGACTTGCTGAGGTTTTGCCATCATACGGGTTGATGTTGAACGGCTTATATCTTGGTGGGAATGGAACATCCCTCCACTCAGCAGGATATGGTTGCCGTATTCTGAGATCTTGAGCGTTTTCTCGGGCATAAAACATGGCACGGAGCTCTTGGACCTCTCTTCTTACTTCTCGGGTCTCATCTGTCGCGGCGGGGGCTGTTATTTCAGGAGGATTATTGCCCAGGTTTGGTGCCGCTGAGTTCGAATCTATATTGACCGCGGGGCCCATGTTTGTTTGACCAGGCGCTCCTCCTTGTAAAGTGGGCAGGGCCGCTTTAATCTCGTCTACAGACTTGACCAAAGCAAGTAATATGGCTTCGAGACTGTCGATGCGCTGGCGATCACTGGAACCACCTTGATCGCTGTCCGTCATGAACACCGTTCTTACGTGAGGAGTGATGGAAGGAACGGTGGAGGATGTGCCCTCTGAGTCGTACCCATGCACCGAGAAGTCATCGGGATAGGTGGGAATGTTCTCTTCGGGCTCGAACTCGGAGGGAACGGTATCCCCAGCTTCAGAGCTTGCCTTGTCTTGAGAGTTACTGATGTCCTCGGGGGCATCAGCGTCCGTTGCTCCTGATGGAAGAGTTGTTTGTACGGACTCGGTTCCTTGGAACATCGGATTGTTGCGGATGTTCGGAGGAGTGTTACCCCCAGCTCTTTCAATCTCCAGCGATGTGGATGATGAATTTCCCATCGAGGTAAATTTCATCTTTGAACGGGTGTGTTGGAATATACCAGTGGAGGGCAGCCGTTTAGACGACAGTTTCTTAGTTGTAATGGTTGATATCTTCGGACTGGAGACGCTCGTTTTCTTCCTCCTCTCTTCTGTGGGAACTTTTTGAGCAGAATTGCAGGAGACAACATGAGGTGCCTCTTCTTCTGAGTTCGGGTGCGGTAGCCTTTGGTAGGCGGATGGCCGAGCTTCCGTCATTGTCGCGTTGTTGCAGCAGCAATTGACGATAATTTGGGTGCAGCGATGTCCAAGCGAGGACTCTTTGCACACCGACACTCCTTCTCTTTCCTTGCGTTTGTGGAGGATCGTCTCCCGCAAGTCAGAGGAACCACTCTGTCTGTTTGCCGCGGGGGGCTGGACTTGAGTGGTTGTATACAACTTTCCATCCGAGGCCCGTGTGATAGTCAACGGGACGCTCCGATAGTCAGAGGTTGGGACAGCTGACTGGGCTCGATGAGCCCCGCTGCCCTAGACTTCCTCCTTCTAGCACTTGTGGGTGCATAATAGGAGAGAATCATCAGGGTCGGGACCGTATGAGAGACGGTCGAAGACCGATCGAGAGAAGCGTGGAACGGACGCTATGCCGCCAGAGTTGGGTACCGTACAGGCTGTCTGCATGCGGTCATCTTCTGCTGTCGGATGAGTTATCTTTGGGCGGCTAGGAGTCTAGACCGTGCAGGCTGGCCGTATGCGGTTGGCAATAGTGGCCGCATGGGTTCTCTGCAAGCGGCTGCCTCCTGTAGCCTCATGTGTTTCATCTATGTGATTGGTGACTGTAGCTGTATAAACTATACGACTGCCAGATGTGACCGCATGATTCTTCTTCATGCGGCCAGCGACTGTGGTCGCATGAGCCTTTTTCACTCGGCTAGCACCCCTATGCGGCTCAGTTCGCGTAGAGTTCCTCTTTGCCTCTGCAAGTCTAGCATCATAGTGTTTTCTTCTGTCGGACTTGGAGACAGCAGAGTTGTCTACGGTCTGAAGTGGGGCCGTAGAAGAGTTCTTCTCACCGTCTTGAACAACAGAGGGTACACCGTCGGGGGCTTGGGGAGGAGCAAATGATTTTGGCCTCCACTCTTTGCGAGCCTTTGTCGTGCGGGTGCGCTTCTGGACCGGGCCAGCGCTTCCTTCGGAGAGCATCTCTTCAAACGCTTGTTGGTCGAAGCGGACGACCATCTTTTGTTGCGTGGAGCCAAGTTTGGCTGCATCCGATTGCATCACCAACTCCTCAGCCGTGGAGAAGTTTGTCCCCAGCAGAGTCGCCATCGTGTTTGCCATTGATTGTAAAAGTACAGAACAATTATCGGAGGACTGAACTTAGACTCACAATACAAACTCGCTTGTACAAAGAAAGCATAGGGACGAAAACCTAGGTACAACAATCTAAGTACAATTGTTTATTTTAGATTCTGGGGGGTGACGATAGAGGCTCGGAAAGGCGACGACAGCCCTGCCTTACTCCTTGGACAATCGGTATGCAGCCTTGGCTCCTTGTGAAAAGATAGTTGGCGTTCACGAAGAAGTGCTCTTTTTGCTCCTCTGTTGCTCTCCTGGCTTCTCTCTCTCTCTTTGTGTATTCTCTCTCTGACTCTGTATATTTTTTATTCCTTTTTGTCGCCGGTCCCTTGTGCAAAGAAATGATGCTGGCTATTTATAAGAGTGAGGTATGATCATTAGGGTTTGCTAATGATCATTGTTTTGGAATGTCGGCGCTCCTTCAATCTATCTGAACCCTTGGTCCTGATTACAATAAATCTCGGCCATTAATGAGGATAGCACCGAATCTTGTGAGCAATTAATGTTGATTGCTTTAAATCTTCATGATTGATTATACCAATGCCCGATTGCTCGCCACGTGTCCTATTGGCTTGATGACAAATGATATGCCTTGATCTCAGTAATTATGATGATGATGTCAGATATATTTGTTGAGATTTGGTTAAATCGTTGATTGATCCGATACCACGTGTTCTGATTGTGGGTCCTGCCAGAGCCGCATAGGATGGGCAATACTTGAACCGCAGGGAGATACTCTTCATGAGCCGCATAGGACAATGCTTCATCGAACCGCAGGGAACGAACTCTCAATGAGCCGCATATGCATAGTCTTTGCGAGCCGCATGAGCTAGCGTTGTATTGAGCCTCAGGGGATGAACTCTCAGTGGGCCGCATATGGCTGATTTCTGCTAGTAACTTCTCCGTGAGCCGCATGAAGTTGTTCTCTATTTAAGCCGCATGAGATTTGCCACGTGGCAACCTAGGATTTCTGACGGATCGGGTCAGAGATCTTCTTCTTTTCCCGAAGAGTCTGTCATTATGGCAGAGTCATTATGATACTTTATGCCAGAGCCGTCACAGTCGTCAAATCGTGTCAGAGCATTAAATGAGGCCACTATTCAAAGGGCCAGCTGTAGGAAAGGATCTCAGGGGGACACGTGGCATGGATCGAGCCGCATATTCCTGCTGAACCGCATACACTCTCGAGCCGCATGAGACAGAGAGTCTTCCTTTGAACTGTATAAGACAGCTCCCTTATGAGCCGTATGGGCTTCGTATCCGGAGCCGCATGGACCATTATTCTGATATTTTCCATGCTTCTACATATGCTTCTCATCTTCTGGATGCATTTTGATCTGATTGTATCCTGAGAATCCGTCCATGAAAGACATGCGTTCAAAACCACATATATTGTCTATCATGACACCAGTGATTGGAAGTAGAAATTCGTCCAAGCTGCATTAAGATCTCGATAATCTATACAAACTCGGACTTTTCCGTTCTTCTTCATAACAGGAACAATATTAGCAACCCAATCCGGGTGTTGCTCTTCACGAACAAACCCACATGTAACCAACTTTTTGACTTCTGCTTCAATTGTAGCAATCATATCTGGTCTAAAGCGCCGTTGCTGTTGTTTTACAGGCTTGACATTAGATAAAATATTGAGTTTATGAGTAGCAACTTTAGGATCTAACCCTGGCATATCATCATAACTCCATGCAAAGATGTCAATATATTCTTTGATAAGTTTTATCAATTCTTCTTTTTCATCTTCGGAAAGATGCTTACTGATGAATATTGGTTTGGACGTAGTTCCATCTCCAACATCAATCTGGATAACCTCATCTTCTGTAGGTGGCTGTCGCTGTTCAAAACGGAGTTCCCACTGAGTATCTATCTGTTGAGCCCAAGGATCATTCTCAAATGGCTCTGATTCACCATCAATTTGAACCATGTTAACTGAGAATATTTGTCCAGATTCATCATATGAGGAATGAGACATATTGGATTCGACGAATTAAATTTCCTCCGAATCTGATGACTGCGAAGAGCTAGAAGAGAATTCTTCTTGTATATCGTCATTAAACATGTGGGACGGATCATATCCCAACCCATGCCGAGTCTTCTGGTAAAACGGATCACCACATAATGGTAGTCATCTACCCTTGCCTTGATTGAGACCTTGTATAGTCTTCAAATCATATCCCATATTCTGGATAATCTTGATAGATTGTTGACTATACTTGTCAATTCGGATTCTTTCTTTGTCTTTATCTTTCAGCTCATCTGCCTGAGCAACAAGGATATTTCTAGCCAGACCAAATACGATTTGGTGCTTGTTTTTCTTATTAGACGGAACCACAAAATAAGATTCTTCGTGACGTCTAAAAGTTACGTAAGCTTGTGATGAAGCGGCTATAGGTAGAAGATAGAGAGAAGATGTCAGGAACCTTTGAGCATAAGGTCCAACATCTACATGAGGAGGAAAAGAATTTTCCTTATGATCAATGTATAAAGTTTCTTCTGGCTCTATGTCACCTTTATATTGATGACTTTGCTTATCCGAAGATAAAGTCATTCTTTCAATAAACTTGACAGCCATATAATCGAAAAGGAAATCTTCATTGATATCAAAAAGTACAGAATGATCAATATTTACATCATTTACAATCTAATTACTACGCTTCGGATTAATCAACAGTGGACCATTATCCATCTTCTGCGTAGATTTGCCAAGATTGACAATCAATGGTGGTTCTGGATCATTCGTACAAGAAGTACGCCCTTTGACCTTGATCATAAAAGGTTGAACTTGGCTCTTAGCAGGAATATTTACTAATTCCTCAGATGAAGCTTGAGTTCTTCTTTTAACCTTGATTATCAAAGGTTGATCATTGACAGGTTGGGATTGGATTCGTCCCTTGACTATGATCTTCAAAGGTTGCTCTTCTGGCAGATCTTCATTAAGAGACTGATCCTCAGTAGATGATTGATCCTCAGCTATGTCTGATATCTCTTTCATATGCTCTTGTTTATAAAGCTTTGAATCAGAAAAATAGGCTTCGACACCCTTGAAAGGATTGATATCAGCAAACTCAGTCTTCACAACTCCTTGGGAATCCACATACTTGAAGCATTGGTGGAGAGTTGAAGGCACGATATTATGCTCATGTAACCATGGTCTTCCAAGAAGGATATTGTAGGATACATCTGAGTTGATAACATAGAAGGTTACCATAGTTCGGAGATCGCCAATCTGAATCTGCAGACGAATCTTCCCCAGTGGTTTACTCTTGCCAGAGTTAAAACCGACTATCGTAGTACTAGTGTAAGTCAGATCACTAGTAGGAATCCTCAGGGGTCTTAGCATACTCTGAAGAATTATGCTAATTGAAGACCCATGATCAATGTAGATCCTGTCAATTTCAGTGGATCCAATATACCCAGTATAGCACAGAGGCCTGTCATGTTTATTATGCTTCAACAGCATATCTTCTTGTGTAAAGGTGATGTTGGGAATTGCTTCCATCACACTATGACATTGCGGACATGAAACTGGAGTATTATCAGGACTCTTGAGTTGAGCCAAGCATGAATCTGCTTGAAGTAAAGCTTCACTCAAAGTCTCCCTGCTTTCTCTAGAAAGACGAAGCAGCTCAAATATAGATAGTCTAGCCGGAGTATTTGCCAACTGAGCTAGAATATCAAATTTGTAGGGTTTCATCACTACCCCCTGACTGGAAGCAGACTTCAACAGGACGTCAAAGCATACTGCTTTCTGTTTTCCCTTTTCAAACACAGAAGGTTTAGCTGGAACAGGAGAAGGTTGAGTTGGTAGTGTTTCCACTACGTCTTCTGCTTCTTTAGAAGATCCTTCATAATCTTTGTGGTACTCTTTCCCAGATCTTGTACCAGCAAAAGTTTCTTCCTCAGACTCAGGAGAAGGAAGTACCATATTACAGGATTTAGTCTTCCCTCTCTTAGCCTTCTTCTTGTAAGGAGCTTCAGAACCCAATCCAACAGTGGAATTTTGATTTTGAATTTGTAAAGGAAGTCGTATTCCTTTATCGTCATTCAAACCTTCTGCCTTTTGAAAGTCATAACCCATCTTTTTTATGAGAAGGACAGATTGCTGACTATACAAGTGAGTGGGCAGCGGACTTTTAACAAGTGGTTCACCAGAAAAAGAAGAAATCTCTGTAACTACAGAAGAGTGAGGAATAGAAATCTCTGTAGCTATAGGAGAATGATTGAGATTTCGAGGAGAAATCCCTGTAGGAGCTTTTTCATAAGCAGCAAAGACTTGTTGTGCCCGATATAAGGAAACACTATTCATGGCTAGCCACTGCTGATGAGTAAGCTTGAGCTTGGTAGGAGGAGCTAGACTTAGAGGACAGATGTTCAGTCCTCTCAATCTGTCTTCTAAAGGAAAGCCATCCCATAGCTGATTCAAGTCATCAGGATCTGGAATAACATGAGAAATCATGTTGCAGGTTTTGACTTTCTTACCCTTCTTGGATTTTGAAGTTTTACCTTCATTTTCCAACTCAGGCACTAAGTCAGGATGTACCCACATGATTTTACCATTCTTTAGTGTGAGTGGCAGCAATCCTGCATTTTCTTCTCTGGCAGGCGGGATATTCACGATCTACATCGTCGCCTTCGGAATTAGAATAATTCCATCTGGGACTTGCTGTGGAGGAAAATCTCCGAACTGAAGAGAAACCATATTGGTCATAACCGTATGGTCATCATTGGTTAAAGCAATAGCACCACCATTTATCAGCTCTTGAATTTTCTTTTTCAAGACATAGCAAGCACTAGTAGGATGATTAATGTATCTATGATAGATACAATATTTGGGATTATCAGTCAGATTCACCTCACTAGGCCTCTTGGGCTCCGGAATCTGAAGTTTGCCACTTTTCACCAGACATTAGAATATCCCTGGGATATCACTTTCGTCAAAAGAGTATTCTTCTTTTGGCCTGGAAGATTCTTGATTATTCGGTGTCGTTTTGTTCTTGGAAAGATTGACCATAAGAGTATCTTTTCCTTTCACATTACGATTGCCAGCATTATTACCAGGATTACTTTTCTTCCTTTTATCTACTGAAGCGAAAATCATTCCATGCTCACGAGCCAACCTACCATTGGTCTCGGCAGAAACTGCTGCTATGATAAACGAAGTCCAATCTGTGAATTGGAAACCCGTGAAGACAGCAATGGATGGTCACAGATTCATCTTGCATGTACTAATCAACGCTGAATCTGGCATACCAGGAGGCATCTTTAGAGTAGCCCGTCGAAAATGTTCGATGAACGTCCGAGTATCTTCTTTATCCTTTTGTTTGATTTCTATCAAGGAGGACATGTTCATGTCCATACCTCCTTCATAGAAGCGGGAGAGAAACATTGCCTTGAATTCGTCAAAAGATGAAATAGAATTATCGGGTAAGCTACGATACCAGTCGTATGCTGAACCCGTCAGGCACCCGATGAACACTCGAGTGAGAAGAGCATCATTTTTCTACAAGTGCACAGTCATAATATTAAAGTAATTGATATATTGACTGGGAGATGCGTTTACATCGAACAAAACCATAGATTGTGGCTTGAATTTCGATAGAAAGGGTACATCATTCTAATGAGGAGGATAAGGTTGCTTAATCCCTAACCTCTGGAGCAGATCTTTGTGCCTCAAAACTTCAAACTGTGCTTTGAGCTCACGCACTGCTTGAATGGCTTCACTGGTTTGAGGAAGCACATTTGATTGAATAGTTGGATGTACCGTAACTCCCACTGGAGGTGGTACGTCTTCAGGAATGATGGGATCTGGAGATGCAGAATTTTGATTAACAGCAGGCTCTTGAATATTCAAAGGTATTTCAGCCCCTTAACTATCTTGAGTTTGTGCTGCTACTGGTATCAGTGTTACTACTGCCGGCTGAGCAGTTTGCTGATTCAAAATTATCTGATGCATGCTTTGCACCATGTTAAGCATATCTTTCAGTGATTGCTCCACGGCAGTGAGACGTTGTTCCGTATTAGCAGATGACGTCTCTGGTTCATCTCCCACAGCGTAGGATTTAACCTCCCTTGAAGATATAGAGGGATTAGTATAGAAGTATGAATCCACACTATCGGTATCAGACTCAAAAGATTGAGTACCCCCAGCTTCTGAATCAGAAGTCTGCAACTGTCTTTGTCTTCTTGATCGAGTATTCTGATATACTCCTTCAAAGGAATCAAGAAGTCTGTTGAACTATTGTTGACCTGGAGTTTGGGACATATTCCGTCTTGGATGTCGTCCTCTGTTAGTATGAGATGCCATGTTGACTGATGCATATGACAGCTCATGTTTTTGGTCTTCAGCTTGATGTTGAGGCGAGTTAAAACTTAATCGATCAAAAATTGACCGTTTCGAAGCCGAACAACAACAGTTGATCACAACCTGGTGATATTCACAATTATATTTTTCTTGGGGGAGTGTCACCGGAGATTGTCTGTTCTTACGCTTTTGCATTAGCAATTCACGTAAGTCAGAAGGAGTAGAGGGAATAATCTTCTTTATTACGTTTGGGGTAGAAAAGCGTTTAGTCCCCTGTGTATAAAGAAGATTACTGGCTGCATTCGCCGAACCAAATTGTACATTTCTACGCGTTTGGAGTTGTGTGCATAAATCTTGAGATTTTTGAGCATGAAGAACTCTATTTTCATGGCGTGTAATTTGTAAGTTTGGTACTTTGCGTAAAGCAGTATAAGAAGGTTGTTAGTGTAGGACAGAAGCTTTACCAACAACATTTTTATGTTGTATGTGTTTAGGTATATTCGCATTAGATGTAAAAATATCGTTGTGAATTTTATCTACACTGTCAAAGACAGGAGACTTACCTTTACACGTAGAGCATAAAAATTGGTTATCTACCACGTCACAGACGGAAGATTTTGTTTTACGCGAGGAGCGTAATTTATTTGGGCCTACCACGTCACCGACGGGAGACTGATTCTTACCCTCAGAAGCATTAACATTAGAGTCTGCCGCATTACAAATGGGAGGCTCATGCTTATGCCTTGAGCGTAAAACTTGGTTTTTATCCACTGAGCGTAAAACTTAGTTCTTACGCAATGGGCATGAAACCTGATTATCTTCACCGTGACAGACGGGAGATAAATTGCCATACGTAGAGTGCGACGCTGAAGTAAGGACTGCCTCGTTACGAACGGAAGCCCCTACGACAGGAGTGGGAAGAATTCCCTTGTCATCAGAAACAACAGAGAGATCAGAAGCCACTTTGGATTTAGGAATCCAAACTTTTCGTGCTTTACGAGACTTTTGAACATTGGAGCAGCGAGAACCACCCCCAGTTCGGAGCATTTCTTCATAGACAGTCTGGTTGAAGTGCACAACCAGAGTCTTCTTGGTCGAACCGACCGAAACATCATCATATTGAGCAATTGCCTTCTCGTCAGAGGAGAAGGTAGTCCCCAGCAGAGTCGCCATTTTGTTTCACTTAACAAAATGCCAGAAAAAATTAGCTTTTGAAAATAAAACGAGAAAAGTACAAGAAGTACAAGTTTGATTCTGGAAAAGTATTGCTATGGAAGTCTGATCTGTAAATGATCACTTTGTTCCTTGGACCATATGATGATGATGAAGATCGCTGCTTGAAGTTGAACAACCGAAATAACTAAGTCACCAGAAAGGTATCGACGCACTTGGGCACTGATGGCGAGGCCGAATACTTTCCTGCTTTGCTTCACTCTGTTCTGAAAGAAAGGTTGAAGAAGAATGCTCTGGAAAATCAAAATCTCTAAGTTCTGATCTCTGTATTCTCTCCTGTCTCTGTCTGTGTGTGTTGCTTTGAGAAAAATAAGTCCATTTATAGACTTGGGCTCTTGTGCGTAAAAACTCAGCGAAAGTTCCGTCTTTACGCCAACAACCGCCACCCACGACCAAAGTCATCCTCTGTATACGTTGACACGTGTCCCATCATTTCATTAAGAATAGGATACACGTACACACGTTCTTCGGGATGTGTGGCATGAAAGCCATGTAGGAAAACCACGTTCCAAGCTGGTCAGAAAGAATAGGGCGTAAAAATAGCCCCAATGTACTCTGAGCGTAAAGCAGTAGACTAGGCGTAAAATAGCCCCGACATAGACTTCCCGCGTAAAGTGGTTGTTAAATAACCTTGAGCGTAAAAGTAGCTCAAATAGACTTTACGCACACATCAACTGTTGAGCGTAAAAGCTCGTATAGTCTTCATGCGTAAAAGAAGCCATAGTGTGAGCATAAAGTAGCTCAATCCACATACTAAACGACAACATTGGTCTCTGTGTAAAAACAAATCCCTTTGAATTCTGTGATATATGCCATCATTAATATCTCCATGTCAGAGTTTGCATTAAATGCGAGACTTGACAGCTTTGTCCAGCGTAAAAGTGGCTGGTCTGTCCTTGGCGTAAAACCATGGGTGTAGACCCGAGCGTAAAATGATCAGCCTGCTTTAGGCGTAAAGTGTTAGCCTTGTCTTGGGCGTAAAGTATTTAGCCTCTCTGCGGCGTAAACTAGATCAATTTGAGTGGAATGATCTATCACTTTGACTCTTTCTTTGGAGCATTTTTTTACGCTCCTACACCCAAGTCATACTTTATATGACAGGCCTTGAGATCGTAGAACTATATGACTTTGACAACCATAGAAAACATGGGACAGTGCTTGCTATGACTTCGATAGCCCAGCAAAACTCTTGCCTAACTCAATCGTGCAACAAATTAACCCGTGGGTCGAGCAAAGGCTACGCCAAGCCTTGCACTGTAGAAGAGTACATTGAGACTTGTGGGATACTTTTGCTATACCAAGCATTGGACGATGGAACCGTACATGCTTTATCAAGCATTTATACGCGCAACGCCTATGACTTAGGCTAAGTTCATAGCTTTGTGGCAACTTAGACCAACTTTTCTTCTCCCAAGCCAAGGGACGAAGGACCGAGTGTTATTTTAAAAGCACGCCGTGCAACACTTCTAAGCCGACCGTGGGACCTTTCTATATTCTAACTCAATCTGACCAAACTTGGGATTATTCCCTTAGCTATGTGGATTCGTTTCTCTTATTATCAAGCCTACTTATGCGGTTGAAAACTTTTGTTTTATTAATGTGAAGGCCAAGCTGAGACAAGTTCACCGAAGCTACCTACCTGAGCGAAGAGTTACCTCGATCAAGCAGGACTTCGAGTAGATCGTCGCATGGCTAAGTCCGAACGTTGTTGGCGTTTTGATTCCTCTGATTGAACTGAGCGGGACGGGGCATTACATTATACACCACTCAAAAAAAGTTTCATCCTCGAAACTTATTGAGTACACACTCATCTTAACCAATCTTCGAATCCTGATATGCATCAATGCCTCAATTGATATTCAAGTTCATTTCAAATCCAACGATCGCACTACCATCAATTTCTCTTTTGAAACACACCATTTCAAAATCCTCGATACCTTTCCGTTCCTTTAGTCTTATTTGAATTCAACGTATCACTTAGTTGGATCGTACACATATTTTAGGCGTCCCCAAAATACATATATTTCAACCAAGCCTCGTGATAGAAAATTTTCCATTTCCACTCGAGTTGAATCGTGCACATATTCAGACATCCTTGAAATATATGCATTTCAGCCAAGCCTCGTGAGTGGAATTTCATATAATTGAATCATTCTATCCACCAGTACCAATATCCAATCATGTTGATCCTCAAGACTTTTTCAAGAATGCTTCGACAACTCTCACTAGGGTCAATTGCACAATTTATCTCTCTCTGCACAAGGACGTCTGCCTAAACGCTAGGCAATCTTTCCAGGCTAAAGTCAACCGTCAGTATTGGAATCATCATCCCCAAACAATAATATCAATACTGGCCCCAATCCTAAGGTCAAACCAAAGTTTATTGTACGGGGTTTTCTACCCAAGCTCGCATCACTCTGATTTTTAATCTTCGAGCATAGATTTCTCCTATTCGCATTTGCAACGATCAATCCTAGGGGTCCGAGTCATTCAGCAAAGCCATCCTACTGTAAGTTTCTCTCAACTAGATCCTCTATATTCACTATCGTACGTCCAAACTAGCAATTCGTATAGTCTATCTCTTTGAACATGTTTGATGTAATCCACATATCCATCATATTCAAGTCAAGCATGATACGACAGATTTGTCACTAAACCATAATCCTCATTCCATATTTCCTAAGTTGTTTAACACAATTCACATATTCGATCATGAGGTCGTCTAGCATAGCAAAATGTCACGCCCCAATCTCACGCAAATCTGATTATCCACGGTGGACATCAAATCACCATGCCAATGCTCCCACAGGATAATCGTCCTCATTAGGGCGTAACTCTTACTTTGAGTCTAGGCTAATTCATTATCGATACGCAGATTGGATCTACTCAATCCTCAAATTTACTTAATCGTCAATTACAAGTCTGAACAATCCTCGAATTCACCTTCGCATCAAACCACAAGTCGAAGCAATCCAAATTTCCACATCCTGATCTTCCGTAAGTTCGATTATTCCTACTGGACATGAATCACTATGCCAGTACTCACATAGAATGATCGCCCTAATCTGGCGTGACACATGTACGAAGCTGGAGTTGCGCTCGCATAAGACAAGAATGTCGACATTGTGGTTATCATCGAAGTAATCAAGATACTTTTTTTTATCCAAACATTCATTTCTATCAAAATCCCCAATCATAGCATCCATCGAAACAATAATATTTTACACAATTGCCATTCCTCGAATCAGAGTGCCACCGTGTTATCGTATATCAATCTTTGATACGTCTCAATACCATCGATGATATATGTAACCTGACGATCTTCATTTGTAATGAATTCTGAGTCGTACAACTGATGCTATCATCTGAATAGGATATACCATAATCTCCCCGACATTCAAGTTCAAATTTGATCATTATCCCCTGTATTAGTTACATGATCAATTCGTTGAAACTCAAAATCACATATATTCATTTGTCTATCTTAAGTCATCGAGCAACATTTCTTCAAATCACATTGTCCTTTTTTTAACACAAGTCATCCAGCAATTTTAGCCAAATCCTTAGAGTCATTTTCGTAACTTTCAAAATCAAACTTTTTTATGCATCCCATCTTTCCATCGTGCTAACTTTTCGTATACGGTTCATATCAATTTCCTCGATCGAGTCATCCTTTGTTACACCTTAACTTTTTTTCGATTCAATCTACCTACTCGATCATTTTGCATTTCATACGCGACGCAATCCTGCCGATATGTGTCGTCTTTTCGTTTGTTCGAATTATCTCATACTAGCAATTTAAAATCACAATTACTTTGAAACACTCTTTTTAAGGCTTTGCGTACTCGTCGCTTGCTGATCGACTCATTGGTACCCCGTGTCCTCAATCGGTCAACATCCCCAAGGCTATCCCATACACCACTCAGGGAAGAAGTCATTCGATAAATCCTCAAAACAATTTTCGAATCACCATCGATTACTTCGAATCTCTGTTCGAACTATTCCTCAATTTTAAGTACATTCATCACTATATCGTAATGACGATAATATCGTCCGATGGCATCCCTATCGATAGTTATCATGTATTCAATGAATCAAGTCAAACTCATTCACATTTCTATACGATTCGAATTCCGCACACGACTTTTCTAAGGTCGACGCAATTCTTGGTGTATATGCCCAGCCCGACTTAGCCAATCGTGCTTTACGTGAACCATATTTTGTTTTTATCAAAACCTATTCTCATATGTTTTACAAATTATATAGACTTATTGTATGGACATCCCGCATAACGTTGAGAGAGAGCGCACCAACGATATCGATTTGCGAAAACGACATTTAGCACGAAGCCATCAGAGTTAAAGAATTTAATCGAAAGTCCAAGAACGTAAAGCCATGCTCCGATACCATTATGTCACACCTTGGTCCCATAGGACCGATCGTCCTCGCTAAGGCGTGATGCCGCACGAGCTTAGGTTGCACATGTGCAAGGCGGGTTCCATAACGGCCGATTACAACAGCTTGCGATGGGGTCATCGCACAGAATTCCCAAGCATAAATATTGAATATACATGGCAACACAAGCATTGAAACAAAATCAAAATCTTTTATTGATGCTTGGAATAAAATTACAAAGGCGCGAAGCCAAGTTACAATCACTCAAGCTCATTTTTTTCTCTGATTACAATCACTCAACTCTCTCTCATCTCTCAATATAATTGATGAGCCAGCTGATGCTTCAGATAGACGATATCCATATATTATATCCCGTATAGATGAAATCTTCATTGCGGCTACATGCCTCGAAATGCCAAGGAATTCTATGCCTCAGTGCGTCCAAGCGAGATTCGTCCCGATGAGCATGTACCTGTAACCTGCACATACAAACTGTGTGGGTGTCAGTACACAACCGTACTGGTGGATTGAGCTCCTCGCTCACCCTTACAAAACCAATACTTTCATTTACTTTGTGCAATATAATCCTTTTATGATTGTCTTTCTATTCTTGTCTTATGATCGATTTTAGGATATAGACTCTTGGCCTATTTGTGTCTCTAGACCATCACCGTGCCTCACACCAATAACTTACTTATCGATGTGTCTCTAGACCATTTTCGTGCTTGCAACATCTAGTATCGACTCGTACTTGCCCTTTTGACTCATACTTTGGGATGCAACATGTTTCGTGCCATCGACTTGGTCCGTGCTTCAAATATCGAGGCCGTGCCTCATAATTCAACGTGACATGACCAAACTTTGCCTTACGGCCCTTCCTGACTTAACTCGAGATGACTCAATCCTGACTTATGGAACTTGTGTTGATGACTCAAACACGATACAAAATTGGTGCCGAAGCACGTTGTTCGACATCGCTTCTGAGCTTGAGAATAGGCTGATGTGAAGGTTGCGAACGACAATGCAAAGAGGAACTCCTAGATGGGAATCCCTTGATCATACTTTGTTTTTTGATCTAGGTTGTGACAGTGGAGGGTTGTTTCTTTACTCCGTTGACGATCTAACTGAGAGAGGGAATAGCCGAGCTCAACTTCACTGGCTGAGGAGAACAATAAGGACTCTCTCTGGGATGCTTGGGATTTCTTGAGGTACTCAGGAATCAGAGGGAATCGACCCTTTTAAATGGAGAAGGGCTCCTCTTATTTATAGTGGATGGGGGAATAGCTCACGCGCCTAAGAAATTACAGGCGCAAGCTTCAGCTTGCCATGTTGCGCCCCTAAATATGTGTTAGTTACAGCCAGATGCACACTTCACTGGTGAGGAAACCAAGGTTGATTGCCACATAGTAGATATGCTGTTGGAAAGAATCTCGAAAGCACTTCAAACTCGTTCTTCGGTGTGACTAGGCTCTTGACATGTGGCCCACGGCGAGGACATACACGTGGCTAGGAATCACTGTCCTAGGTGGCCCATGATATGTAGACGCGAGGGTAGAAGCACACGCGTCCAAGGGCAACATACGCCTATTTGTATTGCTCATGAGGGAATGAACTTTCATCTATGTGTTTATTTGCACGAGACTCGAAGCGTCGAATCGGGAGCTTGAGTGAAAGCCATGCTCATTAAATGCAGCTTTGGGATAAGTGATTTAATAATCATTGATGTGGATATATAGGGTGCGTCTATATGGGTGGGCGGAGAGGCGCACCTTACTGAGGCGTGAGTAGAATATGCTCGATGGATCAAGCGTGCCTGATATATCGAGGCATGGTGAGAGAAGGCGTACCCTTAAAGGGGCGTGACTGGCTCAGAGCATAAAGATAGGCATACATAACTCCTCGCCATGCTTGATGCTAGAATCAGACGTCGGTCAGGTTAGGGCGCGTGGCTCCTGCGTCTACAAGAACCCCCTTCAAAGTTTTATAACATTCTTTGTATAGTTAGAAAAACTTTGAACAGCGGTAGGGCGCTCGCTAGCATGAGATTTAGCACGATCTCCTTCTGGATAAAAAATGGTTGATTCTGCTCTATCTCGAGCAGATAACTGCTCGTTTTCCCTCTTTTATCCAAGCACACGTTCTTTGAAGCCTATAAATAGGCATTTGAAGAACCGATCGACACCGAAGTTGAAGCGTCAAGTTCATGGCCATCAATGTCAGGTTTGCTGCATTAAATATGAGTTTAAGCCTATAAATAGGGGCTTTTGGAGAGAGTTTACATTTTGTTTCTCTTCTCCTCTCGTTCCATGGTCGACGCTGCGGCTTCTCCGACTCCACTCTTCATCGGAGAGGGGAGTGAACGTAAGGCAAGGCCGACCGAAGTTTTTGTCGATGTGCTGCTCCAAGCCTTTGTTGGGACGCCGACCAACGCTCTTGCCGAGACGCCACTCGATGTCCACGTGATCCCCTTCGCAATAGATAGTAAGCAAACTTACTTTCTCAGAGGCCATGATTCGTGGAAGTATAATTTAGTTTGTCGAGGCATTCGTTACTTTGATATGCGCCTATCGTATGCCAAACTGTCAAGGCACATTTGCGTACGCCAACACGCGGGTGTCTGGCGTGTGTCATAGTATGCGTCCTGACTCTGATCCCCCACAGCGGGCGCTACAACGGGTGCGCCAGAGTACGCCACACGTAATGTGCATACACGCGCCCCTCAAAGGAGCATGCCTTGGCTCCGTCAACTTCTTGTTTGAGCGTGCCAGTGTGTAACTTTTTTCTCTTCTAAGTCTTTTGAAGAAAAATTGAGTCTTTTGTCTTTTGTGCAGATTGCATCTTGACTCGCGCCTACTTAAATAGAGCATGAAAGGACATCATAAGCAGTTGATTCGAAGAGACAACCGTTCTGACGTAGGATTTTGTAACGAGATCAAGCGAAGTGATCCTCATTCATATAGCATGCTAGCTGTCTTTACTCCCGAGATGAGATGTACTGTCCGTCGACATAACGTCGGATCTACAGGGTTAGGACTGATTGTCCAGGTTGGCACCCTGTTTTCCGACGGCTTCTCTACCTGGGCGTGGCAACCACTCTGCGCACTCGAGACGACCTTCCTGGTTTGATTGAAAAATTAATGTAGGCCTAGTGCTAGAGATCTTGTGACATAACTGCCCACTGCCGTGGGGCATTTGTCACATCAATGCCCTCTACAGTGGAGGGCATTTGTCACATCACTGCCCTCTGCCATGAGCTAGCCGTGAGCCAGTAATAGATTTCCATCATATGTAATCATGAATATCAATGAAAATCTAGTCATGTAGTTGATTTTCATCATATGTAATCATGAACATTAATAAAAAATCTCTCTCTTTTTGCTAGCTTTTATGGGAACTTTTTGTGTCTTGCAAACATTTGTAGACTCATCTTCTTTGATATAGAAAAGAGCGTTTGTTCAGAGGTGATATGAACACGACAAACACGAGTTTCTAGATAGGTAACATACTCAGAGGTTAAGAGAATATGGTAAGGAACATGAGAAAAACTCAGAGGTAGTATGGACATGTTTCTTCAGTAGGTTTATCATGAATACACCTAGCACTGGGTGCGAACGATAAGCAACGGTCTTTGTTAACATAGGTAATATGGACGTGTTGAAACAAGATCGATAGGTAGAAATGCATATTTATAGGTAAATAAGGACATGGTAGACATTCAGTGGGTTTATCTCGAGTACACCTAGAACTAGATGTAGAAAATAAACGATGGTTTTTGTCAACACAGGTAATATGGACGTGTTGAACTAAGATTGTATGCTCAGAGGTGAATAAGGACATGGCAGACATTCGAGGAATGGGAGACGAATGGGATATTCATACATAATATTTCTTGAGAAACTTGCCGTTGATGGACATCATGAGTAAATCTCCATTAGGTTTTTGTAGCCGGTACGCGCCATTAGAATAGACCATTTCTACGACGAACGGCCCCTCCCATTTCGGTTGGAACTTTCCAGCAGTCTTGTGAGTCATGATCATCGACCTTCTTACTGATAGGACCAGATCGCCGACCCAAAACGACTTTTCCTTGACCTTTTTATTGAAGGCCCCTGAGATTCGTGCCTGGTATAGCTTAATGCGTTGCTGGGCTTGAAGGCATTTTTCGTCAAGTGCTTCCAACTCTTGTAGTCGCAAGCGATGATTATCTTCTGTAGCCATATGACTATTAAGAGCCACCCTTAGAGAGGGAATTTAGAGTTCCAAGGGGAGTACAACTTTACTTCCATATACCAGCCAGAAAGGCGTACTACCGGTAGGTGTACGGACTGTAGTTCGGTAAGCCTACAGGCATTCACCGAGTTTTTTGTCCCAGTCGCGCTTATTGGAAGACACGACCTTTTTGTGGAGTTTGATAATGGTTTTGTTGAAGGCTTCGGCTAAACCGTTAGCTGCTGGGTTATAGGCCGTCGAGGCTATGCTCTGGATTCGGTTCTGGTCACAGAATCGACGAATGGAGCCGCTAACAAATTACGAGCCATTGTCGTAGATGATCCTCTGGGGTAACCCAAACCAGTAGATGACATGATGCTTGAGGAATTTAATCATGTCGGATGTTTTCACTTCTATAAGTGGTATAGCTTCCGACCACTTGGAGAAATAATCGGTTATGGCCAAGGTGGAGCGATGACCTTTTGATGACAGAGGGGCGATCGTGCCGATAATGTCCATTTCCCATGCTTCAAATGGCCAAGATGCCACCGTGGGGTACAAGTACTCCGACGGTTGGTGAATAAAGTCAGTGTGGATCAGACACATCCGATATTTATTAGCATATTCCAGGGCGTCGGCTATCATTATAGGCCAATTGTAGCCCATGCGCCTGAGTCGGTCTTGAAGTTTAGGTCCCAGCTGATGAGCTCCGCAAGTGCCGTCATGAGCCTTGCGCAGTGCGTCTTTAGCCAACTGGCCTGATAGGCATCGGAGTAAGAGTCCGTCGAAGGAGTGACGGTATAATGTTTTAGCTTGATTGTCGCAGTAAAATCGAGAAGGGGGTCTTGTAGAAACATGAAAAATATGGAGTTCATGCGGATTACAAATTAGCGCATAGATACTTCGGGCCAAACAGGCCCGCATGAAGGACAGCCGCATAACTGTTCAAAACCGCATACGGCCCATCGATGAACATCTGTAGAAGGAAAATATGCGACCAAGGAGGAGCAGTTCGATTGACAAAGCTGACAAGTACTGGCAAAAGCATGACAGTTCTGACACTTTGACAAGAAAGATAAGACGTGAGACGTCGCCCAAAAGCAGGGTTCGTACGCCTCCATGCGGCCAAAAGAGCGTCATCCAAGCTGTATGAACCTCATGCGGCCCAGCTTATGCGGCCCCAAAATTTCCAAACTCCATGCAACTGTGATCCGGGCCGCATGAGTCTCATGCGACCCCACAAGATCAAAGACTGAGAACACCATACGCAATGGGACACATGGCAATATGACCGATTCCTTAACCACCCAGATTTGCTGCAACAAAATCCCAACAAACCGACAGATGGCAGCCCAAGAGCGGGTCTTTGCGTGCCAACCAGCCACGTGGCAGCAAACCGACCATGCGGCTCAAAATCCATCATATTATAAATAGCAGGGTGCCACTCCCTGTAAACGCTGGCAACCTTCAAGAGAAAAGCAATATCTTCACGAGCAAGAGACTGCATCAGATAGTCCACGGAGTAAGGCAGAGTTTATAGCACTTTCCCGAGCCTCCACCGTCACCCCCAGATTAAATACT
This sequence comes from Iris pallida, assembly GCA_029216955.1. NCBI lineage: Eukaryota > Viridiplantae > Streptophyta > Magnoliopsida > Asparagales > Iridaceae > Iris > Iris pallida. The sequence goes on from JANAVB010042618.1 coordinate 33,095,558, forward strand.
AAACAATTGTACTTAGATTATTTCATAGGCTTTCTCTCTAGGCTCATCTTTGTACAAACGAGTTTGCAATCAATTCCAGTGTTTTGTAATACCTGTTGTTGATTTTCATGGCAAATACGATGGCGACTCTGCTGGAGACATCCTTCTCTTCCAATGAGAAGTTGGTGACGCAATCTGACACCTCCAAGCTCGGCTCTACACAGCAGATGCTTGTGGTCCGCTTTGACCAGCAAGCTTTAGAAGAATTGATCTCTGAAGGGAGCGCCAGTCCATCTCAGAAGCGAGCCAACCCGAAGAGGACTCGCAAGGTATCGGTGCACAAAATTGTTGCCTCCGACCAAGTTCTCGAAGAAGCTCCTTCTGCAGCCCAAGACGGTGACCAGAACTCTCCTGTGGCTTTATTTCCGACCGTAGAGGACCCCACTGTCCCCAAATCCAGCAGAGGAAAATACTACGATGCTGAGATTTGGGGGGCACAAGAGAACTCTATACGAACAAAGAGGAGGCCGTAGAGAAGATGTGCAATCTACCCATGCAACAGCCAACTCTGGCCGCAGGCAGACAACTCATGCGGCAACCAACTCCTGCCGTAGGAAGATGATTCATGCGGCAACCAGCTCTAGCCGCAAGAAGATGGGCCGTGCAACGACCAATCCTGCCCACAGACATAACGTCTCATGCGTCCCTGTCAGAAGCTCTGTATTCGACCGCCTCTCATGTGGGCCCAACGCCATACTGTCCATTAAAGAAGCGGGATGTATCAGTCTGGACTCTTTTTACTATGCACCTTCGGGCGCTAAGTCAAAAAGTTCTAGGGCAGTGCGGGCTCAACCAGCCCAGTCAACTGTCCAAGTTGCTGACTGTCAGTGGGCCCCGTTAACTGTTACACGGGCTCCTGATGGAAAGTCTCCCTCTAAAGATCCAGAGCAAGTGCTTTTACTAGCCATGGATCAGGGAGCAAATATGATGCCTAAGCACCCCTGCGCTCGGGATTCCCGAGTTCACAAGTTTGGTGCAAAGACAGAGCAGCTTCCTACCGACTTACGTGACGTTATTACTCACAAGCGCAAGACGGCAGCGTCAGTATGCAGCGAGTCCCTCTCGGGGCGTCATTGCACTCAGGTCATCATCAACTGCTGTTGCAACAAATCAACAGTACCTGAAGATCGACAGTCAGTTTTCCAGCGACTGAGCAGCCAGCACCTGTCCGACAGGTACAAATTCTAGGGGACGAAGAGTTTTCTTTTGCCTCTTGTAACTCAACTCAAAAAGTTCCTCCTGGCAAGGGAGAAAAGAAGATAGGCTCTTCCAGCCCGGCCATCTCGACCAGTATTGCAAGAAGACCCTCATCTGGGGGGTTTCCTTCAACCATAGGGGGTGTCTATTTAGGCACTCGATCCAAGAAGAAGCTTCCGGCACTCGGAGGTGCACCTCCAGCCACCTTGAGAGTAGATGAAACTTGGGGTAGCAGCCCCCTCAATGTATATAACAACTCGGTATACCAAGAGCAAGCGTAGGGGGTAGAGATCCCCCAGAACTCTGCAACAGAACCAAATTTCCCTGAGGGCCACCTCCCTCACCAAGACGATACGGCTTCCGACACAGGGGGTAGCACCCCTTCCGAGTCTGACGAAGATGACATTCCGACGTTTCCTGACGATTTCTCTATACAAGGGTACGATACCGAGAGTACCTCTGCCACAAACCCTTCCACCTCTACCCACGTAAGGATAGTCTTTATGACTGACGACGATCATGAAGCGCCTTCCGACCGACAACGGCTAGAAGTGCTCGAAGTCATGCTCCTGTCCTTAGTCAAGTCGGTAGACGAGATCAAAGCCACCTTGCCAGCTCAACCAGCAAGAACGCCCGGACAAACAAGCTTGGGACCCGCCGTCAACGCGGAATCCAACACGACTGCCCCTCCTTTGGGTGATGATCCCGTAGCACCATCCGTTCCTTCAGCTGCAGATGAAGCCAAGGAGGCCAGGAGGGAAGTCCAGGAGCTTCGGGCGATGATCAATGCACGAGACTCCTCTCGGGATCTCAGAATACGGCATCCATATCCAGTCGCATGGAGGGATGTACCTTTTCTACCGCAGAATAAGCCATTCCATATCGATTCTTATGATGGGAAGACCTCTGCTAGTCGGTACATGACTTACTTTGAAGTCACCACCGACCACTTATCGCATAGTGACGCCATCCTCATGCGATTATTCATCGGAGCCTTGGAAAGGATCGCGTTCGACTGGTACCGCAATCTCTCCAACAACTGTATCCATTCTTTCGACAGCTTCAAGCATATATTCCTGGAGAGATTCTACGAAGTGGGGCATGACGTGACAATGTCATCTCTCATGGACGTCCTTCAGGGAGAAAGGAAGCTGATGAGGAACTATATCGAGCGGTTCTGCCAAACCGCGATGAGATTGCCTCAGGGCAATCCCGAGAGTTCCCTGATTGAAATCTGCCAGAAGAAGCTGCTTCCTGCAATTAGCCTCTGGATGGGCGATGATCAGTTCAGGGATTGGACAACCTTCATCATAAGTGCTACCAATGCGGAAGCAAAATTGAAGAAGGCTCGCCAGCTGGGGTTACACATCCCAGACGGAGAAGATAAGGGCAGACGTCCTGGGTCCACCACCATCAACAACAACAGTGGCGCCACCACCAACCGGGACAACAAGGGCGAGCAGGCCATGGTCACTGATACGACTCAGAAGCCTGAGCAAAAACAGACGGAAGGTCAGTGGCCCAAGATCAACTGTTCATTCGAAGATAGTCATGTCAAACCTATCTTCGATATACTCTTGCAAGGGGATAGGATCCAGCTCCCGCCACCAAGATGCGAGCCCCGAGCAGTAGAAATAGAGGACCCGAAGTACTGTCACTTCCACCGCTATGTCCATCACGCCATCCAGGATTGCTTCCAATTGAAACGGTACATCCAGAGTCTTATCGACTCAAAAGCTCTGTCGATAGACTTTAAAGAGGTTACCGTGGCAGCAAACATGGTATCTATTCAGTTCGGCGACTTCCCACCAACAAGCATTCTAGACGAGGTAATACCTATCCCCCGGGAACAATGGAGGTTACTAACCTTCCACCCGCCCGCAGCCAGACATCTGGATTGGTACCCCTCACTACATCGCGAGGAGAGATCATGTGGGTACACCCAGACTTGGTGCCCGAAGTTACCCAGGGGATGTCATCTCCTCCCAGCAAGAAGAAGGGCAGGAAGTCTAGAGCCTGCCACACAATTTCAGCCGAAGCTGAAGAAGCTGCAGATGTTGTTACCCAGTCTGGAGCACAAGTACAGCCCGTATGGGATAGTCCAGCCGAAGATCCTCAGCCAGCAACGTTGCCTCCCTCTGATGTTATAAGGCCATCTCAGCCTCCACTGGCGGACAAGTCCAAAACAAAGGAAACCCGCTTCGATAGGCCACTCCGCAATAATGTACCTCAGGGACTGGAGAGACCTTACAACTTCGACATATTAGCACAATTGGCTAATACGCCAGCAAAGTTGTCGCTATATGAGCTCCTAAGGCTCTCCAAGGATCTTTGTTTCGCATTAAGCGAAGCACTCCAGAATGCCGATGCCTACTTAGCCCAGGTCAAGCCTCCAGGGGAAGATCCGCCAGCAGATCTACAAGACGGCGGTAGCACAGATGCAATGCCCAATATCGTATTTACTTCGCAGGACATGTTGATTAAGACCAACTTGCATGATCGCCCCTTATACTACACTGGATATATCAGCGACATCAAGGTGGATCGGATGCATATCGACCCGGGATCGTCAATAAACATCATCCCGAAAAGCCTGCTCCAACTTCTTGGCATCCCTATACACCGGCTAGCAGCAACCAATACAGCCATTAGCGGGTTTAACTCAGGAAGAAGCTATCCCCTAGGGAAAATCCGGTTGAAGTGCCAGATTGGTGACTTGAGGATGGAAATTACCTGCTACGTCATAGAGGTAGACACACCTTACAATATCCTCTTGGGGCGCCAGTAGATACATGAATATATAATCGTGCCGTCCACCCTGTAATGCCCCAGAACCAGAATACTGGAGAGCGGGGGCGAACATAGCCAGCTACGTATATTGAAGTGTAAGCCACCTCGCTATACGGTCACGGCTGTCTAGATACATGAGGGTTTAACTACAAGCCATCAGTCTCTATGGTCATGAACAAGCCTATTGTCTCAATCTCAACAAGTAATAACAGTTACAAGATGTCTGAGCACCAAATATACAATAGCAAGATGTCCTATACGTTACATATTTGGGTGATCATGAAGCTAGTCGTACAAAATGTCAAGACTAGCAAGAGTTTCAGTCATACATGATCAACCTTAGGGTTTGTCAATCATGTTACAGCCCGTAGACAGACAGTAAATAAAGTACAATCAAGCTAACACGTGCTCGTCAGCTAAACGCCTCAAAAGAATATTTTTACAATAGAGTGGGAGAGCCAAAAATAAACCCGTTCGTTGCCAGGGTTACGCCTGGTGGTCACCATCTGGCTGGAAGGTAGGTACATCATCTGGAGCTGCTCCGGTATCTAGCCATACAAAACCAGCCGGGTCAGATCCCAGAAAGAGCAAGTGCCACAAAGGAGGCTTCACTTAGGAACTAAAACCAGCATAGAATAAATGAATGTTAAAGATAATTACAAAAGAAAACCTGATAATAACAGAGACAACAACAGTGAATTGAGTACGAGTAAACCATTCAGGTAGCCAGGTCGCAACCCTTAAACCAAACAAGGACCGGGATTGTAACCCTTCACCTGAATAGAAATCTGTCTCAAATTCTTATTGGTAAAGTAAAACATGATGAACGTGACGTAGGGTGCAATAAGAAAATAAACGAAGAGAGGACGCAGAACTGCTCAGGGAGCCAGGTTACAACCCTTAAACCAAACAAAGACCCGGGTTGTAACCCTTTGCCTGAACAGAACTTGGCCCCTGATCATTATTGTTAAGTCAAGCATAAATAATCATGTTATTGAAGTAACCAGGTACCGGAACAGGGTAAGACTTAGACTCCATTCAACCTTCACGGCCAAGCAAACAAGTACGGCTTGATACTTTAACTAACTAGGGTTATTACAGGTCTAGTTACTAGCAAGATGCAATAAGATTATTCCAACAGCCACAAGCCCTGTAGACCATCTAGGTTATCCAGACGCAATTAGGGGATTGAATTCATGTGGGTACGTTGTCTAAGAAACACATGTACCCTTAAGTAGCTTGGTGGGTGCAACACATGACAGTGTGCTGGAAATGTGCCCTACTCAACGACAGGCTACAAATCCCATGATGGGGCGCCCAGATAACATGATTGCCTGTAGCTGGAAAATCTCTTCATGACTACTGGATTTTCTAGTTATTAGCCTTAGTCAATTTCAGTAGGTACCCCTGACCGTGGTATTTCGGGGTCCCTATCCTAGACATGATGCAAGACAATACTGGTTTATTTGTACAAACACTATCGCCCACGGTATCCAGGTCAATCATGGAATATATCAGAATTTATATGGTACAAGCATTATATCAAGGGACCCAAGCTACACAGAGGGTCAGGAAACATGAGCATACATGTAACATTCTAATATAATAATAATATTAATATAATAATAAAAGAGGACAAGGACTATAAAAGAGCCATGCGGCTAAGGAAAACAAGCTTATGCGGCTAGGAAAAGAAAGGGGCTCATGCGGCCAAGGAAAAGAGCTCATGTGGCTCGGGAAGGGAATGAGTTCATGCGGCTTGGGAAGAGATAGAAGTATACGGCTATGGGATGGGGTCTCATACGGCTGGGATCTACCGAAGTCAAATGGCCAGAGGCCATGCGGCTGGGATGGGAATGACTCATGCGGCCAGGGACAAATGGGTTAATGCGGCTGAGGGAAACGAGCATATGCGGCAGTGGAGGATCAAGCTCATGCGGCTAGAGGGGGAACCAACGCCATGGGGCTCGAGGGGAGAGATCTCATGCGGCTCGGGAAGAGCGGAGCGCATGCGGCTGGAGGATGCGGGCTCATGCGGCAAAGAGCGCCTATGCGGCTCGGGCCATGCGGCCAGGAAGTTAGGCTCATGCGGCTAAGGGCTAAAGATAGCTATGCGGCTGAAGTCGGGTAGAGCCATGCGGCTGAAATCAACTCAAGCCATGCAGCTAAGCAAATGGAGACTTATGCGGCTGAGGCGAGGGAACCATGGCTTATGCGGCCAAGGAAAATTATGCATATACGGCAGAAAGAAAAAGGGTTCATGCGGCTGGGCTGCCAGGAGCCGTGCGGCTAAGGGAAACTGCCGCATGAAAGGCCATGCGGCCAACCACTTTTCTTCTTCTCCACTTTTTCGAGGAGAAGAACCATAGAATCCATGGCTTCCAAGCTCCACTAAATCTTCATCCAAGGTCAGAATCCGAATTTCCATAGGTCAAAATGGGGCAGAAAGAAATTCTCTACAACATGGAACCATCAAAACTTGAAAATAACAAGTTTAGATAGATCAAAATACAAGAAATTCAAAAATGCAACAAGCTTAGATCTACAAAAAATGAACCATAAAAATTAAAAATGCTAAGTATTAAAGTGTCTTAGAATTTCATGAGGAAGACAATAGAATAATAAAAATTGAGTTTCTCCATGAAGCAAGCTGCACTTGCCTAAGCCTCTCTTTCTGGTAGGTGGAGAGTATTAGAGAAAGAAGAAGAATTAATAAAGAAGAAGTAAATGAGGAGAGAGAGAGAGAGGGATGCGGCTAATAAGGAAGAGAGGGGTGGTAGGTGGGGTTGGTCCACATACAACAAAACCGAACCAAGCCGAACCAAGCAAACCAAATCGAACCAAGCAAATGAATGCCAAGATAATGAAATAACGTATAGGCAACTGTAGAGGAAGGTGAATAGAGTTTGTGTCGATAATCACCAAATAAAAAAATTAACTCTATATCACCTCCACAAAACAACTATCAAGATAGTAAATAAATCAGAGAAAAATGCGAAAGTAAATAAAGATCATAAGAGCATTCGCAGACACAGCAGTTTTAACCTGGTTTCCCTCGTGGAGGACTAGTCCAGGCCTGAGAACTCTAGCTCAGGATTAAATCCACTATTTGTGAAATAGTGTACAACCACGTGCCTTTACTCAGAAGAGCATGCCAACTTCTTACAGATTTGCAGGTGGCAAAACTTGGAATTGCCCAAGTGACTTTTCTTTTCAACTCTTGCACAAAAACTTCTAGCTGACTCGCACTTGAGCACCTTGGGGCTTAGGAAGTTTTGTGGCTAGTAGATTGGAAGAGTAAGACTTAGGTAGTATAAGGCTTAGATGATTAAGAGTGAGAGATAGAAAGGTGATGAAGAGAAGAATGAAAATGGTTGAAATCATGCCCTATATATGCTTGTCTGGAAGACAGAATTCGGCCAGTATTCTGTCCTCAAAATTCAAAAATATGGCCGTTGTACCAGCTAGCAATTGGTAACCCTAAAAATTAGTTCCTGGAAATCAGGGGACAGAGTTCGGCCCGAACTCTGTGTGGGGGCAGAGTTCGGCCCGAACTCTGCCTCCTAGGTGGCAGAATGGCCTTTGGGCTTTGTGGAGCTTGGGCTTGGTTCAGGAATTGGTCTGTTTGTATGGTAGAGCTTGGAGAGCTATGTCTAAGGGTTGAGATGACTCAGTGCGACTCAACGTACACATTCTCCTAGACTCAATAAATTAAAGATTACAGACTTGGAACAAATAGAAAAGCCAAGAGCCCTTTGATGACGCCTTTCTTCGGATATTTGAGCAGACCTAAAGATGTCTTTTTTCTTGACAGCAGTCGTCCAAAGATAAACAGATCTGAAAATTTGAATAGGTCGCTAGGCGGTTCGGATAAATCTTTTTGTATGATGCCGTCTTTTGTCCATCATTAATTCTTCATTGCCTGTGTCCTGGTTTGATCATATTTGATCATGCTTACTGCATGTCTACAAATACATGTTAGGCCATCAAAATATGTTGCAGTACGATACAAGTATAGCAATATAATATAGGACAATTAGGACAATGCTAAGTTTAAGTAGCAACATGATAGTGAGTATATGAATATTAGTGACACCATTATGTTAAACTTAACTGATTAGCCATATTCAAAAACACGATGTAATCATTGGGCCAACAGATAAACCATGCAAGGAGACATGCAAAATACGTACACGTATACCAGAATACGTAATACGAACTATGGTCGTTACAACTCTACCCACCTTAAAAGAATTTCGTCCTCGAAATTTAATTAAGAGGCTAGAGAGGCAAGGACAAGCTATACTAATCACAGACAAGCTATAACAAGGCAATCAACCAAGCAATCATTCATTCAAGCAAGGAACTGAGAGCATAAGGCATAAGGAAGACATTATACCTTACGAGTCAAACAGGTCGGGATATCGCGATCAGATATCATCCTCACGCTCCCACGTTGACTCACCCAAAGAGTGATGACCCCAAGCAACACGGACTAACTTAATAGTCTTGTTCTTGAGTATCTTCTCTCTCCGGTCCAATATAGACATGGGCCTTTCCTCATACGAAAGTTTGGTACCAATAACCAATTCCAAATGATCCAGGATATGGTTTGGGTCCGGGATATACCATCGTAGTTGGGATACATGGAACACGTCATGTACCTCACGTAATGACGGCAGAAGAGCGCGACGATATGATACATCACATACTCGCTCCAGAATATCGAACGGCCCTATATACCTAGGACTAAGATTTCTCCGTATGCCAAAACGAATGACGCCACGGTTAGACAAAATCCTCAGGAATACATGGTTGCCGACAGAAAACTCAAGAGGTCGCCGTGAGAGTTGGCCCAATGGCGCTGGCGATCCTGTACAACGCGAAGATGATCTCTGACTCTTTTGACCACCTCAACCGTCTGAGCAATCATTTCAGGACCGAGCATCTGTCTCTCACGAACATCATCCCATGCTAGCAGGGATTTGCACTTCCTACCATATAGTGCCTCGAACGGTGCTATCTGGATACTGGCCTGGAAACTGTTATTGTACGAGAACTCCACCAGGTGCAGGTGATCTTCCTACGAACCACCGAAGTCGAGCGTACAAGATCTTAATATATCTTCCAAGGTTCGTATGGTACGCTCTGACTGACCATCTGTCTGCGAATGATAAGCTGAGCTTTACTGGAGATGACTTTCCAAACTCTCTTGTAGGCTGCACCAAAAGTGCGATATAAATCTCGAATCTCTGTTCGAGGTAATACTGACGGGTACACCATGAAATCTGATGATCTGCCTGAGGTACATTTCTGCTAGCTGAGCCGTCGACTGACCAATTCTGAACGAAAGAAAATAAGCTACCTTCGTGAGCCTGTCTATAATAACCCAAATAACATCTCTACCTGCCGGGGACCTAGGTAATCTAGTCACGAAATCCATAGTTATATGCTCCCACTTCTATTCTGGAATTGGCAAGGACTGAAGAAGTTCAGCCATCCTCTGATATTCAGCTTTAACTTGTTGGCAAACCAAATATCGAGAGACAAACTGGGCTATCTCCCTCTTCATGCCATTCCACCAAAAGTGCTGACGAATATCATGGTACATCTTTGTGCCACCGGGATGAACAGAATACCGAAAACTGTGAGCCTCTACCATGATCTCCTGTCTGATATTACCACTGGGTACACAAAGACGCCTCCTATGTCAAAGTGTACCGTCCTCATGGATACATAACTCTGGTCTTCGTCCTGTCTCACATTCTGTTCTGAGCCACTGAAGCTTGGAATCGGTTGACTGCGCCATCCGGATCCTCTCGACTATAGTGGATTAAACTCGCATACTGGCCATCAATGCCACACTGGTAGGAAGGACAACTTCTATACCCATCTTCTGAAGATCTGCTAACAACTCTGGCTGCGCTGTTAGGAAATAAACTCAGGCTCTTCTGTTCAATGCATCTGCTACGACGTTGGCCTTTCCTGGATGATACTGTAGATTGACATCATAATCCACAAGTAGTTCTAGCCACCTTCTCTGACGCATGTTAAGATCTTTCTGGGTGAAAACATACTTCAGGCTCTTGTGGTCGGTAAAATCTCTACCCTATCTCTGTACAAGTAGTGCCTCCATAACTTAAGTGCAAACACTACTGCTGCTAGCTCCAAGTCATGGGTTGGGTAATTTCTCTCATGATCACGAAGTTGATGTGACGCATAAGCTATTACCTTCCCATGCTGCATCAAAATACATCCTAAACCTCTGCCTGAAGTATCACAATATACTGAGAATCCCTTAGTCCCATCTGGAAGCGTAAGAATGGGTGCCGTCATCAAGCTTCGCTTTAACTTCTCAAATGAATCCTGACACTCTGCTGTCCAAGCAAATTGCACGTCCTTGCAGGTCAACTGGGTCAATGGCGCTAATATCCGAGCAAAGTCTGAAACAAATCATCGGTAATAGCCGGCCAATCCAAGAAAACTATAAACTTCTGCAACTGTGCTGGGTACTGGCCACGTCTCAACAGCCACGATCTTATGGGGATCTACTTCTTCTCCTCCTCTGGTGATGATATAACCCAAGTACGAAATACGATCGAGCCAGAACTCGCATTTACTGAACTTGGCATATAACTGGTGCTCTCTGAAAATCTGGAGGACAACTCTGAGATGCTGCTCATGCTCCGCTTCACTCTTGCTATAGACCAGGATGTCGTCTATGAACACAATCACAAACTGATCCAAATAGGGCATGAAGATACGATTCAAGAGGTCCATGAATACAGCCGATGTATTGGTTGCTCCAAATGGCATAACAAGGAACTCCCAATGCCCATATCTCGATCTGAATGCTGTCTTCGGGATGTCCTGCTCTCTGACTCTGATCTGATGGTATCCTGACCGCAAGTCAATCTTCAAGAATACTGCTGCCCCCTTGAGTTGATCAAACAAGTCATCTATCCTCGGGAGAGGGTATCTGTTCTTGATTATCACTGAGTTCAAGGTACGATAATCTACACATAACCTAGATGTACCATCCTTCTTTTTCACAAAAAGCATCGGGGCTCCCCAAGGCGATCCACTAGCACGAATGAATCCCTTGGTCCTGAGTTCTTCAATCATTTTGTACAATATCTCTAACTCTGACGGCGCCATCCTATAGACTCTTTCTGACACTGGGGCTGTCCCTGGGATCAAGTCTATGGTAAACTCGATCTCTCTCTCTGGCGGCATTCCTGGAAGCTCTTCTGGAAAAACATCTGGAATCCCTTCAACTATCCGTGGTAGCTGCACTGCTGCTACTTTCATCCGCAATACCGGAGGAGAATATTCAACTTCGCCTCGGGAAAAAGAAAACTCTGGCTCGCCTGGAATGCTAAAAACAACTCTGCCAATATGGCAGTCTATCCTAGCAGACTGGTCCCTCAACCAATCCATCCCTAAGACCACATCATAATCGGCCATCGGGAACTCTATCAATCTAGCGGAGAACTCTCTACCGCTAACTACGATCCGACACGAGGAAAATACTCTATCTACTCCTACAAGACCGTTACCAGTAAGTTTGTTGAACCTTACTGATAATGACTCGAGCTCCAATCCTATCTGTATCGCTAATCGTGCAGACATAAATGAATGCGATACACCAGAGTCAAATAACACTGAAGCCGAAAAGGTGTTGACGAGAATAGTACGTGCCACTACCTCACCTGGCGCCAATCCTTTTTCTCCCATGGTCAAAGCCAGCACTTAACCATGTCCTCTGGGTGCTGGCCCTCTCTGCTGGAAACCTCTCTGGCGATTCTGGGTCTGAGCTTGGACTTGGGCATACTGCTGCGATCTCTATTGCTGAAATGCCTGGGCCTGAGGCGGCAAGGGCCTCAGAAACGGGTACTGCTGCTGCTGCTGGACTGATACTGGAACTAGTCCCCTAACCGAAGGACTGGAGAAGGTTGATGAAGATGTACTTCCCCTGTTCGGGCAGTTCCCAATCCTGTAGTCCGGGGAACCACAAACCAAGCACAAACCCTGTGCTCTACGATACTCTGATACTACATGTCCTGGCTTCCTGCAGTGTGAACATCCTACTGCGGAAGAGTACTTTTGCTTCTGCTGCTGAGGGTACGTCAGAGTTGAATGTTGAATCGACGTCACTGAGGCCGCCCGCCTCGGAGCTCCAATTGTCAAGGCCCTAGCTGCCGGGGCTGGTGCTGAAGACTGATTCATCTGGCTGTAGGATCGCTTCTGACCTCCTGTTCTGTCTACGATCCTCTGGAAGGTATACCCGTGCTTCCTGGTTGCTCTTAATACCGCATCAAAAGTCTGATGCTCAAACTGCACCACTGCCAATAAAATCTATAGATGGAGCCCCTGCTGGAACCGCTGGGCTCTGTCGAACTCGGTCACTACCAAGGTATGAGCAAACCGACTAAGTCTCGAAAACTCGGCCGCATATCCGTCGACCGTCCTGCCTATCTGCTTCAGATTGGTGAACCTCGTCTGTAGATCGTACCGAGCTATAATATCGAAGTACTTGGTTTAGAATCTCTTACAGAATACTGTCCAGGCAATAGGTACCACTAATCCAACGGCCTGTGCCGCCCACCAGCTGTAGGCAAGATCCAATAACTGCAGGCACACCATGGCCACCTTCACTTCTTCTGGAGTCCTGGCTGCTTCTAGAATCACCTCTGTATCCTGAAGCCACGCATCAGCAACGATAGCATCTTTACTGCCATCAAAGAACGGAGGGTTCAGGCGCTTGAAGCTGTTGGCTGCACTGTTACCTTAATGACCTCCTCTGGTCAGAGCATCTGTCACTGCCTGGTGCAATACATCACCTCGACGATCTTGAGAAGCTAACAATGTCTTGATGAGACCCACCAAGGTGCCATCATCAGGCTCTGTAGGCTGGACGGGCTGAACTGGTGGCTCTTGACCCCCAGTAGGCATGACTCTGGAGGCTACTCCTGAATGCTGGACTTGATCTCCAGGTTGCTGCTGGTCCACGGGAGGTGCTCCGCCTTGCCGATCGGTAGGACCAAGAACAATGCCGCTGAGGAAGACGACAGAGGGAACAATAAGGAAGGACCATGATAGATCAAAGATACAAGCATGTGATCAGGTCAAGATTTCACGAATTTAGAGGATACGAGCAGAGATCAAGGGCTAGTGCTGATTGAGACATCTATTCAGTAAACCCTCACATATCTTGATTTACAAGACCTGCATGGGCCACCACTTAAACCATATAATGCCCCAGAACCAGAATACTGGAGAGCGGGGGCGAACATAGCCAGCTACGTATATTGAAGTGCAACCCACCTCACTATACGATTACGGCTGTCTAGATACATGAGGGTTTAACTACAAGCCATTAGTCTCTATGGTCATGAACAAGCCTATTGTCTCAATCTCAACAAGTAATAACAGTTACAAGATGTCAGAGCACCAAATATACAATAGCAAGGCGTCCCATACATTACATATTTGGGTGATCATGAAGCTAGTCGTACAAAATATCAAGACTAGCAAGAGTTTCAGTCATACATGATCAACCCTAGGATTTGTCAATCATGTTACAGCCCGTAGGCAGACAGTAAATAAAGTGCAATCGAGCTAACACGTGCTCGTCGGCTAAACGCCTCAAAAGAATATTTTTACAATAGAGTGGGAGAGCCAAAAATAAACCCACTCGCTGCCAGGGTTACGCTTGGTGGTTACCATCTTGCAGGAAGGTAGGTAGATCCTCTGGAGCTGCTCTAGTATTTGGCCATACAAAATTAGCTGGGTCAGATCCCAGAAAGAGTAAGTGTCACAAATGAGGCTTCACTTAGGAACTAAAACCATCATAGAATAAATGAATGTTAAAGATAATTACAAAAGAAAACCTGATAATAACAGAGACAACAACCGTGAATTGAGTACGAGAAAACCATTCAGGTAGCCAGGTCGCAACCTTTAAACCAAACAAGGACCGGGGTTGTAACTCTTCACCTGAAAAGAAACCCGTCTCAAATTCTTATTGGTAAAGTGAAACATGAAGAACGTGACGTAGGGTGCAATAAGACAATAAACGAAGAGAGGACACAGAACTGCTCCGGGAGCCAGGTTACAACCCTTAAACCAAATAAGGACCGGGGTTGTAACCCTTCGCCTGAATAGAACTTGGCCCCTGATCATTATTGTTAAGGCAAGCATAAATAATCATGTTATTGAAGTAACCAGGTACCAGAACAGGGTAAGACTTAGACTCCATTCAACCTTCACGGCCAAGCAAACAAGTACGACTTGATACTTTAACTAACTAGGGTTATCACAGGCCAAGTTACTAGCAAAATGCAATGAGATTATTCCAACAGCCATAAGCCCTGCAGATCATCTAGGTTATCTAGACACAATTAGGGGATTGAATTCATGGAGGTACATTGTCCAAAAAATACATGTACCCTTAAGTAGCTTGGTGGGTGCAACACATGACAGTATACTGGAAATGTGTCCTACTCAACGGCAGGCTACAAATCCCATGATGGGGCACCCAGATAACGGGATTGCCTGTAGTTAGGAAATCTCTTCATGACTACTGGATTTTTTAGTTATTAGCCTTAGTCAATTTTAGTAGGTACCCCTGACCGTGGTATTCCGGGGTCCCTATCCTAGACATGATGCAAGACAATATTGGTTCATTTGTATAAACACTATCGCCCACGGTGTCCAGGTCAATCATGGAACATATCAGAATTTATATGGTACAAGCATTCTATCAAGGGACCCAAGCTACACAGAGGGTCAGGAAACATGAGCATACATGTAACATTCCAATATAATAATAATATCAATATAATAATAAAAGAGGACAAGGACTATGGAAAGAGCCATGCGGCTAAGGAAAACAAGCTTATGCGGCTAGGAAAGGAAAGGGGCTCATGCGGCCAAGGAAAAGAGCTCATGCGGCTCGGGAAGGGAATGGGTTCATGCGGCTTGGGAAGAGACAGAAGTATGCGGCTATGGGATGGGGTCTCATGCGGCTGGGATCTACCGAAGCCATGCGGCCAGAGGCCATGCGGCTGGGATAGGAATGACTCATGCGGCCAGGAACAAATGGGTTCATGTGGCTGAGGGAAACGAGCATATGCGGCAGTGGGGGATCAAGCTCATGCGGCTAGGGGGAACCAACGCCACGCGGTTCGAGGGGAGAGATCTCATGCGGCTCGAAAAGAGTGGGGCGCATGCGGCTGGAGGATGCAGGCTCATGCGGCAAAGAACGCCTATGCGGCTCGGGCCATGCGGCCAAAAAGTTAGGCTCATGCGGCTAAGGGCTAAAGATAGCTATGCGGCTGAAGTCGGGCAGAGCCATGCGGCTGAAATCAACTCAAGCCATACGGCTAAGCAAATGGAGTCTTATGCGGCTGAGGCGAGGGAACCATGGCTTATGCGGCCAAGGAAAATCATGCATATGCGGTAGAGAGAAAATGGGTTCATGCGGCTGGGCTGCCAGGAGCCGTGCGGCTAAGGGAAGCTGCCGCATGAAAGGCCATACGGCCAACCACTGTTCTTCTTCTCCACTTTTCCGAGGAGAAGAACCATGGAATCCAAGGCTTCTAAGCTCCACTAAACCTTCATCCAAGGTCAGAATTCGGATTTCCATAGGTCAAAATGGGATAGAAAGAAATTCTCTACAACATGGAACCATCAAAACTTAAAAATAATAATGTTAGATAGATCAAAACACAAGAAATCCAAAAATACAACAAGCTTAGATCTACAAGAAATGAACCATGGAAATTAAAATGCTAAGTATTAAAGTGTCTTATAATTTTATGAGGAAGACAATGGAACAATAAAAACTGAGTTCCTCCATGAAGCAAGCTGCACTTGCCTAAACCTCTCCCTCTGGTAGGTGGAGAGTAATGGAGGAAGAAGAAGAATTAATGAAGAAGAAGTAAATGAGGAGAGAGAGAGAGAGGTATACGGCTAATAAGGAAGAGAGGGGTGGTAGGTGGGGTTGGTCCACATGCAATAAAACCAAACCAAGTCGAACCAAGCAAACCAAACCGAACCAAGCAAATGAATGCCAAGATAAACCATGCAAGGAGACATGCAAAATACGTACACGTATACCAGAATACGTAATACGAACTATGGTCGTTACACACCCTCCACCAATGCTTCAAGCATGTCAATAGACACGACTTCGTGAGGATCGAATTTGCCGACATCGATCCCTTCAAAGGAGTTGAGCCTTGTTATTCTTCGGAGGCTTGTTTATATAAGGAATCCAAGAAGTACATCCCCAACAAATTGGAGACTATCATAGGGCCCAAATAACCCTTTATAGTTCACCCCCAGGCCCGTAGATCAAGCAAAGCAGCGCCCCTTGTTGCAACCATACATGAAGAGGTGCCCAGCTCTTTCGTTCAAGCTGCGCAGTCAGAACCAATAGTCAGTCGACTCCCAAATTCAAGAGCCTGGGCCCGTCACAAGGCCGAGGGTGATCCAATTACCAAAATCCATCCGAAGACCATCGGAGGACTCAGAATCCCTTGCTGAGCTAATTTTCACCTGTCTTCCCAAGGCGAGTCAGGAACTAAATGCCGACCCGACATTCTCAAACAAGCGAATGCCCAAGACGGCATCCCAACCTTTGGGATCGCAGGGGGTAGCCGAGGAGGACGTAGAACTCGTCGAATACCTGGTGGCACAGGTGGAGGGTACCTCTCCTGATGACGTAATGAACAGAGTTCCTTGTCTCATCAATAAGAGTTTAAAAAAAAAAGAAAAAAAGAGAGAGAATATATATTTACCTAGAGTGTCGAGTTATGTACATCAGGTACCTCTGAACTTACACTCCATTCCCCCTCCTCCGAGGGGACTCACATTGTACCTCTGCAAGTAACAAGTCACGTATATTGATACCTCTGAACTTTCGCTTTAATGTTTCGACCACCATTTATCATGCCCATACCTCCCTTGTTGGGCTTCATTTCAAATCTATTACCCGCACCACCAGTACGCAGAAGGGTAATAGGTCCATAAAACTTATCCTAATCTATTACTCATACCATCAGTGCATAAAAAGGATAATAGGTCCACAAAATTCTTCGAACGGGAAAAACAACCATGTCTATATTACCTCTGAGTTGTTTTCCTATCCATCACTGACAAATCACCCAATACATAGAATTTTCACGTTGATAGCACCTCTGAGTTGTTCTGTGTATCTCTATTTGGCCTACTCCTACCACGTCCTCATTACCTCTGAGTAGGAAGGCTATGCTTCAGACCCATATTTACCACGTCCTTACTACCTCTGAGTAAATATGCCGGTCTTCTCTTTACTCGTTATCAATACTCGCCTCGCCAGTACACAAAAAATAGTAATGAGTCCCCAAAAAACCATTCTATTACTCGCAACATCGGTGTATCAAAAGAGTAATAAGTCCACAAAATATCTTGTCAAATCTATTTGCTCGCATTTTCAAAATGCACCCAAGGGTAATAGGTCCACAAAATTCCCCAACAGGAAAAACAACCACGTCCATATTACCTCTGAGTTGTTCTCCTGTCCACCACAAACAAATCACCCAATGCATAGAACTTCCACGTTGATAGCACCTCTGAGTTGTTCTATGTATCCCTATCATGCCTACCCCTAACATGTCCTCATTACCTCTGAGTAGGAAGGCTTTGTTTTGACCCGTATTTACCACGTCCTTATTACCTCTGAGTAAATACGTTGGTTTCCTCTCTACTTATTATCAGTACTAGCATCGCCAGTACACAAAAATGATGATAAGTCCACAAAAATTTATCCTAATCTATTACTCACACCATCGGTGTAACAAAGAGTAGTAGGTCTACAAAATACATTCAAATCTATTTGCTCGCATTTTCAGATGCACAAAAGGGCAATAGGTCCACAAAAATCCTCTAGTAGGATGTCCTTTATAAATGCTGTATTAGGCCCTCAGTATAAGTACCACAAAATACCACAAATAGAACGGAGTGAGCATACTCTGGTCATTCAAGATCAGTTACATTCATAGGACTACATCGACAACAAAGAAAGAAAAATCTGGCAATACATAGTTGGGTTTGACAGCGCTTCGTCTTCAAGCAGTTTCGTAGCCCTCGAAGGAAGTCATATTTTACTGCTGAGAAGCAAACAAAGCTGTTGAATCTCCAAGGAGCTGCCGGAAGGAGGGTAAATATAGCATGTTATCCTCCCCTCCATATTGCGGATGCCTTAGCCCCGCTTCCCCAAGGGACCATACCTTCAAAATATGGTCCCTGATGGTGGTTTCGCCTACTTAGAGAGCCGTAAAGGCACGACGTTCATAACGACGTCTGACCACCGTCCAACTCTCCGAGGTATAAAAGCTCTTCCTACCATCTGGGGAAAACTCTTCCGAAGCATGAAGAGTCCTGAGTTGTTTGATGTGTATGCCAAAAAGGTACAGGGAAAAGTTTTTTGAAGCATGAGGAGTTTTGAGATCTCTGATGTAGGTGCCAGAATATTGTACTTTCACTCTATCACCGACACCGGTCCTGAAGAAGCTTGCTAGCCAGACCCCTAAAAAAATATGAGAAGAAAGGGGATTCAGCACCAAGAAAACAAAGAACTCTGTTATGCGGCCTAGCCAGTTAGACGGCCCAGCCAAAACAGAACTCAAACAGTCCACAGTTATAAGACCGGCTTCATGAAACACTCATGCAGCATTTATACGGCTCAGTCATTATCATGCGGCTCAGGCGTAA
Organism: Iris pallida; assembly: GCA_029216955.1. NCBI lineage: Eukaryota > Viridiplantae > Streptophyta > Magnoliopsida > Asparagales > Iridaceae > Iris > Iris pallida. The sequence continues at coordinate 33,114,344 of JANAVB010042618.1, forward strand.
AAGACTCATGTGGCCCATTGCGATCATACGACCCAATCTTACAATATTTATGTGACCCAACCATAAAGTGCTCATGCGGCACCTATACGGCTCGGTCGTGAAAAGTTCATATAGATTCATCTTGAGGAACTCAGCCAGTTCAAGTTCGAATAAGCAGCGGTTATGCGACTCAGTCTATGCAGCCCTATCGTATAGAACACATGTGGTCCAGACGAGATAAGGCATACATCAACCAAGCAGAGACAGTATATGACAGCCCCACGCATGAAATTTCAGTCAACATCTGCTCACCATCCTTACCCTTGGAAGAAGGTTGCACATCGGAATGAATGGAAGGAGTGTCTACCGCTCTTAACGGAGAAACAAGTCTCTCCCCTTTGGCCGCCGCACCGACCGACTTAGAAGCTTTTGGAGCCATAGCAGAAAGTATAAGGAGGAGAAGGTGAAAGAGGAAAGACTCTCTCTGAATGACCCCTATTTATAGAGTTGCTGAAGAGAGACTCTTCGATTCTTAAGATCATTTAAGATAGGGCGACGTTTAGGGACTTTATCCCTAGTAACCGTCGATCGTCTCTTCGGTTCTCGAGATCATTAATGATAGAGCCGACGTTTGGGAACTTTATCCCCAGTAACCGTCAGTTTTATCTCGAAAATAGATCCACAACCAAGTCGGGAGAATTAAATACAGCAGTGACAGCTGGCAGACTCTCTACGGCGTAAGGCATCCCTGCGACTCAGGATCCCCCTACGGCTCAGTATTTCTCTGCAACTAAAGTTCAAAAATCACTTCCAGCAAACATGAAGACTCCCCACGGCTTGGCATATTTTTCATGCTTCTTATTCAAAGTATTCCAAATTTGCAATTTGGAAACTTTGAAGGGGGTCTTGTAGAAACATGAAAAATATGGAGTTCATGTAGATTATAAATTGCTGCATAGATACTTCGGGCCAAACAGGCCCGCATGAAGGACTACCGTATAATTGTTCAAAATCGTATGTGGCCCATCGATGAACAGCTGTAGAAAAAAAAATATGCGACCAAGGAGGAGCAGTTCGACTGACAAAGCTGACAAGTACTGGCAAAAGCATGACAGTTCTGACACTTTGACTAAAAAGGTAAGACGTGAGACGTCGCCCAAAAGCAGGGTTCGTACGCCTCTATGCGGCCAAAGGAGCGTCATCCAAGCTGCATGAACCTCATGCGGCCCAGCTTATGTGGCCCTAAAGTTTCCAAACTCTATACAACTGTGATTCGGGCCGTATGAATCTCATGCGACCCCACAAGATCAAAGACTGAGAACACCATACGCAATGGGACACGTGGCAATCTGACCGATTCTTTAACCACCCAGATTTGCTGTAACAAAATCCCAACAAACCGACAGATGGCAGCCCGAGAGCGGGTCTTTGCGTGCCAACCAGCCACGTGGCAGCAAACAGACCATGCAGCTCAAAATCCATCCTATTATAAATAGCAGGGTGCCACTCCCCTGCAAAGGCTGGCAACCTTCAAAAGAAAAGCAATATCTTCACGAGCTAGAGACTGCATCAGATAGTCCACGGAGTAAGGCAGAGTTTATAGCACTTTCTCGAGCCTCCACCGTCACCCCCCAGAATCAAAACTAAATAATTATACTTAGATTATTTCCTAGGCTTTTTTTTCTAGGCTCTTCTTTGTACAAGCGAGTTTGCAATCAATTCTAGTATTCTGTAATACCTGTTGTTGATTTTCATGGCAAACAAGGACGTGGTAAATATGGGTCAAAACAAAGCCTTCCTACTCAGAGGTAATAAGGACATGTTAGGGGTAGGCATGATAGGGATACACAGAACAACTCAGAGGTGCTATCAACGTGGGAGTTCTATGCATTGGATGATTTGTTTGTGGTGGACGGGAAAACAACTCAGAGGTAATATGGACGTGGTTGTTTTTTTCGTTAGGAAATTTTGTGGACCTATTGCCCTTTCGTGCATTTGGAAATACGAGCAAATAGATTTGAATGATATTTTGTGGACCTACTACTCTTTGGTACACCGATGGTGTGAGTAATAGATTATGAATTTTTTTTTTGTGGACTTATCATCATTTTTGTGTACTGGCGATGCGAGTACTGATAATAAGTGGAGAGGAAACCAACGTATTTACTCAGAGGTAATGAGGATGTGGTAAATACGGGTCAAAACAAAGCCTTCCTACTCAGAGGTAATGAGGACATGTTAGGGGTAGGCATGATAGGGATAAACAGAACAACTCAGAGGTGCTATCAACATGGAAGTTCTATGCATTGGGTAATTTGTTTGTGGTGGACGGAAGAACAACTTAGAGGTAATATGGATGTGGTTGTTTTTCCCGTTGGGGAATTTATGAACCTATTACCCATTTGTGCACTGGTAGTGCGAGTAATAGATTGAGATAAGTTGTATGGACCTATTACCCATCTGCGCACAGGTGGGACGGGCAATAGATTTTGAGGGAAGTTCTTGGTGGTAGAAAAGCTATGACCGGGGGTACGTAGACACGACTAAGAGAATTCATTCAGAGTAATCAGAGAGTAAGTTCAGTGGTATCTGAGGGTACGTAACTCAATAATCTGGAAGATTTGAAGTCAGAGTGTAAGTTCAGCGATACCTGTGGGTATATAACTCACAATCCGAGAGATAGTTGGAAGGTGTCATTTAGACATAGTATTTCTTGAGGAACTTGTCATTGATGGGCATCATGAGCAAGTCTCCATTTTGTTTTGCGAGGCGGTATGCTCCGTTGGAGAATACGGTCTCGATGACGAATGGACCCTCCCACTTAGGCTGGAATTTACGGGGGGTCTTGTGAGTCATGACCATTGGTCTGCGAATGGCCAAGACAAGATCGCCCACTTGGAATATCCTCTGCTTGACTTTCTTGTAGCCCCGTTCTCGAAGCACCATCGAAGAACATCCGCCAAATGGCGTCTTGTGAAGCCATGTTCGAGGCGACGACTTCATCGGGAATTTTTTCGTAAATTCTGGCTGTTTCTGAGCCTGGATGGGCTGCTAGAAAGTCATCCAGGGCTTGACCCTTGATAGCTTTCTGCGAAACAAAAACCATATTATAAGGGGATAGTAGTATCGTCCGGGTGGCTAGACGAGAACTGAGTGCGCCTGGCTTGGTCATGAGAACCCTGAGGGGGTTGACTCGCAAAATCACATGGATGGTCTGCCCTGTCACATAGTGTCATGTTTTTTGAATAGCGAACACTAGGGCGAGGCACTCCTTCTCCACGGTAGTGTACCTATGTTCAGGTCCTACCATCATCCGGCTGAGATAGTAAATAGCTTGTTCGTGTCCTGCATCATTATTTTGGGCTAGCAGAGCGTCGAGAGAATGTTCCATCGCCCGTGCATAGAGCAGGAAGGGCCTTCCGACGACCAGGGCTACGAGAACTGGCGGATTCATCAGGTACTACTTAATATCGTCAAAGGCATGCTGACATTCCTCGTTCCATACAAAGGAGACACCTTTCTTTATGAGTTTAGTGAAGGGTTGGCATCGCCCTGAGAGGTTAGATATAAACCTCCTGATATAGGCTAGTCTTCCCTGAAGGCCGCGGAGTTTGCGAAGGTTCTTTGGTGGGTTCATCTCCAGGATTGCTTTTGTCTTGTCCGGATCTATGTGAATGTCGTAGGAATTAATAACGAAGCCTAAGAACTTTCTACTGGATACCCCAAGAAAAGACTTGGTGGGATTCATCTTCAGGTTGTGTGCCCGCATGAGATCGAACACTGTTCTCAAGTCATGTAAATGATCACTTTTGGAGCGGCTCTTGACGGTGATATCGTCTACGTAACACTCCACCGTCTTGCGCAAATGATCTCTGAAGATGACACTCATAGCCCGTTGATATGTTGTATCGGCGTTCTTCAGGCCGAAGGACATGACCGTATAACAATATACGCCGATCGGCGTACGGAACGATGTATGCTTCTTATCATCGGGAGCCATCTTGATTTGATTGTATCCCGAAAAGCCATCCATAAAGGACATGCGCTCAAAGCCGCACGTATTATCGATCATTATATCGGTGATCGGAAGAAGGAATTCATGCTTAGGTCATACCGCATTGAGATTGTGGAAATCAATGCAGATTCAGATTTTCCTATTTTTTTTGATGACTGGCACTACGTTGGCTACCCAGTCTGGGTGCTGCTCTTCACGGATGAAACCGCTAGCTATAAGCTTGTTCACTTCTGCCTCGATGAAATTTATGATATCTAGACGAAATCATCGCTATTGTTGCTTGACTGGTTTTGTGTCCGGATAGATATTAAGCTTATGGAGTGCAATCTCAGGGTTCAGTCCTGGCATGTCTTCATAGCTCTAGGCAAAGACGTCGATGTATTATCTGACGAGTTGTAACAACGACTCCCGCTCGTCGTCTGTCAGACTTTTACTGACAAAGATTGGCTTTAGAGAGGATTCATCGTCGAGGTTTACTTACATAACCTCATCTTCAGTGGAAGGATCACGAAGTTTGAAGCATTTCTCCTATTGTGCATCTAGTTACTGGACCCACGGCTCCAACTCAAGAGGTTCAAGTAGGTCTTCGTCTTCTTCTTCGACATCAGAGGATGTCATGTTGGCAGATAATGTCTGTCTGAATATATCCCCAATACTGCTATCGGAGTCGTAAGTAGGTAACTCGGACGAATGGGAGTGCCACTCATAATTTTCATCAGAACTTTCGGGTGTTGTGGGTGGAGTAACATACCCGAGGCCACGTCTGGATTTGTGATAATGATCCTGAGGCTTCCCTACCGGTGCCGACGGCTATAGAGGCAATCGTCGACCACTGCCATAATTAAGACCCGGAGTAGTCTCCATGTCGTACCCCTACTTTTGTATGAAGTACTTGGCTTGAGGACTATATAAGTAGAGTGGTAGTCTTCCAGTCTCGGGTCCAAGGTCGGACCCTTGTGGCGTGAAAGATTGAGGACCTTCTTTTCGGCCAAAAATGATTGTGTGATCCCATCCTCTTCTGTCTGAGACCGGGAAGTAAGCACCTTTTATGGGAGCAAGTCGATTTGGGGGATGGACAGTTGTCACCTGTGTGTGCAGGCTAATGTCCAGATAGTCCCACGCGGCATACGTTAGATTAGGCTTATCATACTCAGAATAGTCTAACGACAGCCTCTTATTGATAAAATAAGGAATCTTGTCCACCGGGATTACATCATCAGGTGAGGGGCTATCTGCCTGTGTAACCACATATTTGGCGAGTTCTCCATCTTCCTTGGCTACCCCCTACGAGCTCAGAATTTAGGCCGCTATCTTGGGTAACTTGACCACCAAGGGTTCTGTTTGAGGCATTGATCTGCTTGGGAGTGTTGGATCAACACTTGGCTGCTGGCTCATCTTGGGAAGACGGATGACCATCGGCTCGGCAAGAGATTTTGTGTCTTCTGGTCGCCTTGGAGCAGATTTTGGCAATCAGATTACCATCGGTGCTACTGTGGGCTTCGCATTTTCCTGTTACCTTTGATCGGACCTTGGCAGCCGGATCACCATTGGTCCTAACGTAGGTTTTGGCTCTTGGCTGGATCTCGGGAGACGGATGATCATTGGCTCCGACTGCACCGGTGTGACAGAAGAATTGAGCACCTCCTCATGTAAAGTTGCGACAAGGGGTGCAGCCCTTCCCGGTTTGCGGGGTTGGAGATGGATTCTCAAGGATTCTTCTGGCCCTGCAATGGCCTCCGGCTCATCCGTTATGTGTTTCCTGGATTCGTCATATAGACAAGCCTCTGATGAGTAATAAAATTCAACCCCTTTGAAGGAGTCAATGTCAGCGAATTCGGTCTTCACGGAACCGTGTTTACTAACATATTTGAAATACTGGTGAAGGGTAGATGGCACGATTATATTGTCATGTAACCACGGACGTCGTAGCAGGTAACTTTCGTCCTCAAGTCACCAATCTAGCACTTCAACCAGATTTTTCCTAGGGGATAGCTTCTCCCTGAGTTAAACCCGCTAATGGCTGTGTTGGTTGCTGCTAGCCGGTGCATAGGGATGCCAAAAAGTTGGAGCAAGTTTTTCGGGATGATGCTTATTGACGATCCTGGGTCAATATGCATCCGATCCACCTTGATGTCGCCGATGTATCCAGTGTAGTATAAGGGGCGATCATGCAAGTTGGTCATAATCAACATGTCCTGCAGAGTAAATACGATGTTGGACATTGCATCTGTGCTACCGCCGTCTTGTAGATCTGCTGGCAGATCTTCCCCTGGAGGCTTGACCTGGGCTAAGTAGGCATCGGCATTCTGGAGTGCTTCGCTTAATACGACACGAAGATCCTTGAAGAGCCTTAGGAGCTCATATAGCGACAACTTTGCTGGCGTATTAGCCAATTGTGCTAATATGTCGAAGTTGTAAGGTCTCTCCAGTCCCTGAGGTACATCATTGCGGAGTGGCCTATCGAAGCGGGTTTTCTTTGTTTTGGACTTGTCCACCAGTGGAGGCTGAGATGGCCTTGGAACATCAGAGGGAGGCAACGTTGCAGGCTGAGGATCTTCGGCTGGACTATCCCGTACGGGCTGGACTTGTGCTCTAGACCGGGTAACAACATATGCAGCTTCTTTAGATTTGGCTAAAATTGTGTGGCAGGCTCTAGACTTCCTACCCTTCTTCTTGCTGGAAGGAGATGACACCTCCTAGGTAACTTCGGGCACCAAGGCTGGGTGTACCCACATGATCTCTCCTCGTGATCTAGTGAGGGGTACCAATCCAGATGTCTGGCTCCAGGCGGGTGGAAGGTTAGTAACCTCCATCGTTGCCAGAGGGACAGGTATTACCCCGTCTGGAGTGCTTGTTGGAGGAAAGTCGCCAAACTGAATAGATACCATATTTGCTGCCATGGTAACCTCTTCAAATTCTATCGACAGAGCATTGGAGTCGATAAGACTCTGGATGTACCGCTTCAATTGGAAGCAATCCTGGGTGGCGTGATGGATATAGCGATGGAAGTGACAGTACTTCGGGTCCTCCATTTTTGCTGCTCGGGGCTTGCGTCTTGGTGGCGGAAGCTGGATCCTACCCCCTTGCAAGAGCATATCGAAGATAGGTTTGACATGACTATCTTCGAATGTGTAGTTGATCTTGGGCCACTGATCTTTCGCCTGTTTTTGCTCAGGCTTCTGAGTCGCATCAGTGACCATGGCTTGTTTACCCTTGTTGTCCCGGTTGGTGGTGGTGCCACTGTCGTTGTTACTAGAGGTGGGACCAGGACGTCTGCTCTTATCTTCTCCGTCTGGGATGTGTAACCCCAGCTGGCGAGCCTTCTTCAATTTTGCTTCCGCGTTGGTAGCATTTATGATGAAGGTTGTCCAATCCCTGAACTGATCGTCGCCCATCCAGAGGCTAATTGCAGAAAGCAGCTTCTTCTGGCAGATTTCAATCAGGGAACTATCGGGATTGCCCTAAGGCAATCTCATTGCAGTTTGGCAGAACCGTTCGTTATAGTTCCTCGTCAGCTCCCTTTCTCCCTGAACGACGTCCATGAGAGATGACATTGTCACGTCATGCCCCACGTTATAGAATCTCTCCAGGAACATATGCTTGAAGCTATCGAAAGAATGGATACAGTTGTCGGGGAGATTGTGGTACCAGTCGAATGCGATCCCTTCCAAGGCTCCGATGAATAATTCGGTGAGGATGGCATCACTATGCAACAAGTGGTCGGTGGTGACTTCAAAGTAAGTCATGTACCGACAAGCAGAGGTCTTCCCATCATAAGAATTGATATGGAACGGCTTGTACCGCGATAGAAAAGGTACATCCCTCCATGCGACTGGATATGGCTGCCGTATTCTGAGATCCCGAGAGGAGTCTCGGGCATTGAACATCGCCCGAAGCTCCTGGACTTTACTCCTAGCCTCCTTGGCTTCATCTGTAGTTGAAGGAACGGATGGTGCTACGAGATTATCACCCAAAGGAGGGGAAGTCGTGTTGGAGTCCGCGTTGATAGCGGGTCCCAAGCTTGTTTGTCCGGGCATCCTCGCTGGTTGAGCTGGCAAGACGGCTTTGATCTCGTCCACCGACTTGACTAAGGACATGAGAATGGCTTCGAGCACTTCTAGCCATTGTCGGTCGGAAGGCGCTTCATGATCGTCGTCAGTCATAAAGACTATCCTCACGTGGGTAGAGGTGGAAGGGATTGTGGCAGAGGTACTCTCGGTGCCGTACCCTTGTATAGAGAAATCGTCAGAGAACGTCGGAATGTCATCTTCGTCAGACTCGGAAGGGGTGCTACCCCCTGTGCCGGAAGCCATATCATCTTGGTGAGGGAGGTGGCCCTCAGGTAAATCTGGTTATGTTGTAGAGTTTTGGGGGATCTCTACCCCCTGCGCGTGCTCTTGGTACACCGGGTTGTTGCATATATTGAGGGGGCTGCTGCCCCCAGCTTCATCTACTCTTAAGGTGGCTGGAGGTGCACCCCCGAGTGCCGGAAGCTTCTTCTTGGATCGAGTACCTAAGTAGACACCCCCTGTGGTTGAAGGAAACCCCCCAAATGAGGGTCTTCTTGCAATACTGGCCGAGATGGCCGGGCTGGAAGAGCCTGTCTTCTTTTCTCCCTTGCCAGGAGGAAATTTTTGAGTTGAGTTACAGGAGGCGAAAGAAAACTCTTCGTCCCCTGGAATTTGCACCTGTCGGACAGGTGCTGACTGCTGCAGTCGCTGAAAAACTGACTGTCGATCTTCAGGTACTGTTGATTTGTTGCAACAGCAGTTGATGATGACCTGAGTGCAATGACGCCCCGAGAGGGACTCGCTGTATGCTGACGCTGCCGTCTTGCGCTTGTGAGTAATTACGTCACGTAAGTCGGTAGGAAGCTGCTCTGCCTTTGCACCAAACTTGTGAACTCAGGAATCCCGAGCTCAGGGGTGCTTAGGCATCATGTTTGCTTCCTGATCCGTGGTTAGTAAAAGTACTTGCTCTGGATCTTTAGAGGGAGACTTTCCATCAGGAGCCCGTGTAACGGTTAACGGGGCCCACTGACAGTCAGCAACTTGGACAGTTGACTGGGCTGGTTGAGCCCGCACTGTCCTAGACCTTTTTGACTTAGCGCTGGAAGGCGCATAGTAAAAAGAATCCAGACTGATACATCCCGCTTCTTTAATGGGCCGCATGGCGTCGGGCCCGCATGAGAGGCGGTCGAACACAGAGCTTCTGACAGGGCTGCATGAGACGTCCTGTCTGTGGGCAGGATTGGTCGTTGCACGGCCCATCTTCTTGTGGCTAGAGCTAGTTGCCGCATGAATCATCTTCCTTCGACGGGAGTTGGCTGCCGCTTGAGTTGGCTGCCTGTGGCCAGAGTTGGCTGTTGCATGGGCAGACTGCCCATCTCCTCTCGGCGACCTCCTCTTTGTCCGCATGGAGTTCCCTTGTGCCCCCAAAAACTCAGCATCATAGTATTTTTTTCTGCTAGATTTGGGGACAGTGGGGTCCTCTGCGGTCTGAAACAAAGCCACAGGAGAGTTCTGGTCACCGTCTTGGGCTGCAGAAGGAGCTTCTTCGAGAACTTGGTCGGAGGCTACAATTTTGCACACCAACGCCTTGCGAGTCCTCTTCGGGTTGGCTCGCTTCTGAGACGGGCTGGCGCTCCCTTCAGAGAGCAATTCTTCGAAGGCTTGTTGGTCGAAGCGGACCACAAGCATCTGCTGTGTAGAGCCGAGCTTGGATGCATCAGATTGTTTTACCAACTTCTCATCGGAAGAGAAGGATGTCTCCAGCAGAGTCGCCATCGTGTTTGCCATGAAAATCAACAACAGGTATTACAGAACACTGTAATTAATTGCAAACTCGCTTGTACAAAGAAGAGCCTAGAAAGAAAGCCTAGGAAATAATCTAAGTACAATTGTTTAGTTTTGGTTCTGGTGGATGACGGTGGAGGCTCGGGAAAGTGCTATAAACTCTGCCTTACTCCGTGGACTATCTGATGCAGTCTCTAGCTCGTGAAGATATTTCTTTTCTCTTGAAGGTTGCCCGCCATTGCAGGGAAGTGGCACCCTGCTATTTATAATAGGATGGATTTTGAGCCGCATGGTCGGTTTGCTGCCACGTGGCTGGTTGGCACGCAAAGACCCGCTCACGGGCTGCCGTCTTTCGGTTTGTTGGGATTTTGTTGTAGCAAATCTGGGTGGTTAAGGAATCGGTTAGATTGCCACGTGTTCCGTTGCGTATGGTGTTCTCAGTCTTTGATCTTGTGGGGTCGCATGAGACTCATGCGGCCCGGATCACAGTTGCATGGAGTTTGGAAACTTTAGGACCGCATAAGCTGGGTCGTATGAGGTTCATGCGGCTTGGATGACGCTCCTTTGGCCGCATGGAGGTGTACGAACTCTTCTTTTGGGCGACGTCTCACGTCTTATCTTTCTTGTCAAAGTGTCAGAACTGTCATGCTTTTGCCAGTACTTATCAACTTTGTTAGTTGAACTGCTCCTCCTTAGTCGCATATTTTCCTTCTACAACTGTTCATCGATGGGCTGCATGCGAATTTGAACAGTTATGCGGCTGTCCTTCATACGGGCCTGTTTGGCCTGAAGTATCTATGCGGTAATTTATAATCCGCATGAACTTCATATTTTTATGTTTCTACAGGCTCCGATCAGTTGACAGCTAAGGTAATAGATGGCATGTTCATAACCTGCATCGCTATTTTTGGATAACAGGTCCCCGAGAGAATACTCCAGGGATCGGACGTATAGTAGAAAGGGTCCAGGACCGGGGCCACTAGGACCGACGGGTTCATGAGATATATTTTAATATCTTCGAAGGCTTGTTGGCATTCCTCGTTCCATACAAAGGATACTCCTTTTTTATTAGCTCGGTGAAGGGCTTAGAGCGTCCTGATAGGTTGGAAATAAACCTCCGGATGTAGGCCAAGCGCCCTTGAAGAACACGGAGTTCGCGAAGGTTCTTTGGTGGTTGCATTTCAATGATGGCTTTTGTCTTCTCAGGGTCGACATGGGTCCCCTTCGATGTTACAATAAAGCCTATGAACTTGCCACTAGATACCCCTAGAAAGGATTTGGCCAGGTTCATCTTTAGCAGGTGCTTCCTCATTAAGTCGGAGACGATTCCTAGGTCATGGAGATGATCACCTCGAAAGCAGTTTTTGATAGCGATGTCATCAACGTAACATTCGACTGTCTTGCATAGGTGTTTGCGAAATATGATACTCATGGCATGCTTGTACGTAGCACCCACATTCTTCAAGCCGAAAGGCATCACTGTGTAACAGAACACCCCCATCAGAGTCCGAAAGGACGTATGCTTCTCGTCGCCTGGAAACATCTTGATCTGGTTATAACCGGAGTATCTGTCCATGAAAGACATGCACTTGAATCTACAAGTACTGTCAACCATCACATCGGTGATGGGAAACGAGAACTCATCCTTTGGGCAAGCGGCGTTCAGAATGTGAAAATCTATACAGACTTGGATCTTCTCGTTCTTTTTGGTAACTGGAACGATATTGGTGTCACGACCCGCACCCGGTGTAGGTTACTATCTAACAACTCACACAAATATATAATATATCTGTCATGGGTCTCAACTCCGAATGGAGGACAAGTAAAGATATAGTATAACTCAATCACAGTCTAAGCACGATAAGACAACACAGAAGTCTATAACTAAAAGACTAAACAACAACAAAATATAAACTACTAAATAGTAATATCTCAACAAACTCAAATACAAGTCAATATCAACTTATTACATTCAAGTTTTAAATATGAAATTTAAACAAGTCTACTAGCTAGTCTCCCGATCACTTTTGAGAGTCGGGCCCAAATTAGCTAAGCCATCTCTTGGTCCATAGTAAGTAGGGTAAGTGTCCTCAAGGCAAACATCTGTAATATTTTTAACGTATCCAGTCAGGATTGGAACGTGCACAACTCATCTAGAAATCCCAAATAAATGGCAAAAACTATAAAACAGTTATAGACAGTTATATTGATGAAGTATGGAGGTTTTATACAGGTGATGATATAGAGCAACATTTAAAGTACAAGAGGAGTAATGTAACAAATCAGAAAATTATGGCAATAAAAACTGAAAATAAAACTAGCTAAACTAGAGTATTGATATAAGTCCAGATAATATAATGTAAGTCAAGTGTGATCCAGTGCGAGTCTAGTACAAGATGAATCCAGTACAAGATCGATAAAGCCAGGGTGAGCCCAGACAATACTCTAACAATGTGTTTTAAAATACTGAGATCGACATGTAAACGGTTGTGGGTAATATGGCACATCACACACTGAACAGGGGAGGGATGGCTATCATTTCCAGTATAATTCTAAGGGAGGTGGTTCCAGTATAGGAATGTTCACATGTCTTACTCAAATATTTCTCCGTCCATCAAGTACAAGTGAATCCATAACCCGACACAAAAATAAGCACAAGTCCAGCCAGAATATGATGATGCCAGTAGGTAATTCCAGTAATAGTTCCAGTTATAGAGGCCAGACATGTAAAAGGTGAGTATCACATGCTATGGATCCAATAAGATCAATATGTGTTAACATAGAATCAAAATATAACTAACTAGAACTGAATTACAGTAATCGACAAGTAAATGGAAGAACTATCAGAGAATGTAATCGCCTGATACCTTGAAAGACTAATGAATATCAGATGTCCAAACCGGAGTCACAATATCCTAAATAGTGGAATACAGGTTACAATGTATTTTATATAACTAAATAAAATTTACTATGCATTCTATATGATTTTAAGTCATTCTAGGTCAAAGTCAAATCTTGGTCAACTCTGGTCGACCATTCTAGTCAAACTAGGTCAAACCTAAGTCAACTAGTCAATTAGTCTAGGTTTAAGTCAAATTTAAGTTAATAAGTCATTTTAAGTCCATTTGAGTCAATTCCAGGTCAAGTTTGACCCATAGTTGACTTTGGTCAACTTGGTCAACTAGTTAGTCAAATATCCTATACTAATATTAAATATATATCCTATACTCCCCCACTCTCCCCCCTCCCCCCAATCAAGCCTTCCTCCGTTTGAGTCAATTCCAGCCTTCCACCCCCCTTCACTCCCCCACTCTCCGCCCTCCCCCCGATCCAGCCTCCTCACCCTCTCGCATTACCCCTCCCCCTCAATCATCTGCCCTCCTCCTGCCCCTCCACCCCCTCCCACCCTTCCCTATCCTCCCTGTCCCCCTCCATCCACCCCCCTGCCCCGTCTTACGTCGATAAGCTCCGCCATGACCGCTCTTTCAAGATACTCCTGGATTTACCCGTCATTGAGCTGCTAGAGATCGTTTTTGCGCGTTCCCCTGAAGCGCCAGGATTTGAAGCACCAGGGATCGTCGTATCTTTCTTCTCTTCTGAGATCTTGTCCCTAGCTGCTTCGTTCTCCTTCACCTTAGTCCACAAGTTCTCGAGCGGATGCCCGAAGCTGTCTAGAGTCCAGGAAGTGATTGCGAGATGGGGCTTCAAGTCTGAGTACCAAGTCGCCCCCATGGATCCAAGGCACCTTTTCTTCCACCTCTCCTCGCCTAGCGACCACACTAATGTGTGGGCCAGAGTCACAGGTAAGATTGATGGCCTGTCCATGAAAATTATTAAATGGACTCCGGACTTCAATCCTCATGTAGACTCGACGATCATCTCCGCATGGGTCACCTTTCCGAACTTGCCCCTCATTTGTTTCGCCCCTGTAGTATTGAAAAGGATAGCCAGCTCCTTCGGAACCTTCGTGGCGTTAGCGGCAGAGACTCGCAACCTCTCCAAGGGGAACTACGCCAAGATTTGCATGGAACTAGACATCTCAAAATAACTGCCAGACCACATCTATATATCGCTTGACAACAAGATCCTCTCACAATGAATCATCTACGACAACAATATCATCTATTGCAAGCATTGTCGTATCCGTGGTTATTCCTTAAAATACTGTTATCATGCTCACCCAGAGCTCAAGAGGAGAGGCGGTCATAAGTCGGCCCCTGATAAATCGACCAACAAACCCCACCAATCGCCACCACCCCCCTCAACCCAACTTCCATATCAGATTCGAAGACAGCCCCGACCATAACGAACCCCAAGATAACACCCCTCTAGTCCAAACAGTCGGCCCATTCAACACCCTAGACATCTTCCTAACCAACAAATATGACAGCCTTGCCTCAACTTCAGAGGAAGAGGTCCAAGATGGCGAACCCCCATCCAAAGGCGACATCCAAGTTGAACCCGTCTGCAGTGGCGAAGCAGCTAACGCCCTAGAAGAGACAACCACAACCCCGTTCACGGAGGAGAACCCCCAACTCGCGACGATTGCCACCTCCCCAATCACTCTCCAACTTTCAGTCCGGTAGACAACATCAGCAAAGACCCCTTAACCAACCTGGAATAGGTCATCCAGGAAAACAGCTTCAGAGCAGACTCCTTAACCATCCTAGGTCAAGCATCGGTCGACAGAGCTTAACAAGTTCTTGACGCTGGTATCCTCTCCACCGGCAGCACCCTGAGTGTCTCGATTAACACGGCGGGAGAGACCAACACTCTCACCTCGAAAGAGGCCATTTTAACCACCAGCAAGAGAACCGGAAAGCCCTCACCCAAACCCAAAACACAACTCATAGACATAAGTAAGGAGATAGCTGGTCGGACCACCAGGTCGATCACGAAGCTCAACAAACTTCCACAAAAAAGTAACCTCAATGCTTAACATCCTATCCTGGAATGTCAGAGGTCTTGCTAACAAACCAACCATGAGAAGATTAATCAGTCTCAAGAAAACTCATAAAACTGACAACTTGGTGATCATCGAACCCAAAATCCCCTCCAATAAACTTAAATCTATTAAGCTTCAGCTCGAATTTCATCAGGCGATAGCTAGCTGCCATGACATTTAGATCCTCTTCTCCAACGATGTGAAATTGGAAATGATCCACGACTCGAGCCAGCCCCTCACTTGCTGGGTGGATCACCCTATTCTCAGGACCCGCTCGCTTCTGTCTGCAATTCACGGCAGTTACGAGATTCCTGAACGAAGAAACCTCTGGGAAGAACTGCTTCAGCTCAACTCCAGTAACAAACCCTGGATGTACGTCGGGGACTTCAACGTAGTCACTTGCCGGGAAGAGAAATCTGGCGGCTGGCCCCCCTTCCATCGGCTATGCTTGACTTTAACACCTTCATCTTCAATGCCCACCTATCCTCCCTCCAGTTCAGCGAAAGCACTTTCACCTGGTGCAACATGCAAGAGGCCTCCCACAGGCAATACTCTCGCCTGGACCGCGCCCTTGTCAACTCTCCGTAGAATGATTTGGATATCATCACCAACCTCTCGTACCTCAACTCCACCGAATCTGACCACTCTCCCCTACTCATCGAGATCAACAGAAAATTGAACCAGAAGAGGAAGAACTTCTGATTCCTCAATTTCTGGAGCGAACATCTGTACTTCAGGAACATCGTTAGCGACGCCTGGAGCAGCGTTAACTTCTTCGACCCTGTCACGACCCGATCCCAATTTCTTGGGTCGACTCGGATCATGCCCAGCCTGCGCCGTTGATGAGACGGCGGCAGTAAGCTGTAATCCATATTGCAGGTAATCAACAACATCATTTGGAATTAACATTTTCCACAACTTCTATTTAAACGATAATATAAACTTGTCCATTACAAAAGAGTTCTGATAAAACCACAACTTTAACATAACATTTATTTTAAGTAAAGATAAACTAGAACACCATCTAAGGAGAAGTATCAACATCATCTCCGGGAACCTCATCTGGGAGCACAGCAGGGTACAGCTCCGGGTCATAGTAACTACTAATCAGTAGTTCTGAGTCATCAATAGAACCTATTGGGTGTGGGGGATCCAGTCAGGAAAGGAGCAAGTACAATTATGAAAAATTAACAATTTGCATAATGAATAGAAACTTGCAATATTAAATAATTTTGAAACAATGATTTCCAACTATAAAACAATTGTGATTTGAGTAAGCAGTATCTATGACCGGTTTAGGATGATTCAATTATATCCTAGTGATACGGTCCGGCCTAACCCCGTGTGAAGAGGGGCAAGCTCGCACATTCATTAACTATTTGGCTTTGATCATAGATAACTACGCTACTCCCCATTATCCCGATGCAATGATTCAATATTACTCTAGGAGAGAGTACGTGTAACAGTTGTGTATTTAACATGCAAAATTTCTAAAATTAATTAAACTGCAATTAACCACAACCGTACTTGCCTTGATTAAAACTGGACTTCGATGGTGGTTCCGAAAAGATGCTAGTTACGCCTTCGTAATCCTACAAATGGAGCATCTATATTTATCAAACTGTTTCAAACCAACTAAGTGTGCTTAATTACAATCTCTATTATCTTTCCTAATAAATTTTATTACAATTATCAATTGGTTTACTATTTACAAGAAAACATCAACGTAAAACTTTTCTTTTTGGAAAAATTGCAATTTATCATTAAAACTTGCATTTTGTACATAAAATTAATATTTATTTAATAAGTGAGAAAAATCACTAATTAATCAACTAATATATATATATATTTATAATCTATAGTTATTCTAACATTTGCATTATACTAATACATCCAGAAAATAATAAAATAAAATCTAATTATTACATTCTTCCAGCACGAATAAGTAATTGGGCTTATGCCCTTACAACCCGATTTACATGAATTTAAATAAGACGAAAAATGGTTAGCCTCAAAATTAAATAACTATAAAACTACAATTTCTAATTTAAATTATAAAAACATTGTGAGTCTGGTCCAGTCTTCTCGTTTAGTTACTCTGCCTCAACGTCCGGTCGAACCGGTGCGTTTGCATTTCGCTGGGGCCCAGTGACCGTTAGGTCGTCGCCCAAAAATATTATATTTTTATTTCAAAAAATCATTTAAAAATCATTTCTATTAATTTGCAAAATTTTCAGCAGCATCTCCTCTATTTTTGGTCAACCCAAAAACTGGGAATGCACCGTAAAAACCTGCAAAATAACTCCAAAAACTCCAATTTTTTATTTACCACAGAAATAGTATTTTTTTCCTAGAGCTAAATCCAGCATTCACGCAATTTCTGAAACCCATTTCGGAAATTCCGAAGTTACTGGAAAATTCCCTCAGCACCTTAATCCCATAAAAAAAACCATTCTCAAATTTTAACCAATTGTCCCATAACCAACAGAACCATAAACTTAAGACTAACAGAACCTTTAGAACCATTAGAATCAAACCACAAAATCAAAAATATAAATTCCGAATCATGTCGCAAATTCTCGGAAAACTAAGAATGCCGAACACTTTAGAAAAGGGTTCTCGAACATCCCTAGAATTTCCAAAACATAGAACTAATGTTCTGTCTAAAAAAATCCAGAATTTACAATCAGCGATAAAAATGATTTTCCCATAGATTTCGGAAAAATCGATATAGTAACGTAGTTTCTACGTTACCGAAATCAAATTCCAGAAGGAATTTGTAGGACCAGATTTCATCATTGACTACGAATAATATAGGAAAATTATAGGATTAGAGGTTACCCAAACGTCAACGTGGAACCGAAATGAAACCCGAAACGGAACGTCACTGTTTCGGAAACGAAACCCGAAGAGAAATCGTCCAGCAGCGAACCGAAGCGCTCGAGTCGGACAGGGGCGGCCACCGGGGCAAACACCGGCGGTCAGCGGGTCGCCGGAGGGTCGGGCGCCGGCCAGGGAGCGGCGGCGGAAAAGGGGGCGCCGGCCTGGGGTCGATCGGCCCTGTACAGCGGCGGGCTCCGGTAGGGGTGCTCGGCTCGGGTTCGCCGGGATTTGGGAATTAGGGCACAGACTTGGAGTAATTTGTGATGGAGAAGGATGGATGAGGGTAGTTTATATAGGAGAGGAGAAATGGGGGTTACCGGAGTGAGAACTCGAAGGGCCATGTCGACGGTTACGGAATGCTCGGTCGCATACGTTGGAGAGAAGAAGAGACTCCATCGTTGGTTAAATGAAACCAACTCATGGTTAGGACAAGAAAGAGAAGAATACATTAAATACCAAATAAATGGTGCACCTACACTTACTGATGATACCAAAATAATGTCCATTTCTATATTAATCTCCAATTATGGGTTTTTAAGCCCAACTAAAAAAAAGCCCAACTAAAACTTTTAGCCCAAATATTAGTATTAACCCATTGTTATAAAAAAATCCTTTATTTAATTTTTTAAAAAAAACATTTTTTTTAACCAATAAATTATTCTCTTTTTAGACAAAAATCAATTTTAAACAAAATTTCTAAAAATTAACTAATTTCATGAAAACATTTTTATTAATCAAAAATTTCTAAACATTAATTATTAGAAAACTTTTGAAACAGGGTTTCACAAGCTTCCCTCCTTGACAAATTTCGTCCTCGAAATTTAAAGAGTTAGATTGAGAAAAATTACCTCAGGTCTCAAACAAGTACGGGTACTTCTCCCGCATCTCATCCTCTCGCTCCCAGGTAGATTCGCCTGGGGAATCATGCCTCCACATCACTCGAACTATGGGAGTCACTGTGGTTCTGGTCTTCTTCTCGCCTCGGTCCAAGATTGCCACTGGCTTCTCTGGTATAGTGAGGCTCGGTCCGATCTCCAACTCTGAATGGTCCAAGACGTGGTTCTCATCAGGTACATACTCTCTGAGCTGTGAAACGTGGAAGACGTTATGCACGCCTTCTAGATTAGCTGGTAGAGCTAATCTATACGCCACTTCTCCAATCCGGCTCAGAACTTCGAACGGGCCAATGTACCTGGGACTCAGCTTCCCAGCTCTACCAAATCTGATTGTCCCTCGGGTAGGAGAAATCTTCACGAAGACCTTATCTCCTTCTTCAAATGCCATTGGTCGACGACCGCTGTCTGCCCAGTGCTTCTGTCTGTCTTGAGCAATCCTGAGCTTGTCTCTGATTATCTTCACCTTCTCTGCTGCGTCAGTCACCATCTCTGGACCCAGCAGTACTCTTTCACCAACGTCATCCCATGCCAGTGGTGTACAGGCAACGACGTCCATAAAGAGCTTCGAATGGGGTCATACCAATACTGGCTTGGTAGCTGTTGTTGTAAGAAAACTCTACCAAGTGCAGATGGTCTTCCCACGATCCTCCAAACTCCAAGACACAAGCTCGCAGCATATCTTCAAGTGTCTGAATAGTCCTCTCAGATTGCCCATCAGTCTGAGGATGATAAGCCGTGCTGAACTTCAACTGAGTCCCCAAGCTGTCATACAAGCTTTTCCAAAAATGTGAGGTAAAACGAGTGTCTCGGTCAGAAACAATGCTTACCGGTACGCCATGAATCCGGTAGATGTGCCGCATGTACAATGCTGCCAACTTCTCAGTGGATAAACCAACTTTGAAGGGGATAAAGTGAGCTGACTTGGTTAGTCGGTCCACTATACCCAGATGGCATCCTTCCCTCCTTGGGAACGAGGCAATCCTGACACGAAATCCATCGTGATGTGCTCCCACTTCCACTCTGGAATGTCCAGTGGTTGTAGAAGTCCCTGCAGGTCTTTGTCTACTAGCCTTCACTTGTTGACAAATCAAGCATCTAGCGACATACCTGGTGACATCCTTCTTCATTCCACTCCACCAGACAATAGTGCGCATATCCCGATACATCTTATTGGCTCCAGGATGTATGGAATATTGAGACTGATGCGCTTCCTTCATCAACTCGTTCCTCAGTTCGCCAGACGGTACACAAAGCCTCGTACCATTCTTCAGAGCTCCATCGCTGGCGATTGAGAAACCCTCAAGTGTTCCTGCCAACACTTGATCTCTCAGCTTGCAAAGTGCCTCGTCTTGAAACTGCGTCTCCTTGATCTTGTCCATCAGGTACGAGCTCACTTGCAACTTCATCAACACAGAATCTGCATCCAGCTCCTTCCGTCCAGGTAGTACAATCTCCAGTTCAAGCTTCTCGATGTCCTCCAGCAAGTGCCTTTCCTTGGTTAAGAACATCGCCACTGGGTAACGACTAAGTGCATCAGCGACCATATTAGCCTTACCCGGGTGGTATTGCAAATCGATGTCGAAGTCCTTCATTAACTCCAGCCATCGCCTTTGCCTCATGTTTAACTCTTTCTGAGTGAAAACATACTTCAGACTTTTGTGGTCCGTATATATTTCCACTCTCTCTCCATAGAGATAATGCTTCCAAAGCTTCAACGCAAAGATGACTGCAGCAAGCTCCAGATCATGAGTGGGATAGTTCTTCTCATGAGTCCGTAATTGCCTAGATGCATAAGCAATCACTTTCCATGTTGTTGAAGAACGCAACCCAGTCCTTTGCCTGAGGCGTCACTATAAATTGTGAAACCACCGGATCCTGCGGGTAGCACAAGGATTGGTGCAGTAGTGAGCCTCTTCTTCAACTCCTCGAATGCTGCTTGGCAGTCCTCCGTCCAAATGAATTCCTCATTCTTCCGAGTCAGCTTCGTCATTGGTTCAGCAATTCTAGCAAAATCCTTCACGAACTTCCGATAGTAGCCCGCCAAGCCCAAGAAACTTCTGATGTCAGCAACTGAGTTTGGGGTAGGCCACTTCTCCACAGCAGCTATCTTCTTAGGATCCACAGAAATTCCTTCTCCTGTGACAACATGGCCAAGAAAATCCACTTTGTCTAGAAAGAATTCACACTTGGATAGCTTACCGTACAGCTTCTCCTTCCTCAAAGTTTCCAGAACTTTCCTGAGGTGCTCTTCGTGTTCCTCCTTCAGTCTTTGAAT
Organism: Iris pallida; assembly: GCA_029216955.1. Taxonomy (NCBI): domain Eukaryota; kingdom Viridiplantae; phylum Streptophyta; class Magnoliopsida; order Asparagales; family Iridaceae; genus Iris; species Iris pallida. Next base: position 33,135,132 of record JANAVB010042618.1, read on the forward strand.
AGATCAGTATGTCATCAATGAAGACGACTGACAAACTGGTCTAAGTATTCATGGAAAACCTTGTTCATAAGGTTCATGAACACCGCAGGAGCATTCGTCAAACCAAACGGCATGACCAAGAATTCAAACTGCCCATACTTGGTGTTGAATGCCGTCTTGGGAATGTCTTCCTTCCTGACCTTGATCTGATGATAGCCAGACCTGAGATCAATCTTGGAAAACACCTTGGCTCCACTCAACTGGTCAAATAAGTCATCGATCCGGGACAGAGGGTACTTGTTCTTGATTGTGACATTGTTCAGCGCCCGGTAGTCGATGCACATCCGCACCGTTCCATCCTTCTTGGGTACAAACAAAACAGGTGCTCCCCAGGGTGAAGCTCCGTCTCGAATGAATCCAAGAGCCTTCAGTTCGTTGATCTGCTCCTTCATCTCATTGGCCTCCTTCGGGTTGACTCTATAACATCCCTTAGAGATTGGGGGAGAGCCAGGGACTAAATCAATAGTGAATTCTATGTCCCGATCTGGGGGTAGCCCAGGAAGACTATCAGGGAAAACATCCATGAATTCCGCTATGATAGGATGAGGTAGTCCAGGTTCTTCAGTAATAGAGTAGACAATACTCTCCATAACCTCCGGAGCTCTAGAGACTTCAAACTCTGGCCCTCCAGGTGGGCTGAAGATTACACATCCTCTGTGACAATCTATCAGCGCATGCTGCTTACTCAACCAGTCCATTCCAAGGACTATGTCATAGTTGGACAAGGGCATCACCAACAAAGGTGCTACAAACTTATGCTCAAAAATTGTAATAGGGGCAATTACAGGTCTCTGTTATGGGTAGGGGTCCTCCTCCAGTCATAACTCTACATATTCTCTTGCTAAAGCCCGTAACTATGTGGTGTGCAGAGATAAACTTGGTTGCTATGAAACTGTGTGTTGCACCAGAGTCGAATAAAGCTAATGCAGGATGAGAATGTACATAGATGTAACCTGATATGACATCCGCATTAGGCTCCTGCTCCAGCTCTGGTTCCTCTGCAGTTAGGGCAAAAGCTCGCCCAGTCCTCTGATGCTGCCCAAATTGTTGCTGCTGAGTGGGCAGAGGTCCTTTCTGCTACTTTCCTCCAGCTCTGTTGGCCGCTGAGGGACAGTCCTTCACTTGGTGGGTGGTAGACCCACAGATCAGACATTGTCCAAGCCTCTTCCGACAGATGTTCACCTGATGACCTGGCCTCTTGCAGTAGCTACAGACAGGGATCTGCTTCTGGGGTGCTACATCATTGTTCCTTGCCTGTTGGTACTGAGGCCTGTTGTTGTTGTTGTTGTTGTTGGGCTTCTTCTGATTTCCCTGGAAGTTGTTGGTTCCAGGAAAATCTCTCTTCGAGCGGCCAGGTTGACTCTTCTCTATGTCTTGGGCTCTCTCCAGAATTTTCTCATAAGTCTTAGCTCCGCCAGAGATCACATGAGTGCGAATCTCCTCTCGGAGTCCATACTTGAATCGTTCAGCATGATCAGCAGGATCAGCTACCATGTTCTTGGCAAATCGGCTGAGCTGGCCGAATTCTGCCGCATACTCTCCAACAGTCATATTGCCCTGCTTCAAGTTCTGGAATTGTCGCTCCATCTCCCGCAACTCTGAAGTTGGGAAGAACTTCCTCTGGAACAACCTTTTGAAGGTGTCCCAGTCAACTTGCCTATCCTGGAGTCGGGGTTCATTCCGATACCAGGTGCTTGCTACATTCTGCAGTTGGTGTCCCACTGCTTCGGCCTTGAGGTCTTCTGGAAGCCGAGCAACGCTCAGAAGACGCTCCATATTGTCGAGCCATTCATCAGCATAGACAATTCCCTCGGTTCCCTTGAAGGGTCGAGGGTTCTGCTTCTTAAAGCTCTCAATATCGCCCACCTTGGCAATATGATTTCCATTAATTAAATGGCCTTATTATTACATAAATTAATCCTTAAATTTATGTTTACCTTGGCAGGCCTTGGTTCCTGTTGAGCTGCTTCTCCTCTTTCCAATGCAGCCATTGCCACATTGTGGGCATTCTCCATGCCTTCCTTCATAATGGTCGTCTGCTCGCGATGAGCTTCAGCTTGAGTTCTCTGAGCTTCTAGCACTCCTCTAAGCAGACTGATGAGGTCAGTGGGGTCCACAGGTACCGGTGGGGCAGCTGGAGTGGGCGTAACCACAGGGGGTTGCATCTCCGTCTAGGAAGATGATGGATCCACCGTTGAAGCGGCAAATAACCCACGAGGTGCATTCAATGGTGTAAAACCCGGACTTGGTTGAGGCGGTAGGGTTTGATCAGGTGTTGACATCCCATCGCCAGCAGGGTTGGTATTGTCAGTGTCCATTCTCTGGAAGGTTTAGGATATAAACATAAGCAAGGTAGCCTATCTAAAATAAAAATATTTAATTATAATATATATCGGTCCTAGGTTGTGGCAAATTAATGTTCTAATGTTCTAAATGTTTCCTAGGTTTTCCTAAGTTGTTGATATAAAGACCTGCATGGGCCACCACTAAAAACATGTCACGACCCGATCCCAATTTCTTGGGTCGACTCGGATCATGCCCAGCCTGCGCCGTTGATGAGACGGCGGCAGTAAGCTGTAATCCATATTGCAGGTAATCAACAACATCATTTGGAATTAACATTTTCCACAACTTCTATTTAAACGATAATATAAACTTGTCCATTACAAAAGAGTTCTGATAAAACCACAACTTTAACATAACATTTATTTTAAGTAAAGATAAACTAGAACACCATCTAAGCAGAAGTATCAACATCATCTCCGGGAACCTCATCTGGGAGCACAGCAGGGTACAGCTCCGGGTCATAGTAACTACTAATCAGTAGTTCTGAGTCATCAATAGAACCTATTGGGTGTGGGGGATCCAGTCAGGAAAGGAGCAAGTACAATTATGAAAAATTAACAATTTGCATAATGAATAGAAACTTGCAATATTAAATAATTTTGAAACAATGATTTCCAACTATAAAACAATTGTGATTTGAGTAAGCAGTATCTATGACCGGTTTAGGATGATTCAATTATATCCTATTGATACGGTCCGGCCTAACCCCGTGTGAAGAGGGGCAAGCTCGCACATTCATTAACTATTTGGCTTTGATCATAGATAACTACGCTACTCCCCATTATCCCGATGCAATGATTCAATATTACTCTAGGAGAGAGTACGTGTAACAGTTGTGTATTTAACATGCAAAATTTCTAAAATTAATTAAACTGCAATTAACCACAATCGTACTTGCCTTGATTAAAACTGGACTTCGATGGTGGTTCCGAAAAGATGCTAGTTACGCCTTCGTAATCCTACAAATGGAGCATCTATATTTATCAAACTGTTTCAAACCAACTAAGTGTGCTTAATTACAATCTCTATTATCTTTCCTAATAAATTTTATTACAATTATCAATTGGTTTACTATTTACAAGAAAACATCAACGTAAAACTTTTCTTTTTGGAAAAATTGCAATTTATCATTAAAACTTGCATTTTGTACATAAAATTAATATTTATTTAATAAGTGAGAAAAATCACTAATTAATCAACTAATATATATATATATTTATTATCTATAGTTATTCTAACATTGCATTATACTAATACATCCAGAAAATAATAAAATAAAATCTAATTATTACATTCTTCCAGCACGAATAAGTAATTGGGCTTATGCCCTTACAACCCGATTTACATGAATTTAAATAAGACGAAAAATGGTTAGCCTCAAAATTAAATAACTATAAAACTACAATTTCTAATTTAAATTATAAAAACATTGTGAGTCTGGTCCAGTCTTCTCGTTTAGCTACTCTGCCTCAACGTCCGGTCGAACCGGTGCGTTTGCATTTCGCTGGGGCCCAGTGACCGTTAGGTCGTCGCCCAAAAATATTATATTTTTATTTCAAAAAATCATTTAAAAATCATTTCTATTAATTTGCAAAATTTTCAGCAGCATCTCCTCTATTTTTGGTCAACCCAAAAACTGGAAATGCACCGTAAAAACCTGCAAAATAACTCCAAAAACTCCAATTTTTTATTTACCACAGAAATAGTATTTTTTTCCAGAGCTAAATCCAGCATTCACGCAATTTCTGAAACCCATTTCGGAAATTCCGAAGTTACTGGAAAATTCCCTCAGCACCTTAATCCCATAAAAAAAACCATTCTCAAATTTTAACCAATTGTCCCATAACCAACAGAACCATAAACTTAAGACTAACAGAACCTTTAGAACCATTAGAATCAAACCACAAAATCAAAAATATAAATTCCGAATCATGTCACAAATTCTCGGAAAACTAAGAATGCCGAACACTTTAGAAAAGGTTCTCGAACATCCCTAGAATTTCCAAAACATAGAACTAATGTTCTGTCTAAAAAAATCCAGAATTTACAATCAGCGATAAAAATGATTTTCCCATAGATTTCGGAAAAATCGATATAGTAACGTAGTTTCTACGTTACCGAAATCAAATTCCAGAAGGAATTTGTAGGACCAGATTTCATCATTGACTACGAATAATATAGGAAAATTATAGGATTAGAGGTTACCCAAACGTCAACGTGGAACCGAAATGAAACCCGAAACGGAACGTCACTGTTTCAGAAACGAAACCCGAAGAGAAATCGTCCAGCAGCGAACCGAAGCGCTCGAGTCGGACAGGGGCGGCCACCGGGGCAAACACCGGCGGTCAGCGGGTCGCCGGAGGGTCGGGCGCCGGCCAGGGAGCGGCGGCGAAAAAGGGGGCGCCGGCCTGGGGTCGATCGGCCCTGTACAGCGGCGGGCTCCGGTAGGGGTGCTCGGCTCGGGTTCGCCGGGATTTGGGAATTAGGGCACAGACTTGAAGTAATTTGTGATGGAGAAGGATGGATGAGGGTAGTTTATATAGGAGAGGAGAAATGGGGGTTACCGGAGTGAGAACTCGAAGGGCCATGTCGACGGTTACGGAATGCTCGGTCGCATACGTTGGAGAGAAGAAGAGACTCCATCGTTGGTTAAATGAAACCAACTCATGGTTAGGACAAGAAAGAGAAGAATACATTAAATACCAAATAATTGGTGCACCTACACTTACTGATGATACCAAAATAATGTCCATTTCTATATTAATCTCCAATTATGGGTTTTTAAGCCCAACTAAAAAAAAGCCCAACTAAAACTTTTAGCCCAAATATTAGTATTAACCCATTGTTATAAAAAATCCTTTATTTAATTTTTTAAAAAAAACAATTTTTTTTAACCAATAATTATTCTCTTTTTAGACAAAAATCAATTTTAAACAAAATTTCTAAAAATTAACTAATTTCATGAAAACATTTTTATTAATCAAAAATTTTTAAACATTAATTATTAGAAAACTTTTGAAACAGGGTTTCACAGACCCCCTCGTTCGCATAGCCGATAAGCTCAAAGCCACCAGAAAAGCCCTTATGGCTTGTAGTACACAAGCATACGGGAATATTTTCCAGGCGGTGAGAGAAGCAAAAGACGATATGACCAGAGCAGAAGCCATATTCGCGGCCAACAGATCCCCTGAAGCCAGATCTGCTTTAAAATTCACCAGAGCCCTTCTTAAATTCTGCCTGCGGATCAAAACAAAATTTTGGAAACAGAAAGCCAGACTCACTTGGGACAACGAGGGCGACAAAACTCTAAATTCTTCCACTCCTGTGTCAAGGTCCGCAGGCAGAAGCTTGCCCTGTACCAGATCACCGACGATAATGGGAACATCCTAAAGGACCACCGGAGCATCCAATTGGTAGCTTCCATCTTCTATTCTCGGTTATTCGCCAAGGACACAACTACCAGAGATGCAGAACTCCTCGTGGAGATCCTACACCTCATCGAAGATAACGACAACGTAAGACTAGAAGCCCTCCCCACCGAACATGAGATCAAGGAAGCGATTTGGGCCTTCAATGAGCATAGAACTCCTGGACCAGACGGGTTTACGGGAAACTTCTTCCGCACATGCTAGGACATTAACAAAGCTGATCTTCTCGAGGCGGCCATTACCTTCTCTCAAGGCACCAGGTATCCTAAATCTATTTCATGTGCTAACTTGATCCTCATTCCCAAGCAAGAGAATCCAAAAACATTCAAAGACTTCTCACCGATCAGCCTTTGCACGTTCACCAATAAAATCATATCCAAGATTATCACTACTCGGATGACTGATCTCCTTTCCAGAATTGTTTCTGAAGAGCAAAGCGGCTTCATGCGGGACAGGATCATCCAGGATAACGTCATGCTTGCCCATGAGTTGGTTACGTGCATGAAGCTTCCAGCTAGAGGTAGAAACATAGCTATTAAGCTGGATATGGAAATGGACAACGACAGACTCGACTAGCAATTCATGATTTGGGCCTTCAGAGCCTTTGGCTTCTCCGAAAGTTGGACCAACATTATTTGGAGATCGATAAGCAATTCCTGGTTCTCCACGGTGATCAACGGGCAACCCGAAGGTTTTTTCAAAGCCATCCGCGGCGTCAGGAAAGGAGACCCCCTATCATCCATGTTATGACCCGCACCTAGTGTAGGGACACGAGAAGTGGGTACGTCCACTCTACGCCGCAGTATCGGCAGTAGAACGCTGTTCTAGGTCATAATCTCAACTAACCACAATATGATATATTCTCCAAACGGAGGCCAATCACAGAAGGTACAACTCAATCACAAGTCTAAAGATGGAAATAGTACGATATGATAGATAATGAAATCCTCAAAACTGAGGTACAAAAAGAAGTGAAATAAAACCAAGTTAACAACATCAAGTCTCAAAATCTTACAATAATACAACTCTGAATCCACAAAACACAAATGACATGAAGAAAGGAAATAACAGTCTAACTATCTACTCTAGGCGATGGTAGGATCCTCAGCAGCTGCCTGAACCTCCTGGGGGTCCAGGTTGCAAGTGTCATCTAGGCATTCTTCGTAGTAGGTAGAGTAGAACTCCTCCTCATCCTCTATAATATTTTCAACAGGTCCAGTCAGGACAGGAACGAGCACAATACATATCATGCAGTTCATATCATGGCAGGAAATATAAAGCAAGTAATAGAGTAAGATACATGAAACGCTGTAAGAAGATGTATATAAAAACGTGAGAGATATTTTATAATTGGAAATATATACATGATAAGTAAGAACTGTAAGTGACTAGTGATTTAGAGTACGAGATGGCATGTAATTGGCTTGGGTTGAACATGATATAACATAGGTGTACATGAGGGACACTAGCCAAGAAGGCTGTGTTGTACATGATAAACACATGAAAAGTAACAGAGTGAATATGATGGCTAAATCACATGACCATTTATACTTACCCCTACCCACAATCAATACACAAGGATCCAGTCAAGTTACGTTACGTTACGAACACGATGGTTTGGTTACACATGAAGCACATGAGAAAACATGGACGTACATGAGAGCACATAAAAGTACTTGAGCGTACATGAAAGCACATGGGAGAACATGAGAATACATGAATAACGCAAGAGCAAGGAATACATGATGTACATGAAATACATGACATAAAATATCCAATACGCCCACTAAGGGGGATAACATCCCATGTAAAGATCCATATAGTACCAATCCGTGATGATAACGTGACAGCATCAAGTAAAGTAATCTAGAGCAAGAATATAAATCCTAACAAGTATGAAACGATTAGAGAATGTACTCACCTGAGATCCTGAATATCTGTAAGAATATACTGTCCGAATCGAGGTATCTGACTCCTATTTAGTGCAACACAAGTCAAAATATATACAAAGCGGTTATAAATAAAGTGTACAATGCATCTACATGATTCTAGGTCAATCCGGGCCAAAGTCAACTCTTGGTCAACTCTAAAGTCAAACTAGGTCAACTCTAGTCAAACTAGGTCAACCTTGTCATTCTAGGTCTAAACCAAACTACACTATAATGCCTAGTCAACTAGCTATACCAAGCACAAGCCACACTATAGTCTAATACTATAGTCTAAGCTAGCACACAAACATTAAGTAATATACAGTATCACATTCACATTGTATTTATATTCACATTGAATATATACCAATATATATAGGATATACATATATATATAGGCACTAGTGTATATATACATATATATAAACATAGAGAGATAAAGTGGTAACATATGAAAATGTGTGTGTGAGTGTGGAAAGGGTGATACAAGTGAATAAGTGATAGTGAATTCTCAAGTTGCATCAAATGTACTCAGTTTTCAGTACAAAACCAATCCTATTCTCAGGTTAAAATCAGTTGACAGTTCAAGTATCTTAATTATTAGGAATCTCAGAACATGCTAATAAATATATATTCAAATGAACTTAGTTATCAATGCACTCTTAGGTATCATACTATCATCACAGTTAATCATGTATGCAATCAAAGTATCAAAACCAAATGAAACCCAACTTAATCTCAGGTTTCAATTTCGAAAACACAAAGTGAAATCCCAAACCAACACATCACATAAATCTCAGTATCAGTTCAGTTAACATATTAGAAAACTCAATCCTAGATGTAATCCCAATTATTACCATATCATCACAATTCAAGTTAACATTCAAAATCATATTTAAAATGTATAAAAATTAGTTCAAAACATGCAATACCTTAAACCCAGTTATGTATCAGAAAATCCATATCATAAAACTCAAATCGACTTGAAACTAAACAAGACTCAATCACATTAAATCCCAGTATAATATACATCATACAGTATATAATTTAGCATGTAGTCATGTTTTTAAACAATTTAAAATGATTTAAACATGTTAAAACCCATTTTGAATACTGAGTATCAGAAAACGCTAAACCCGACATGTAAATAACCCAAATCGAAATAAAAACCAAACAAAACCTAAATTAAAGTGTGTACAGATGCTAGGTACAAGTATTCGTGTGTCAGAGGGTGGTTTTATGTCCACACAAGTGGACACGAAGTGTCTAAAATGAATTAAACACAGACAGACACAAGAACTGCACAGCACAGTGCGTGCAGCGAGGACACGGGTTCGTGCACACGACACAGCATATGACACCTCGTGCTCGTGTCCACGTGTTCTCCAGGGGTAGGTCTAGATGTTCGACACCCTGATTCGTGTCCTCATCGTTTCCATGAGGGACACGATAGCCGTATCGGAGGCCAAAAATCGACTGTGCATACACAGTACAATTTTGATGCACAAAGGATTCTGTGTCCGACATGACACAAGAGTCCAGGAAACTCGAGGGGGGCTTGTCAGTGGTTGCCTCCACCTCTATGTCAAATGGCACGTGTCCACGTTGTCACGACCCGTACCCTAAGTAGGGGTACGAGCACGTGGGTACGTCCAGCCTACACCACAGAATCGGCAGTAGAACGTTGTATAGGTCGTCTATAACATACAACATCTAGACACAATATAAATGTACATGTCATCTCCGTACAGAGGTATATAATGTCATAACTCAATCACAAAGACATCTAAGGAAGATGGCACGAAATATGATAAGATATGATAGAAGGAAATTATTGTAAATAGATGCAAGATCCCAACACAATTTAGAGTTCAAAACATAACACAAGATCCTAAAATAATAAGTATACTACAAGTCTCAAGTACTAGCTGGATCACAGTCCAGTCAAGCCTAACTAGTCTAAGTCTAAGCAGGCGGTGCATCCTCAATGGGTACCGGCTCCACATGGATGTCCATGTAGTACTCACCGTCTATACCAAACCCATAGAAGGTCGAGCAGTCAGCATCTATATCATCTGTAAACATCAACGAGATTATCCTATCAGGATATGAACAAGTACAAACGCTAACATTAGTTTCATATGAATTGACAAATTCTATAAGAGACAATTATAATGAAATACAAGATGAAATATCAAGACTGAAATATAAACATGATATGTAAAACTGGATATCATGTCAGGGTATAAAATACTAGAATATAGAACAATACAGGAATATCTGATGTATAATGTAAATATAAACGGTGCCTTAAGATATTAGTGCGTTATGTGATCGGCTTGGGACACATGATCAGGCTATTCCATTTGGCCCGGCTATCACAGAAAAATCTCAAGAAGGGTTAAGCCGGCCAACATGGAAAACGAGCACAAGAAATATAAGATCTCGCTACACCCTACGTACGGTGAGGGTGACGCAAGCACAAGAATAGTGACATGAGGGTATTGATCACATAACCTCTAATAACTCTCCATCTCCGAGTAGTATAATGGATCCAACCATGACACGTCATGATACGGAATTTAAAGAGCAGGGGGCCAGCACACTCCCAAATCGGTGTCTATACAAGTACAGGAAAAAAGATCGAACAATGTACTCATATACCAGGTAAATCAGGAATAACCTCTCATGACGAGATCCAACATATACTAGTCCGTGTACCATCGTGTCGGGAATCAAGTAAGACACTACAACTGAATCAGATATAGTAGATATCAAGACAATGAAAACTATCAGAGAATGTACTCGCCTGTGGTCCTGAGCTGTCAATGAGAATCGATGTTCAGAGTGATGTCACAGACCTAAAGATGAGATATCATGAGTTAATTAGGGTTTAACAGTGTATGACATGATTTCTAGTATATGCTATGCAAATCTAGGTCAAACTCAGTCAAACTAAGTCACACCAAGTCAACTAAGTCAAACTAAATTAAACTAAATCAAACTAAGTCATACTAAGTCATACTAGGTCTAACAAAGTCAAACTAGATCAAACAAGATCAAACTAAGTCAATCTAAATCATACTAAGTCAAGGGTTGACCTACAGTTGACTTTTGGTCAACTGGTCATCTCTTGTCAACTTCTAATCCAATCTAGGTCAAACTGGCTAATGGTTGACTCACATTTGACTTTTGGTCAACTGGTCAACTCTGGTCAACTCCTAGTCAAATCTAGGTCCAATATTGACTTGTAGTTGACTTTGAGTCAAAACAGTCAACCTTAGTCAAACAGGATAAAATCTAAGTCAAGTATCCTATTCCTAACCTTTACCTACCAAGATAACTCACTTCTAACCATTACCTACCAAGATAACCCACTTCTAACCATTACCTACCAAGATAACCCACTTCTAACCATTACCTACCCAAATAACCCACTTTTAACCATTACCTACCAAGATAACCCAAGTCTAACCATTACCTACCAAGATAACCCAAGTCTAACCATTACCTACCAAGATAGCCCAATACCTTAGATACTAGGTAATACCCTTATCTTAGTAATATATTACCTTAGGTTAGTAGATAACTTACTAACCTAGGCTAATAGATCCTACTAATACTTTAGACTAGTATCTAACCATCTATCTCACGTATATCTCAATATCCTACCAATACCTTAGTTGAAAACCAATACCTTAGTCTAGGTATAAATACCTTAACTACCAAGATACCAATCTTAGATATCTAATATCTATCCTAAGCTACTAGCTAACCAATAACTTAGATATCTAACCTTAGTTACCTAGGTAAATCCAATACATTACCTTGTAATAAGGTAAATCCATTACCTTAAGGTAAGGTAAACCATTACCTTGGTTGAAAACTAATACCTTAACCTCTAATACTAATACTTTGAATATCTAGCCTCTAACTATCCACCCTAAAATATTATATAGACAATACCTTAGTATCTAATACCTTAGTATAAAGTAAACCCACCTCTACCTTGTAGGTAAGTCCCCTTTACCTTGTAGGTAAATACATAAACTTAAGGTAATAGGCAATTACCAAAAATATCCTAAGATACCACTATGGTATCTCAAGATTTCACTCTATATCCTAACTTATATCTCTAATACAAGATACTAACGAACTCTAACATATAACTTCTAACCATCTATTCTAACTTAGAAACCTAACACAACTAACATCCACTAACTAATATCTAACCATAATATTTATGTATATATCCATCTCTAACTCTAACCAACTAACATATGTCATCTCTAACTAACAATAACATAGACTAACACAACTAACTATCTAACTTATACAAGATATCACTATCTAAATTCTAAGATACCTCTAACCTCTACATAGATTCTAACATAACCACTAACATACTAACATATCCATACATACAACATCTAAATCCCTCTCCACTTAACACTAACACACACAAACATATATATCAAATCCACCCCTCTTCTAACATACCAACACACATCTATATACAAATACACTACCACTCAACCAAAACACAAATCACTCAACAAACCACACTAGCCTCAAGTCAAATAGGATGGCATGATCCTCCCAACTCTCTCACCTTCACAACACACATACTACACTACCATCTATACAACATCAAATACACACTAACACATATCCTCTATCAATCTTACTTCTTTCTACTAACCACACACATTCTTATCTCATTCAAACACACACACTATACTAACATATATTACCTAACAATAATATATATTTATGTCTATATCATACCTATTCTTGACAACCTATGATACCTACATTCACATGATATCCATACTACATAGGCTCATAGGATACACAAAATGTCCATGTCGTATAGTCAGTTTTCTACTTAAAATTAATACTGCACCTATTAGACCTATTCACTAAATTCTAGGATTAAAGTATGTCGTAGACCTTCGTATTAGCTTTCCGAAACTTCAAACGGACCGCATTTTCGTGTCCGAAAGATCCCGAAATAACAAAAACACCGAAACGCGTTCATCTTTCAGACAGCTGACACTCAAATAGTTTTACAGAAAGTTCTAGAACGAATTTGGCCTATTAGTATATATATTTGGAAAGCTAACTTCGATACGCTTCTTTATAAAAAATAAGGGAGATTAATCGGAATCCTGAGCTAGGAGTTATGGCATTTCTAAGTTGCTCTGGCTACTAAAAACGTAGATAAAAATTATGACAAATTTAGGTTGTTTTGGACAAAAGAAACACATACTAACTATATTATCTAGGATACTAACTAGATTATCTAACTCACTAACTTAACACTAACACACCCACACTCTATCACATACATACAAGACACATATCAATATATATATATATACAAAAATCCACAAATCAGTCCACATCCATAAATATAACAATATATGATATTTTTACATAAAAATCGGACTTGTATGCCATAATACATAGATCTAAATATTGGTATCCAAATGAGAACAAAACTAAACATCCTAACCATGGTTAATCACTCTCTAACATATAAAAATCTGAAATTAGAAGACAAATAAGCCTATGGGACAAAAACACAAACACATGGTGTGCCCCCTTTGGAATATCTCCATGGGGGACAACAAACCTATCCTAAACTCCTAAAGAGGACTCAAAAGAGCCTCTAAAACATTCCAAATGGTGGTTCATGCATGGTGGTGGTTCCTATGGGTTCAAAACTAACAAATATGCAAGGAAAAGATGAAATAGAGAAAGTTTAGAGAGAGAAAGATACCTATTGGGAGTTGATTCCCAATGAACAACCCAAAGGACACAAATCCGACATGGACTCTTCTAGCAAATGGACACCCCTCCTTGCTCTTGGCTCCATAATTCTTGTAGCTTCCACTCCTTGCAAGAATGAAAGAATTTGGTAGAGAAAAGAGAATATTTGAGAGATGAATCAATGGGATTTGCTATCAAGATTGGGAAGAACACTAAAATGGGAATGGAGGCTACTTTGCAAATAAAAAGGAGATGGAACCCTCTCTTGGCTGCCATAAGGGTTAGGTTTGGGCTAATGAAAAATGTCTAATATGTCCCTAATAGGTCCCCTTTGGTTAATCTAAGTCATGCAAAGGTATAGGGTCAAAAGGGTCAAGTTTCTAATCTTTAAATGACTAAACTTGTCATGTGGGTTTAGTCTAAATACACTGACCTAATGAGATGAGTTTGTGGGCCATGCCTATCGAATCTTTGTTTTTCGACTAGAGTCTAAACTACCCGGACCACTAACACAATTCAAAACTAGACGAAACTTTAACCTGACTAAACAAATCCCCAAAATACAATAATAATAAATAAATATTTACAAAAATATAGGAATATAAAAAATGACAAATTTACCCTTATTTTTGAAAACGGGCAGTTACAATCCTACCCTCCTTAGAAAAATTTCGTCCTCAAAATTTAAGTTGGTTGTACTCTTCTCTAGGTCAAGCCCCCAACAATCAAAGTCTACAAAATTCTATCCAAAGTTATACAACATGCAATTCTATGGAATAGGAAAAAACATGCATGGTTTTAGTCTCTATAGTATCATGTTATTGTAGTTTTCATTGTGATTTTCTATTAATCTAGCATGATCATCACATATGCAAGCTAAGGGTACTAAGAAAGCAATCAAACAATCAATGGCTAGAAAGAAATAGAAAAATAAAAGAACAAGACCTAACCTCCTAGTCCCTCACCTGCGGTGTAGGTCTCCTCGACCGTCATCGTAAAAGCCCTGCCCTGGCGGGATATATCCCGCTACTTGTGTAACCACCACTTTTCTAAAATGAGGATAATTTTAAACTTTTGTAAAATTGATTATTTAATAATAGGTTTAAATCATGTTATTAATTTATTGGTAAATTTTAATTATTTTAATATCATTAAATTAGTGTTTTGTGATTTTGTTCCTTGGCTAGTATAACCTTAGAGCTGCTTAGCCTAGAGACTAACCATGACTATGGAGCCTAACCCATATGATTAGATTAGCTAATTATCACTTTTTAGGCTAAGGATATTTTGGTCATTTTTTGACTTTTGAATTATTTAGAATTTTGATTAATTGGTGAATTTTAGATTATTTTAATAATATTTAAATTGATGTATTATGATTTTGGTCATTTATCATATTTTCATATTTTGGGAATTTTTATATTTTAATATTAATTTTACGAGATTTGTTTAGTTGGGTTTGAGTTTTATTTCGTTCCGACTTGTGTTAGTGACCTGGGTAGCTTAGACTCTAAACGGGACTCCAAGATTAGTTAGTCATGGCCCACAAATCCTACTAATTAAGTTAGTAAGTTTAGACTAATCCCACTTGTTAGATTGGTTAAGTTAGAGGCTTAAATTTAACCATTTTGATCCCAAACTTGAACCTAACTTAAAATTAACTAAGATGACTAGTTGAGGCCTTAATGGGCTTTCCCCCAAGGCCTAATAGGGTTTATTGGCAGCCACTATAGGTAGGTTAGCCTCCTTTCCTTTCATTTTATTCCATCTTACCTCTTTTCCTTCACAAAGTGTTCTTCCCCAATTAGAGAGCTTCCCTCTTTGATTTGATCTCCAAATCTCTTCATTCCTTCACCAAAACTTCCATCCAACCTTCTCATACTACCAAGGGAGGGTGCTAGCAAAGATTTATAGCAAAATGCAAGGAGGAGTGTTCATTTTGGAAGGATCTTCGTATCGGAGCCGTGTCCTTGAGAGTATCATTGCGATCCCACTCCCAATAGGTAAAACCAACCCTCTAAATCAATTTTCTATGCATATTAGTTAGTTTTGAATCCATAGGATCCACCCCCATGCATGTACCCCCTTTAGATTCAAGTTTGTGGCTATTTAGAGCTCTCTTGAGGATTTTAGAAATATGTTTTGTGTCCTACTTGATAGATCCCAAATTAGGACATCCCATGTGTTTGGTTTAATGTCTAATAGGTTTAATTGTGTTTTAATTTCAGTTTTAGACATGTTAGAGGATGTATTGATGTTAGTTAGGATGGTTATAATGAGTTTTATTTGGATACCTATGTTGGTATCCAAGTATCTTGGCCTACATGTGTTTCTTTTGTCCAAAACAACCCAAATTCGTCATAATATTCTTCCACATTTTTAGTAACCATAGCAACTTAGAAATGTCATAACTTTTAGCTCAGAACTCCGATTAATCTTCTATTTTTTTAAAAGAACCGTATCGAAGTTAGCTTTCCAAATATATATCTTAATAAGCCAAAATTGTTCTAGAACTTTCCGTAAAACTATTTGAGTGTCAGCTGTCCGAAAGACAAACGCGTTTCGGTGTTTTTACGATTTCGGGAGTTTTCGGACAAGAAAATGCGATCAGTTTGAAGTTTCGGAAAGCTAATACGAAGGGCTACAACATACTTTAATCCTGGAATTTAGTAAAGGCCCCATTGGTACAGTATTAATTTTAAGTAGAAGAGTGACTATACGACATAGGTATTTTGTGTAACCTATGAGCCTATGTAGTATGGATATTAAGTGAATATAGGTATCAAAGAGTATATGTATGATATAGTACATATATATATTATTGTTAGATAATATTTGTTAGTATGAGTGTTAGTTAGATAGTAGAGGTTAGTATTTTGTTAGATATTTGATATGTTGTTAGATAGTTTGATGTTAGATATCTAGTATGTTAGATATTGATATGTTAGTAGGTTATGTTAGTTCTAGATATTGGTTTGTTAGCAAGTTAGTCTCTATAGATTATATGTTAGATATTAGTTAAGATGTTATGTTAGTACATTATATAGTTAGTTAATTAGATATTTGAGGGGTATCTTGGTATCTCATGATACTAAGTTAGTATCTTAAGGTAAATGATTAGTTTACCTTATGACCAAGGTATGGTATCAAGGTACCAAGGTAATGTATCAAGATATCAAGGTAAGGTTAGGTTTACCCAAGTTAAGGTATTGAATTCCAACCAAGGTATTGGTATTGGGATGCCGATATAACCAAGATTGATCTGGTATCCTAGTGTTAGTGGGTTAGTGTCTAAGTATTTGAGTTTGAGTAGGTGATATTAGATTATGGAAGGATTATATAGATAGGTATATATATTTTTGGGTTATATAGTTTCTATATATATTGTGAGATTATATAAATATAGGTTATGTTTCATAGTGAGGATATGTATATACTTGATATATAATATCTATATGTATGTGTTAGGGTAGTACTATATGGGTAAGAATATATGTGGTATGTATATATATTAATATATCCTAAATATCATAGATGTTGACCACTAATCTAAGTTTGACCAAAACCTTAGGAGCTTAACCTTGACTCCTAGTTTGACCCAAGGTGGACCAGAGTTGACTTAGAGTTGACCAAGAGTTGACTTGACCTAGATTGACTTAGAAACATGTAGATTGCATTATAAATTTCTATCATTTCAAATTGAACTCTTAATAATATGTGTTGCTCTAATTAGGACTCTGTACCATCAGTTCGAACATCTATTCATATCAGTCATTCAGGGTATTACACGAGTACATTCTCTGATAGTTTTTTTATTTGATATATCCTGTGATGCATGTTATGCTAGTGTTCTATCTTGATTCTGACACGATGGACTCACAGATTGGTATTTTATGGATTCCATGACTGGAGATACGTGGTTTCAGGCCTATCTT
Organism: Iris pallida; assembly: GCA_029216955.1. Taxonomy (NCBI): domain Eukaryota; kingdom Viridiplantae; phylum Streptophyta; class Magnoliopsida; order Asparagales; family Iridaceae; genus Iris; species Iris pallida. The sequence goes on from JANAVB010042618.1 coordinate 33,152,583, forward strand.
GAATAATGTAATCATGACTAATGCATCTATCGTGACTAATGAAATGTGTGTCGAAAAACCTAGATTCTATGTGTACTAGTTACGTGAATAATAGCGGCCACACACGTACGTGTATGGTTACCGATATCCCTTTTTAGCCGTTCATATGTCAAACTTGGTATTTCAAATTACTGGTCCTAACACAGTTGTCTGAGTTGTCTACAACATATCTTGTATTGACAAGTTTACCATTATTACATATCTTCATGTTCTCATATGTTCTTTATACACTTGTCTTTTTATTATACATTTCCTCTATAACTTGATCATCAAGAATTTCATTATTATTTCATACTCATAGCGCTTGTCAATTATTTTGAACTGTTAGAGATGATATGCTCATTCCATCCTGACTAGATATGTTGACAAAATATTACAGATGATATAGATGATTGTCTCCACTTTCTATGAGGCCTACGAGGGTGGCACACAGGAGCCAGAGGAGGATCTAGTCCAGTAGAGTGTGCTTAGTTATAGCTTAGTACTTTATAGCTTTCAGTTTGTATCAGATTATTTCGATTGTTAGTTGAGACTTATTTATATTCAGGACTTGTATTTATTTGTGTTGGACATCTATTTTGTGTGGTATGATAACTCTATTTATATTCAGTTTCTTCCTTTTATCTGATTCCATATCGTGCTCTATCTTCCTTAGTCTTGTGATTGAGATTATATAGTTAAGATATTATATTATAACTCCATGCGGAGATGATAGGTTATATTTTCTTATTGTTAGATGTTAGATGTTATAGATAACCTATACAGCGTTCTACCGTCGACACTGCGGCGTAGGCTAGACGTACCCACGTTCTCGTACCCCTAAACAAGGTGCTGGTTCTGACATGTTTTTGTGGTGGCCCATGCAGGTCAGAGTCGCAACTAGTACGATTTCGTAGTGGTGCTCGACTTAGAGTGCTGCTACGAGCCTGCTGCTAGGATATAGGATAGGCAGTATAGAGAGTTACTCAATAACAGTTAGGACTACTTGAGAAGATTTCGGAGATAACCCTTGAGGTTCTCATTATAAACTATCTCGAAATTTGATTCCGACAGTTTCTGTCTACCTTTCCTTGTTCGTTGTTGAATTTGATTCTTGGTGTTCATTGTTGACTTGATTTTCTACCAAGATAAATCTTATGGGATAGGTTGCCTTAGTTATAGAATCTAGAGTCTTCTATAGTCATACTAGTTGGCAAGACGAAGGTATAGAGTCTAATTTTTGAATGTATTTCTCGGGTGTGGGAATTTAAAGTTTTTGCAGCCAAGCTAGCGACAATACAAAAAATTTTAAATATCATGATTCTAGAGGTATGTACATTAGTTGCGGACTCTATGGATTATCGTAGCCATACTTACTTGTGTGACGAGGATTCTGGTAACATGGTTCTGGATAGACGGGTATGATTATCAGATTGCAGAATAGATGCCATATAGATGGTGTCCTAGTATAATGGAGTGGAATATCAGTGTGGATATTGTTTGAGTATCATGGATTATATAGAGGAAGCTAGGCCACCTGTAGCGCAGCACCGTGCCCCGCACCATCAGAGGGATATACCCCAGAGGGGCAGGGCTTTTGCGTTGACAGTCGAGTTGACTAACGCTACGGGTGACGGGTTAGCAGGTCTGTCTTTCCTGTTCTTCTTTCCATCTTATTGTGTGATTCCATTAGTACCTGTCAGGATGTTTTGTGCCGTGATAGATAGTATAGTGACCCTGATCAAGATCGTGATATCATAACCAGTAGGACCACAATTTGTATGTTTTAGATATAGTATTCATGACCTTGATTGTTGTGGGTTTAACCTAGAAGGAGTACGACCATCTTATGTTCGAGGACAAATTTTTTCTAAGGAGGGTAGATTTGTAACTACCACTTTTCTAAAATGAGGGTAATTTTGAACTTTTGTAAAATTGATTATTTAATAATAGGTTTAAATCATGTTATTGATTTATTGATAATTTTTGATTATTTTAATATCATTAAATTAATATTTTGTGATTTTATTCTTTGGCTAGTATAACCTTAGAGCTGCTTAGCCTAGAGACTAACCATGACCATGGAGGCCTAACCCAAGTGATTAGATTAGCTAATTACCACTTTTTAGGCTAAGGGTATTTTGGTCATTTTGTGACTTTTGAATTATATAGAATTTTGATTAACTGGTGAATTTTAGATTATTTTAATAATATATAAATTGATGTATTATGAGTTTAGTCATTTTTTATATTTTCATATTTTGGGAATTTTTATATTTTAATATTAATTTTATGGGATTTGTTTAGTCGGGTTTGAGTTTCGTTTCGTTTCGACTTGTGTTTGTGACCCGGGTAGCTTAGACGTTAGACGGGATCCCAAGATTAGTTAGTCATGGCCCACAAATCCCACTAATTAAGTTAGTAAGTTTAGACTTATCCCACTTGTTAGATTGGTTAAGTTAGAGGCTTAAATTTAATCCTTTTGATCCCAAACTTGAACCTAACTTAAAATTAACCAAGAGGACTAGTTGAGGCCTTAATGAGATTTCCCCCAAGGCCCAATAGGGTTTAATGGCAGCCACTATAGGTAGGTTAGCCTCCCTTCCTTTTATTTTATTTCATCTTGCCTCTTTTCCTTCACAAAGTGTTCTTCCCCAAATTATAAAGCTTTTCTCTTTGATTTGATCTCCAAATCTCTTCATTCCTCCACCAAAACTTCCATCCAACCTTCTCATACTACCAAGGGAGTGTGCTAGCAAAGATTTGGAGCAAAGTGCAAGAAGGAGTGCCCATTTTGGAAGGATCTTTGTATCGGAGCCGTGTCCTTGAGAGTATCATTGGGATCCTCCTCCTAATAGCTAAAACCAACCCTCTAAATTGATTTCCTATGCATATTAGTTAGTTTTTAATCTATAGGATCCACCCCCATGCATGTACCCCCTTTAGATTCAAGTTTGTGGCCATTTGGAGCTCTTTTGAGGATTTTAGATATGTATTTTGTGTCCTACTTGATAGATCCCAAATTAGGACACCCCATGTTTTTGGTTTAATGTCTAATAGGTTTAATTGTGTTTTAATTTCAGTTTTAGACATATTAGAGGATGGATTGATGTTAGTTAGGATGGGTAGAATGAGTTTCATATGGACACCTATGTTGGTATCCAAGTTTTTTGGCCTACATGTGTTTCTTTTGTCCAAAACAACCCAAATTCGTCATAATATTAATCCACGTTTTTAGTAACCATAGCAACTTAGATATGCCATAACTTTTAGCTCAAAACTTCGATTAATCTTCTATTTTTTTAAAAGAACCGTATCGAAGTTAGCTTTCCAAATATATATCTTAATAAGCCAAAATCATTCTAGAACTTTCTGTAAAACTATTTTAGTGTCAGCTGTCCGAAAGACAAACGCGTTTCGGTGTTTTCGCAATTTCGGGAGCTTCCGCACACGAAAATACGATCCGTTTGAAGTTTTGGGAAGCTAATACGAAGGGCTACAACATACTTTAATCCTAGAATTTAGTAAAGGCACAATTGGTACAGTATTGATTTTAAGTAGAAGAGTGACTATACGACATAGGTATTTTGTGTAACCTATGAGCCTATGTAGTATGGATATTAAATGAATATAGGTATCATAGAGTATATGTATGATATAGTATATATATATTATTGTTAGGTAATATTTTTTAGTATGAGTGTTAGATAGATAGTAGAGGTTAGTATTTTGTTAGATATTTGATATGTTGTTAGTTAGTTTGATGTTAGATATCTAGTATGTTAGATATTCATATGTTATTAGGTTATGTTAGTTCTAGATATTGGTATGTTAGCAAGTTAGGCTCTATAGGTTATATGTTAGATATTAGTTAAGATGTTATGTTAGTACATTAGATAGTTAGTTAATTAGATATTTGAGGGGTATCTTGGTATCTCATGATACCAAGTTAGTATCTTAAGGTAAATATGAATTACCTTTACCTTCAAGGTAAATGATTAGTTTACCTTATGACCAAGGTATGGTATCAAGGTACCAAGGTAATGTATCAAGATATCAAGGTAAGGTTAGGTTTACCCAAGTTAAGTTATTGGATTCCAACCAAGGTAGTGGTATTGGGATGCCGATATGATCAAGGTTGATATGGTATCCTAGTGTTAGTGGGTTAATGTCTAATTGTTTGAGTTTGAATAGGTGATGTTAGATTGTGGAAGGGTTATATAGATTGGTATATATATTTTTGGATTATATAGTATCTACATATATTATGAGAGTATATAAATATAGGTTATGGTTCATAGTGAGGATATGTATATACTTGATATATGATATCTATATGTATGTGTTAAGGTGGTAATATATGGGTAAGGATATATGTGGTATGTATATATATTAATATATCCTAAGTATCATAGATGTTGACCACTAATCTAAGTTTGACCAAAATTCTAGAAGCTTAACCTTGATTCCTAGTTTGACCCAAGGTGGACCAGAGTTGACTTAGAGTTGACCAAGAGTTGACATGACCTAGATTGACTTAGAAACAAGTAGATTGTATTGTAAATTTCTATCATTTCAAATTGAACTCTTTATAACATTTATTGCTCTAATTAGGACTCTGTGACATCAGTTCGAACATCTATTCATATCAGTCATTCAGGGTATCAGACGAGCACATTCTCTGATAGTTCTTTTTATTTGATATATCCTGTGATGCATGTTATGCTATTGTTCTATCTTGATTCTGACACGATGGACTCACGGATTGGTATTTTATGGATTCCTTGACTGGAGATACGTGGTTTTATGCCTATCTTGAATAATGTAATCATGACTAATGCATCCATCGTGACTAATGAAATGCATGTCGAAAAACCTGGATTCCATGTGTACTAGTTGGGAGGGGGAATACCTAGGAGACATGTGAATATACCCATTCTATCCCATTGGTCTTACGTGAATAATAGCAGCCACACACGTATGTGTATGGTTACCAGATATCCTTTTTTAGCCGTTCACATGTCAAACTTGGTATTTCAAATCACTGGTCTTAACACAGTTGTCTGAGTTGTCTTCAACATATCTTGTATGACAGGTTTACCATTATTACATTTCTGTCTGTTCTCATATGTTCTTTTTACACTTGTCTTTTCATTATACATTACCTCTATAACTTGATCATCAAGAACTTTATTATTATTTCATACTCATAGCGCTTGACAATTATTTTGAACTGTTAGAGATGATGTGCTCGTTCCATCCTGACTGGATATGTTGACAAAATATTACAGATGATATAGATGATTGTCCCCACTTTCTATGAGGCCTACGAGGGTGGCACACAGGAGCCAGAGGAGGATCTAGTCCAGTAGAGTGTGCTTAGTTATAGCTTAGTACTTTATAGCTTTCAGTTTGTATCGGATTATTCTGATTGTTAGTTGAGACTTATTTATATTCAGGACTTATATTTATTTGTGTTGGACATCTATTTTGTGTGGTGTGATAACTCTATTTATATTCAGTTTCTTCCTTTTATCTGATTCCATATCGTGCTATATCTTCCTTAGTCTTGTGATTGAGATTATATAGTTGAGATGTTATATTATACCTCAATGCGAAGATGATAGGTTATATTTCCTTGTTGTTAGATGTTAGATGTTATAGATGACCTATACAGTGTACTACCGCCGATACTACGGCGTAGGCTGGACGTACCCACGTTCTCGTGCCCCTAAACAGGGTGTGGATCGTAACACATTTTTGTGGTGGCCCATGCAGGTCAGAGTCGCAACTAGTACAATTTTGTAGTGGTCATCGACTTAGAGTACTGCTACGAGCCTGCTGCTTGGATATAGGATAGGCAGTATAGATAGTTACTCAATCACAGTTAGGACTACTTGAGAAGTTTTCTGGGATAATCCTTGAGGATCTCATTATAACTATCTCGAAATTCGATTCCGACAGTTTATGTCTACCTTTCCTTGTTCATTGTTGAATTTGATTCTTGGTGTTCATTGTTGACTTAATTTTCTACCAAGATAAATCTTATGGGATAGGTTGCCTCAGTTATAGAATCTAGAGTCTTCTACAGTCATACTAGTTGGCAAGACGAAGGTATAGAGTCTAATTTTTGAATGTATTTCTCGGTGTGGAAATTTAAAGTTTTCACAGCCAAGCTAGCGGCAATACGAAAATTTTAAATACCGTGATTCTAGAGGTATGTACATTAGTTGCGGACTCTATGGATTATCGTAGCCATACTTACTTGTGTGACGAGGATTCTGGTAACATGGTTCTGGATAGACGGGTATGATTATCAGATTGCAGAATAGATACCATATAGATGGTGTCCTAGTATAATGGAGTGGAATATCTGTGGATATTACTTGAGTATCATGAATTAGATAGAGGGAGCTAGGCCACCTGTAGCGTAGTACCGTGCCCCGCACCATCAGAGGGATATACCCCAGAGGGGCAGGGCTTTTGTGCTGACAGTCGAGTAGACCGACGCTACGGGTGACGGGTTAGCAGGTCTGTCTTTTCTGTTCTTCTTTCCAACTTGTTGTATGATTCCATTAGTACCTTTCAGGATGTTTTGTGCTATGATAGATAGTATAGTGACCCTGATCAAGACCGTGATATCATGACCAGTAGGACCACAATTTGTATGTTTTAGATATAATTTTTTTGACCTTGATTGTTGGGGGTTTAACCTAGAAGGAGTACGACCATCTTAATTTCGAGGACAAAAATTTTCTAAGGTGGGTAGATTTGTAACTACCACATTTCTAAAATGAGGGTAATTTTGAACTTTTGTAAAATTGATTATTTAATAATAGGTTTAAATCATGTTATTTATTTATTGATAAATTTTGATTATTTTAATATCATTAAATTAGTGTTTTGTGATTTTCTCTTTGGCTAGTATAACCTTAGAGCTGCTTAGCCTAGAGACTAACCATGACCATGGAGGCCTAACCCATGTGATTAGATTAGCTAATTACCACTTTTTAGGCTAAGAGTATTTTGGTCATTTTGTGACTTTAAAATTATTTAAAATTTTGATAAATTGGTGAATTTTAGATTATTTTAATAATATATAAATTGATGTATTATGATTTTGGTCACTTTTTATATTTTAATATTTTGGAAATTTTTATATTTTAATATTAATTTTACGGAATTTGTTTAGTCGGGTTTGAGTTTCGTTTTGTTCCGACTTGTGTTAGTTACCCGGGTAGCTTAGACTCTAGACCGGACCCCAAGATTAGCTAGTCATGGCCCACAAATCCTACTAATTAAGTTAGTAAGTTTAGACTAATCCCACTTGTTAGATTGGTTAAGTTAGAGGCTTAAATTTAATCCTTTTGCTCCCAAACTTGAACCTAACTTAAAATTAACCAAGATGACTAGTTGAGGCCTTAATGAGCTTTCCCCCAAGGCCCAATAGGGTTTAATGGCAACCACTATAGGCAGGTTAGCCTCTCTTCCTTTTATTTTATTCCATCTTGCCTCTTTTCCTTCACAAAGTATTCTTCCCCAAATTAGAGTGCTTCCCTCTTTGATTTGATCTCCAAATCTCTTCATTCCTCCACCAAAACTTCCATCCAACCTTCTCATACTACCAAGGGAGGGTTCTAGTAAAGATTTGGAGCAAAGTGCAAGGAGGAGTGTCCATTTTGGAAGGATCTTCGTATTGGAGCCGTGTCTTTGAGAGTATCATTGGGATCCCACTCCCAATAGGTAAAACCAACCCTATAAATTAATTTTCTATGCATATTAGTTAGTTTTGAATCCATAGGATCCACTTCCATGCATGTACCCCCTTTAGATTAAAGTTTGAGGCCATTTGTACTCTCTTGAGGATTTTAGATATGTGTTTTGTGTCCTACTTGATAGATCCCAAATTAGAACACCCCATGTGTTTGGTTTAATTATATTTTAATTTCAGTTTTAGACATGTTAGAGGATGGATTGAAGTTAGTTAGGATGGTTAGAATGAGTTTCATTTGGATACCAATGTTAGTATCCAAGTATCTTGGCCTACATGTATTTCTTTTGTCCAAAACAACCCAAATTCGTCATAATATTCTTCCACGTTTTTAGTAACCATAGCAACTTAGAAATGCCATAACTTTTAGCTCAGAACTCCGATTAATCTTCTATTTTTTAAAAGAACCGTATCGAAGTTAGCTTTCCAAATATATATCTTAATAAGCCAAAATCGTTCTAGAACTTTCTATAAAATTATTTGAGTGTCAGCTGTCCGAAAGACAAACGCGTTTCGGTGTTTTCACGATTTTGGGAGCTTTCGGACACGAAAATGCGATTCGTTTGAAGTTTTGTAAAGCTAATACGAACGCTATAACATACTTTAATCCTAGAATTTAGTAAAGTCCCAATTGGTACAGTATTGATTTTAAGTAGAAGAGTGACTATACGACATCGGTATTTTTGTAACCTATGAGCCTATGTAGTATGGATATTAAGTGAATGTAGGTATCATAGAGTATATGTATGATATAGTACATATATATATTATTATTAGGTAATATTTATTAGTATGAGTGTTATTTAGATAGTAGAGGTTAGTATTTTGTTAGATATTTGATATGTTGTTAGATAGTTTGATATTAGATATCTAGTATGTTAGATATTGATATGTTAGTAGGTTATGTTAGTTCTAGATATTGGTTTATTAGCAAGTTAGTCTCTATAGGTTATATGTTAGATATTAATTAATATGTTAAGTTAGTACATTAGATAGTTAGTTAATTAGATATTTGAGGGGTATCTTGGTATCTCATGATACCAAGTTAGTATCTTAAGGTAAATATGAATTACCTTTACCTTCAAGGTAAATGATTAGTTTACGTTATGACCAAGGTATGGTATCAAGGTACCAAGGTAATGTATCAAGATATCAAGGTAAGGTTAGGTTTACACAAGTTAAGGTATTGGATTCCAACCAAGGTATTGGTATTGGGATGTCGATATGACCAAGGTTGATATGGTATCCTAGTGTTAGTGGGTTAGTGTCTAAGTGTTTGAGTTTGAGTAGGTGCTGTTAGATTGTGGAAGGGTTATATAGATAGGTATAAATATTTTTGGGTTATATAGTATCTATATATATTATGAGAGTATATAAATATAGGTTATGGTTCATAGTGAGGATATGTATATACTTGATATATGATATCTATATCTATGTGTTAGGGTGGTACTATATGGGTAAGGATATATGTGGTATGTATACATATTAATATATCCTATGTATCATAGATGTTGACTACTAATCTAAGTTTGACCAAAATCCTAGAAGCTTAACCTTGACTCCTAGTTTGACCCAAGGTGGACCAGAGTTGACTTAGAGCTGACCAAGAGTTGACTTGACCTAGATTTACTTAGAAACATGTAGATTGCATTGTAAATTTCTATCATTTCAAATTGAACTCTTTATAACATGTGTTGCTCTAATTAGGACTCTGCGACATCAGTTCGGACATCTATTCATATCAGTCATTCAGGGTATCAGGCGAGTACATTCTCCGATAGTTCTTTTTATTTGATAAATCTTGTAATGCATGTTATGCTAGTGTTCTATCTTGATTCTGACACGATGGACTCACGGATTGGTATTATTGATTCCGTGACTGGAGATACGTGGTTTCATGCGTATCTTGAATAATGTAATCATGACTAATGCATCCATCGTGACTAATGAAATGCGTGTTGAAAAACCTAGATTCTATGTGTACTAGTCGGACGGGGGAAAACCTAGGAGATGTGAACATACCCATTCTATCCCATTGGTCTTACGTGAATAATAGTGGCCACATATGTACGTGTATGGTTGTCGGATATCCTTTTTTAGCCGTTCACATGTCAAACTTGGTATTTCAAATCACTGGTCTTAACACAGTTATTTGAGTTGTCAACAACATATCTTGCATGACTGGATTACCATTATTACATATCTTCCTGTTCTCATATGTTCTTTATACACTTGTCTTTTCATTATACATTACCTCTATAACTTGATCATCAAGAATTTCATTATTATTTGATACTCATAGCGCTTGTCAATTATTTTGAACTGTTAGAGATGATGTGCTCGTTCCATCCTGACTAGATATGTTGACAAAATATTATAGATGATATAGATGATTGTCCCCACTTTCTATGAGGCCTACGAGGGTGGCACACAGGAGCCAGAGGAGGATCTAGTCCAGTAGAGTGTGCTTAGTTATAGCTTAGTACTTTATAGCTTTCAGGTTGTATCGGATTATTCCGATTGTTAGTTGAGACTTATTTATATTCAGGACTTGTATTTATTTGTGTTGGACATCTATTTTGTGTCACTACTAAAATACAAGGTTTTAGCGACGGCACTATCCGTCGAAAATCCGTCGGTAATTCCCATTACCAACAGATTTTCGACGGATACGGGCTGAAAAAATCCGTCGAGAATAACCTCGTCGCTAAAACTAGCTCTTCGCTAGTCCGCCGCTCTGCGACTAATTAGCGACGAATTTTCGTTGGCAAAATAAAAACTTTTAGCGACGGCGTACCGACGGCTTCCCGTCAACTACGACAGTTTAAATTTTAAATATATTCATAAAATTAGCGACAAAAAAGTTGTCGCTAAAGCGTCGCTAAACGTGTATCCGAGGGTTTTCTGATACACAATATCCGTCGCTCAAAGCGTCGCCATCCTCGAAGGATTAGCGGCGGAAGAGCGGCGGAAGAGCGACGGATAATACGTCGCCACTCTTCTAGAAATCTTCCATATATTGCAGAATATGAGCGACGAAACGTCCGTCGCGTAATTTTTCTAGAAATAGGCCGACGGACAATCCGTCAGGAAACTGTCGCAAACTGCAAATGTCAGTCGGTAAGCCGTCGGTAATCCGTCGCTACCTACAAAAGTCCATCGGCAAGCCGTCGGTAATCCGTCGCTAACTGAAATATTTTTGAAAAAAAAATTGCAGGAAAGAGACTATTCCCTGTAATATAACATATTCAGCATCCACCATACACAAATATAACATATCTGACATCCAATATATCCAACAAATATCCATATTGCCAAAACAATATCTCCAAACATCCAATATATCACAACATACACAAAAAATATCGAACACAATGACCAACAAAATATCTAACACAATATCCAACACATTATCCCAACATACATAGCAAAATATCCAAACATAAACAACCCAATACAAATACGAAGGCTCAATCTGGTTGCGTTGAGACATGTACCATTCTATCAGCCACTTTGCAAAATATTTAAACATAAACAATCCAACACAATGCCTCAGAAAAGACTGCAAGTCAGACGATGAATCCTCACAGCCAGGGATCATAGTTGCGTTGAGGCATGTACCATTCTATCAGCTACTTTGTATACGAAGGCTCAATCTGGTTGAGGTCTTCTGTAGGGACAGGAGGGTCGGTCCCGATACTACTACTCTCTGACGGTGGCTCCTCCTTAACTTCAACCTTGGGAGCAATCTCTTCCCTGATGGTCATCGGTTCTTCCTTGACCTCGACCTTTGATAACACCTCCTCCTTAATAGTCACCGGCTCTTGTTTGACGACGGGGACTTCCTCCGTGTCGACCTCCAAGGGTTCCTTGCCTCGGCCCCTTCCTCGGCTAGCAGCACCACCTCGGGGAGTCTTGGGAGCCATCTCTCTGACAACAAAAATTTTCATATAGGGTAAAAAAATTTACTCAAATTATAAAATAAATAAGAAGTTTATCGAAATTTTCAACCACATATGATATTTACCTCGGGGAGTCTTGGGAGCCTTCTCCTCTCCTCCACCATGGCTCTGGACCCATCTGCTCCTCCATACTTTCCTTCTTCTTATTTGACTCTCTTAGCCACATATGATATCCAGCTCAAGTGTAGAGTCGGGGGAGAAAAAGTGGGCAGGAAGAGGAGGAGGAACCAGTACAGCCGGCGGCATGACCTGGAGGAAGTACAGAGGTTTTGCTGGAGGTGTTGGCGATTTTTCCAGGATGGTGTTGAGGAGCAAGTGTAGAGTCGACCGAAGGAGGAGGAGGAACCAGCACAGCCGGCGGTGCTGGTTCCTCCTCCTCTTTCTGCCCACTTTTTCTCCCCTGACTCTACACTTGAGCTGGATATCATATGTGGCTGAGAGAGTCAAATAAGAAAAAGGGAAGTAGGGAGGAGCAGATGGGTCCAGAGCATGGATGGAAGAGAACTAGAAAGCACTAAACCTTCCTGTTGTGAGAACTGTGAAGAGTGAGAAAGGAGAGGGGGGTCTTTGATTTTTGCGTTCATCATCATTAGAGGGAGCAGCACCGGAAAAGTTGTGACGTTGGTAGCATGAGAGAGTAAAAATCTGTATCACAAGACTAACAGAATTCCTATGTAATCATGTACTCACCAATAACCGGATGTAACTGGAAATCTTTCATAATTCATTCTAGCATACATTAGTGTGAATCATCTATGTTCTGTACATATGGTGTAGTATACGTTCTTATCGAATCTAGTATATAGTATCTGAAGAATGTAACAGAATCAAGATGAACTCACATAATGTAATACTAAAACATCATCTACTACTATATAAGATATAGTGATAGGTTATTGTATCATCATTGCCGAGGGATGAGGGTCGGAGGACAGTCAACTTTATCTACGGCTACATAGTTTCTACCTCGCGAGACGAATGACTGCAGGGACTATGTCCTGATCACCATGTCGTACTGTAGATTAATACAAATAGAGGTGGAGCTGGAGCCAAAATACAGAATCCAAAATACAAAATATAGAATCCAATCCCTGGGTTCGCCAAAAATAAAAAAACAAAGATTGACACACAGTTCTAACTCACATGTGTTTTAAGTGTGAGAACGGATGGCTCAGAACACAACCCAAAGTTCATTCTAGCATACATTAGTGTGAATCATCTATGTTCTGTACATATGGTGTAGTATACGTTCTTATCGAATCTAGTATCTAGTATCTGAAGAATGTAACAGAATCAAGATGAACTCACATAATGTAATACTAAAACATCATCTACTACTATATAAGATATAGTGACAGGTTATCGCATCATCATTGCCGAGGGATGAGGGTCGGAGGACAGTTAACTTTATCTATGGCTACATAGTTTCTGCCTCGCCAGTCGAATGGCTGCAGGGACTATGTCCTGATCACCATGTCGTACCGTAGATTAATACAAATGGAGGTAGAGCTGGAGCCAAAATACAGAATCCAAAATACAAAATACAGAATCCAATCCCTGGGTTCGTCGAAAATATAAAAACAAAGATTGACACACAGTTCTAATTCATATGTGTTTTAAGTGTGAGAACGGATGGCTCAGAACACAACCCAAAGTTCATTCTAGCATACATTAGTGTGAATCATCTATGTTCTGTACATATGGTGTAGTATACGTTCTTATCGAATCTAGTATCTAGTATCTGAAGAATGTAACAGAATCAAGATGAACTCACATAATGTAATACTAAAACATCATCTATTACTATATAAGATATAGTGATAGGTTGTCGTATCATCATTGCCGAGGGATGAGGGTCGGAGGACAGTCAACTTTATCTATGGCTACATAGTTTCTTCCTTGCTAGTCGAATGGCTGCAGGGACTATGTCCTGATCACCATGTCGTACCGTAGATTAATACAAATGAAGGTAGAGCGGGAGCCAAAATAGAGATTCCAAAATACAAAATACAAAATCCAATCCCTGGGTTCGCCGAAAATACAAAAACAAAGATTGACACACAGTTCTAATTCATATGTGTTTTAAGTGTGAGAACGGATGGCTCAGAACACAACCCAAAGTTCATTCTAGCATACATTAGTGTGAATCATCTATGTTCTGTACATATGGTGTAGTATACGTTCTTATCGAATCTAGTATCTGAAGAATGTAACAGAATCAAGATGAACTCACATAATGTAATACTAAAACATCATCTACTACTATATAAGATATAGTGATAGATTATCGTATCATCATTGCCGAGGGATGAGGGTCGGAGGACAGTCAACTTTATCTACGGCTACATAGTTTCTGCCTCGCCAGTTGAATGGCTGCAGGGACTATGTCCTGATCACCATGTCGTACCGTAGATTAATGCAAATGGAGGTGGAGCTGGAGCTAAAATACAGAATCCAAAATACAAAATACAGAATCCAATCCCTGGGTTCGCTGAAAATACAAAAACAAAGATTGACACACAGTTCTAATTCATATGTATTTTAAGTGTGAGAACGGATGGCTCAGAATACAACCCAAAGTTCATTCTAGCATACATTAGTGTGAATCATCTATGTTCTGTACATATGGTGTAGTATACGTTCTTATCGAATCTAGTATCTAGTATCTGAAGAATGTAACAGAATCAAGATGAACTCACATAATGTAATACTAAAATATCATCTACTACTATATAAGATATAGTGATAGGTTGTCGTATCATCATTGCCGAGGGATGAGGGTCGAAGGATAGTCAACTTTATCTACGGCTACATAGTTTCTGTCTCGCCAGTCGAATGGCTGCAGGGACTATGTCCTGATCACTATGTCGTACCGTAGATTAATGCAAATAGAGGTGGAGCTGGAGCCAAAATACAGAATCTAAAATACAAAATACAGAATCCAATCCCTGGGTTCGCCGAAAATACAAAAACGAAGATTGACACACAGTTCTAATTCATATTTTTTAAGTGTGAGAATGGATGGCTCAGAACACAACCCAACCGAAGAGGATACTCTGAGAGATCCATCTGAGTAGGACATATACTCTGAGAGATCACCTTTACAAGAATGATATCAATAGTGGGATTGAGTGTTGGAGGAGATACTATCAGAGTATACATCCTACTCAGATGGGTCTCTCACCGTTACTATTTTTTCTGACAGCATGGTGGATGTGCTCCGTCAACAGATTCTTGCTCTGAGCCAAAACTTTGTCCCGGAGCTCAAGTGGACATCCTTCGTGTAGAGCTCGAGCGAGAGGTTCCTGACAGCATGGTGGTCTCCTTTGTCAAAGGATTCTAGCTCGTCCCACAACAAATTGTGGGACGAGCAAGAATCCTTTGACAAAGGAGACCACCATGCTGTCAGGAACCTCTCACTCGAGCTCTACATGAAGGATGTCCACTTGAGCTTCGAGAAAAAGTTTTGGCTTGGAGCAAGAATCTGTTGACGGAGCACATCCACCATGCTGTCAGAAAAAAATAGTAATGGTGAGAGACCCATATGAGTAGGACGTATACTCTGATAATATCTCCTCCAACACTCAATCCCACTACTGATATCATTCTTGTAAAGGTGATCTCTCAGAGTATACGTCCTACTCAGATGTATCTCTCAGAGTATCCTCTCTGTTTGGTTGTCGTATCATCACTGCCGTGGGATGAGGGTCGGAGGACAGTCAACTTCATCTACGGCTACATAGTTTTTGCCTCACCAGTTGAATGGTTGCAGGGACTATGTCCTGATCACCATGTCGTAGTCCAATACAATCCAAAGATTGACACAGTACTAATTCATATATGTAGTCCAATACAAATAGTCTAATACAAAAACAACCCAATACAAATAGTCCAATACAAATAAGTTCAGTAATAGCTAATGAGAACCACGCAGCTCACGCAAACGCTCAGTGATACGATCACGCAACCACCTCGAATAAGTGGGATCGATGGCGTTAGGAGAGATGTAGTCCCTTGCAACTGCTGCATGAATAGAACTCCCGGTCTCACTAGCTACCGGTGCTGGATGAATAGAACTCTCGGTCTCACTAGCTACCGGTGCCACTTCCTACTTAACAGTAGGAGGAGCCACCTCAGCATTCAGTGTTTTCCTCAAACGACGTACCGCTCCTCGGGTCATGGGTGCCATCTGGTAAGATCGAGAAATGAAGAGAGAATATAGCTACTGTCATGAAGAGAAGGGATATTAGTCCGTTGTCCGTACGTGTCCGGCTCGATAAATGGTTCGACCGTGGAACGTCCGATTCATTAACGAACAAAACTAGGACATTTTTTTTGGTCCGATTAAAAATCAAACCCGGACACGATCATATCCATGTCCGGTCCGAATTCGTCCGCGAACAGTCCGATAGTGGAGACTCCTTTTGGTTTTGTATCAATTATGTCAATATATTTTGGTTTTGTATCAAGTTTTTGTTGTCCCGTCTCGATTTTTGTTATTATTTTACTATTGTTTGTTGTATTCTATAACCTACAATTGTATTTTCTTTCAACTAGATTTTTTGAACCAACTATTAAGGTATCTTGATAAAATAATAACTTTTGGTAATATATTTAATTTGTCCGCGGACCGTCCGATTGAATTAAAAAACATTGGTTGTCCGTGTTCGTCCGGCCCGAACTTGAACAATGAACTGTCCGTCTCCGTCCGTACGAACTCATTTTCATTAACGGACAGAACACCGACAGTGGACTGTCCGTGTCCGTCCGGTCCATTTACACCCCTACGGACAGAAAACCCCCCCTCGTCCTCCCACCCCCCCCCCCCCGACAGCAAATACCCACCCCCTCCCCCTCATCCCCTCCCCCTCACCCCCTCCCCCCCTCACCCCACCCCACACCCAACACCATCCACCCCCCGTCCCCCTTCCCCCCATCACCGTCGGCCTCTGCGACAGCCGGCCCACCCCCCCACCCGAAACCCTACCCCTGCCCTGAAACCCTAAACCCTACCCTGCCCCCCGCCCTCAACAACCTCCCCCCACCCTGCCGGCCCCAGCGACAGCTGACCCCCCCACCAACCCGAAACCCTAAACATAGAGAGAGAGAGAGGGAGAGGGAGAGAGAGCATACCTGAGAGAGAGATATCCCGTCGGAGAGAGCTTCGCCGGAGAATGTGACCCGTCGGAGAGAGCTCGCCGGAGAGAGAGAGAGAGAGGGAAGAGAGAGAGTTTTTTGGGGGGAATGAAAATCCCTCCCTCCCGTCAGTCAATTTAAGTTAGGTTACAGTATTTAGCGACGAATTACCGACGGATAAATCCGTCGGTAGGTAGCCGCTAAATACCAACTAGATTACCGACGGAACCTCCGTCGCCACATAGACGCTAATTTAGCGCGCCATTTATTTCACATTTTGTCCGTCGGTAATATAGTTGGTATTTAGCGGTAATTTAGCGCGCCAACATATTAGCGACGGACTTGAATCCGTCGCTAAGGCTTCGTCAAATTAGCGACGGACGTGCGACCGATTTTGACGCAAAAAACTAAAAAATATATCCATTACTTTCTGACGGTAGCCAATCACAAGGTAGTCGCGAGGCCGTCGCTATTGTAGAAGCATGGAAAAGAATAAAGAAAGGTCTATGCGGCCAAGGATCTCCATGCGGCTCAGAGAGCCCATATGGCTCAGGGGTCCATGTAGCTCAAGCGTCTATGCGGCTCGGATAGTTCCATGAGGCCCAGAGCCACGTGGGCTTCGACAGCTCTTCCCTTCATCTTTGGCTGCATTGAATGCCCTGACGGCTGACAGCTCTGACAAATGACAGCTCTGACATAAAGGCGCAATAATGACTGACATAAAGGCACATTCCTATGGAAGAGAAGAAAATCTCCACAAAGCTGGCAGGATCTACCAAATTTTGAGGCATGCGGTTGCTACATTTATGCGGCCGACCACTCCATGCGGCCGCCCATTTTCATGCGGCCGCCCGTCTTCATGCGGCTGTATCCTTTATGCGGCCGCCCATCGTCATACGGCTGCATCCTTTATGCGGCTGCCTATCCCCATGCGGCTGCCCACCTTCATGCGACTGTTCATCCCTATGCGGCTGCCCATCTTCATGTGACTGTATCCTTTATGCGGCCGTTCGTCAGCATGCGGCTGCCTATCCTCATGCGGCTGCCCATCTTCATGCGGCCGTTCATCCTCATGCGGCCCACTCATATGCGGCTTTGCCAAGACGATCCAATGGAGGACACGTGGCACTTGTCACGACGATTGAGACACGTGGCAGTCTTATCTTCCTGGAATTAGATTTATTGCAATCACCATAATTGCCCAGATCAAGTCAAATCGAGCAAATTGGACACGTGGCAGGCCATTACAAGTCGCGAATATTCATGGCAATCAACATTTATTGTCCACAGAGATTTGATGCAATCTATATTAATTACCTAGATTTGCTACAATCAGAATGAAGGGCCCAGATTAATTGGTCCTTAACCGCCGACATATCAAGGAGGCAATCATTACAAACCCTAATGATTGTATCCCACTCCTATAAATAGCAAGGTGCCATTCCCTTGCGAGGAGGACCTTTTTTAGAGACAGATACACAGAGACATACACGGAGAGACATATACAGAGAGAGAGAGAGGAGATTCTCAGATAAAAAAGAGAGAGACACAGAGAGCCAGAGAGTTGGAGAGAGATCAAAAGGAGAGCATTTTCTTCAACGCCTAGCAGTTCTTCGACAGAGCCAAGGCATCACCCGATCGTCCAAGGAGTAAGGCAGAGCTGCCGTCGCTTTCCCGAGCTTCTACCGTCACCCCCCAGAATCTAAAATAAACAATTGTACTTAGATTGCTGTACCTAGACTTTCGTCCCTAGGCTTTCTTTGTACAAGCGAGTTTGTATTGTGAGTCTAAGTTCAGTCCTCCGATAATTGTTTTGTTCTTTAACAATCAATGGCAAACACGATGGCGACTCTGCTGGGGATAAACTTTTCCACGGCTGAGGAGTTGGTGACGCAATCGAATGCAGCCAAACTTGGCTCCACGCAACAGAAGATGGTCGTCCGCTTCGACCAACAGGCATTTGAAGAAATTCTCTCTGAGGGAAGCGCTGGCCCGGTCCAGAAGCAAACCCGCACAAAGAAAGCTCGCAGCGAGTGGAGGCCAAAATCATTTTCTCCTCCCCAAGCTTTGGACGGAGTATTCTCTACTACCTAAGACGGCGAAGGCGACTCTCATACGGCTCCACTTCAAGCCATAGAGGACTCTGCTGTCCCCAAGTCCGACAGAGGAAAGCACTATGATACTGGACTTGCAGGGACAAAGAGTGATTCTATGCGCCCCAAGGAGAAGCTGAACACTCATACGGCCAAGACTGCCAGCCGCATGCATGATGCTCATGCGGTTGAAACTGCCAACCGCATGCAGGATGCTCAAGCGGCTGAAACTGCCAGCCGCATGAAGGAGGTCTATGCGGCCAGGTCATCCAGCCGCATGAACAAAACTCATGCGGTCGAGACTCCCAGCCGCATGAAGAAAGCCTATGCGGCCACAACTGCCAGCCGCATGAAGATTATTGAGGCCAGCCGCATGACGCCTAATCCACGCGGCTCCGTCTTCGACCGTCTCTCCTATGGTCCTGATCTCTTGTACTCCTAAGAAGACATGTCTGAATCTCTCCAGCATCACTTAGACTCTTCCTACTATGTGTCCTTACGCACTAGAATGAAGAAGTCTAGGGCAGCACGAGCTTGGCAAGTTCGATCCGCTGATCCAACCTTTGACCATCCGAGCGTCCCACATACCGTTATACGGGCCTCAGATGGAAAGTTGTACAGAACCACTCGAGTCCAGCCCCTGACGAAAAACGGACAAAGAGGTTCACAAAAGTCTTCCAAAATCCAGGGAGCGAACATGGTCGATCCAGACCCATCTGACTTGCGTGAGGCCATCCTCCACAAACGCAAGGAAAGAGAAGGTGCATCGGGGTGCGAAGAATCCTCCCACGGACGTCACTGCACCCAAGTCATCGTCAACTGTTGTTGCAACAACGCTACGATACAAGAAGACCGGCAGTCCATCTTCCAAAGACTGCAACAACCATGTTCAGAGGATGAGTCACTTCCCGTCGTCTCCTACAACTCTGCTCAGAAAATCTCCGCTGATGGAAAAGGGAAGAAGACAAGTGTTTCAAGCCCGAAGATTTCGACCACTATGACTAAGAGACTGTCGTCTAAGCGGGTGCCCACCACCGGAGTTTTCTAAGGCACCCGTTCTAAGACGAAACCTACTACAGTGGGAGATTCATCATCCACACCACTGGAGGTTGCTGGGACTGGGGGTAGCACTCCTCCGAACCTCCACAACAATCCGATGTTCCAAGAAGACGAGCAGGGGGAAACAACTCTCCCATCAGATGTAACAAACCCCGACGTCCCCGAAGACGTCCATAACTCCCAAGACGAGGCGAACTCGGAAACTGGGGGTACTGTTCCTTCTGAGTTTGAACCAGAGGAAGACATTCTCACATACTTCTGAGTTTGAACTCGGAAATGAAGCGGACGACCATCTTCTGTTGCGTGGAGCCAAGTTTGGCTGCATCCGATTGCGTCACCAACTCCTCAGCCGTGGAAAAGTTTATCCCCAGCAGAGTCGCCATCGTGTTTGCCATTGATTGTTAAAGAACAAAACAATTATCGGAGGACTGAACTTAGACTCACAATACAAACTCGCTTGTACAAAGAAAGCCTAGGGACGAAAGTCTAGGTACAGCAATCTAAGTACAATTGTTTATTTTAGATTCTGGGGGGTGACGGTAGAAGCTCGGGAAAGCGACGGCAGCTCTGTCTTACTCCTTGGACGATCGGATGATGCCTTGGCTCTGTAGAAGAACTGCTAGGCGTTGAGGAAAATGCTCTCCTTTTGATCTCTCTCCAACTCTCTGGCTCTCTGTGTCTCTCTCTTTTTTATCTGAGAATCTCCTCTCTCTCTCTGTATATGTCTCTCCGTGTATGTCTCTGTGTATCTGTCTCTAAAAAAGGTCCTCCTCGCAAGGGAATGGCACCTTGCTATTTATAGGAGTGGGATACAATCATTAGGGTTTGTAATGATTGCCTCCTTGATATGTCGGCGGTTAAGGACCAATTAATCTGGGCCCTTCATTCTGATTGTAGCAAATCTAGGTAATTAATGTAGATTGCATCAAATCTCTGTGGGCAATAAATGTTGATTGCCATGAATATTCGCGACTTGTAATGACCTGCCACGTGTCCAATTTGCTCGATTTGACTTGATCTGGGCAATTATGGTGATTGCAATAAATCTAATTCCAGGAAGATAAGACTGCCACGTGTCTCAATCGTCGTGACAAGTGCCACGTGTCCTCCATTGGATCGTCTTGGCAGAGCCGCATATGAGTGGGACGCATGAGGATGAACGGCCACATGAAGATGGACAGCCGCATGGTGATGAACAGCCGCATGCTGACGAACGGCCGCATAAAGGATATAGTCACATGAAGATGGGCAGCCGCATAGGGATGAACAGCCGCATGAAGGTGGCCAGCCGCATGGGGATAGGCAGCCGCATAAAGGATGCAGCCGTATGACGATGGGCGGCCGCATAAAGGATACAGCCACATGAAGACGGGCGGCCGCATGAAAATGGGCGACCGCATGGAGTGGTCGGCCGCATAAATGCAGCAACCGTATGCCTCAAAATTTGGTAGATCCTGCCAGCTGTGTGGAGATTTTCTTCTCTTCCATAGGAATGTGCCTTTATGTCAGTCATTATTGCGCCTTTATGTCAGAGCTGTCATTTGTCAGAGCTGTCAGCCGTTAGGGCATTCAATGCAGCCAAAGATGAAGGGAAGAGCTGTCGAAGGCCACGTGGCTCTGGGCCTCATGGAACTATCCGAGCCGCATAGACGCTTGAGCTGCATGGACCCCTGAGCCATATGGGCTCTCTGAGCCGCATGGAGATCCTTGGCCGCATAGACCTTTCTTTATTCTTTTTCATGCTTCTACAATAGCGACGGCCTCGCGACTACCTTGTGACTGGCTACCGTCAGAAAGTAATGGATATATTTTTTAGTTTTTTGCGTCAAAATCGGTCGCACGTCCGTCGCTAATTTGACGAAGCCTTAGCGACGGATTCACGTCCGTCGCTAAGTTTGCACTTGCCTTCTCCTGCTGCTGGTAGGTGGTGGAGAGTAATGAGAGAAAGAAGAAGAAGTAATGGTGAAGAGAAGTAATAAGGAGAGAGAAAGAGATGTAAGCTTTAAATAGAAAAGGGGTGGTAGGTGGGAGTTAGTGGGCCGGGTTGCACAGATCCATCCAAGCCGAAACCCAATAAGACTAAAGCAACAAATAAAATGCAGGTAATAAAATTGCAGAAATATAATTAACATGAAAATTTAAAGAGCAGATAATTAATTAACATGAAACTAAAGAAATTTAAATACAGAATAATACATGATAAATACTAAATAAATACACATGAGTTGTACATGTATAAAAATATGCATTCCGGGAACGGGGAGTGACAGAGCCCATGCGGCTCAGGGGTCCATGCGGCTCAAGCGTCTATGCGGCTCGGATAGTTCCATGAGGCCTAGAGCCACGTGGCCTTCAACAGCTCTTTCCTTCATATTTGGCTGCA
The DNA here is from genome assembly GCA_029216955.1 of Iris pallida. Lineage (NCBI taxonomy): Eukaryota > Viridiplantae > Streptophyta > Magnoliopsida > Asparagales > Iridaceae > Iris > Iris pallida. The sequence goes on from JANAVB010042618.1 coordinate 33,175,008, forward strand.
TTGAATGCCCTGCCGGCTGACAGCTCCGACAAATGACAGCTCTGACATAAAGGCGCAATAATGACTGACATAAAGGCGCATTCCTAGGGAAGAGAAGAAAATCTCCTCACAGCTTGCAGGATCCACCAAATTTTGAGGCATGCGGCTGCTGCATTTATGCGACCGACTTCATGCGGCTGTATCCTTTATGCGACCGCCCATCGTCATGCGGCTGCATCCTTTATGCGGCTGCCTATCCCCATGTGGCTGCCCACCTTCATGCGGCTGTTCATCCCTATGCGGCTGCCCATCTTCATGCGGCTGCATCCTTTATGCGGCCGCTCGTCAGCATACGGCTACCTATCCTCATGCGGCTGCCCATCTTTATGTGACTGTTCATCACCATGCGGCTGCCCATCTTCATGCGGCCGTTCATCCTCATGCAGCCCACTCATATGCGGCTCTGCCAAGACGATCCAATGGAGGACACGTGGCACTTGTCACGACGATTGAGACATGTGGCAGTCTTATCTTCCTGGAATTAGATTTATTGCAATCACCATAATTGCCCAGATCAAGTCAAATCGAGCAAATTGGACACGTGGCAGGCCATTACAAGTCGCGAATATTCATGGCAATCAACATTTATTGCCCACAGAGATTTGATGCAATCTACATTAATTACCTAGATTTGCTACAATCAGAATGAAGGGCCCAGATTAATTGGTCCTTAACCGCCGACATATCAAGGAGGCAATTATTACAAACCCTAATGATTGTATCCCACTCCTATAAATAGCAAGGTGCCATTCCCTTGCGAGGAGGACCTTTTTTAGAGACAGATACACAGAGACCTACACGGAGAGACATATACAGAGAGAGAGAGGAGATTCTCAGATAAAAAAGAGAGAGACACAGAGAGCCAGAGAGTTGGAGAGAGATCAAAAGGAGAGCATTTTCTTCAACGCCTAGTAGTTCTTCTACAGAGCCAAGGCATCACCCGATCGTCCAAGGAGTAAGGCAGAGCTTTCGTCGCTTTCCCGAGCTTCTACCGTCACCCCCCAGAATCTAAAATAAACAATTGTACTTAGATTGCTGTACCTAGACTTTCGTTCCTAGGCTTTCTTTGTACAAGCGAGTTTGTATTGTGAGTCTAAGTTCAGTCCTCCGATAATTATTTTGTTCTTTAACAATCAATGGCAAACACGATGGCGACTCTGCTGGGGATAAACTTTTCCACGGCTGAGGAGTTGGTGACGCAATCGGATGCAGCCAAACTTGGCTCCACGCAACAGAAGATGGTCGTCCGCTTCGACCAACAGGCGTTTGAAGAAATTCTCTCTGAGGGAAGCGCTGGCCCGGTCCAGAAGCGAACCCGCACAAAGAAAGCTCGCAGCGAGTGGAGGCCAAAATCATTTTCTTCTCCCCAAGCTTTGGACGGAGTATTCTCTGCTACCCAAGACGGCGAAGGTGACTCTCATACGGCTCCACTTCAAGCCATAGAGGACTCTGCTGTCCCCAAGTCCGGCAGAGGAAAGCGCTACGATACTGGACTTGCAGGGACAAAGAGTGATTCTATGCGCCCCAAGGAGAAGCCGAACACTCATGTGGCCAAGACTGCCAGCCGCATGCATGATGCTCATGCGGTTGAAACTGCCAACCGCATGCAGGATGCTCAAGCGGCTGAAACTGCCAGCCGCATGAAGGAGGTCTATGCGGCCAGGTCATCCAGCCGCATGAACAAAACTCATGCGGTCGAGACTCCCAGCCGCATGAAGAAAGCCTATGCGGCCACAACTGCCAGCCGCATGAAGATTATTGAGGCCAGCCGCATGACGCCTAATCCACGCGGCTCCATCTTCGACCGTCTCTCCTATGGTCCTGATCTCTTGTACTCCTAAGAAGACATGTCTGAATCTCTCCAGCATCACTTAGACTCTTCCTACTATGTGTCCTTACGCACTAGAATGAAGAAGTCTAGGGCAGCACGAGCTTGGCAAGTTCGATCCGCTGATCCAACCTTTGACCATCCGAGCGTCCCACATACCGTTATACGGGCCTCAGATGGAAAGTTGTACAGAACCACTCGAGTCCAGCCCCCGGCAGAAAACGGACAAAGAGGTTCGCAAAAGTCTTCCAAAATCCAGGGAGCGAACATGGTCGATCCAGACCCATCTGACTTGCGTGAGGCCATCCTCCACAAACGCAAGGAAAGAGAAGGTGCATCGGGGTGCGAAGAATCCTCCCACGGACGTCACTGCACCCAAGTCATCGTCAACTGTTGTTGCAATAACGCTACGATACAAGAAGACCGGCAGTCCATCTTCCAAAGACTGCAACAACCATGTTCAGAGAATGAGTCACTTCCCGTCGTCTCCTACAACTCTGCTCAGAAAATCTCCGCTGATGGAAAAGGGAAGAAGACAAGTGTTTTCAGCCCGAAGATTTCGACCACTATGACTAAGAGACTGTCGTCTAAGCGGGTGCCCACCACCGGAGTTTTCTAAGGCACCCGTTCTAAGACGAAACCTGCTACAGTGGGAGATTCATCATCCACACCACTGGAGGTTGCTGGGACTGGGGGTAGCACTCCTCCGAACCTCCACAACAATCCGATGTTCCAAGAAGACGAGCAGGGGGAAACAACTCTCCCATCAGATGTAACAAACCCCGACGTCCCCGAAGACGTCCACAACTCCCAAGATGAGGCGAACTCGGAAACTGGGGATACTATTCCTTCTGAGTTTGAACCAGAGGAAGACATTCTCACATACCCCGATGATTTCTTATTACAGGGATATGACTCGGAAGACACGTCCTCTACCGTCCCATCCGTCTCTCCTCATGTAAGGACGGTGTTCATGACAGACAGCAACCAAGGTGGTTCCAGTAATCGCCAACGCATCGACACTCTGGAGGCCATACTGTATTCCTTGGTTAAGTCTGTAGACGAGATCAAAGCGGCCCTTCCGACTCTGCAAGGAGGGACGCCTGGCCAAACAAGCGCGGGTCCCGCGGTCAATGCGGACTCGAATTTAGCGGCACCGAATTCGGGCAACAATCCTCCTGATGTAACGGCCTCCACCACTGTAGATGAGGCCCGAGAAGCGAGAAAAGAGGTCTAGGAACTCCGAGCCATGTTTTACGCTCGAGAAAACTCTCAAGACCTCAGAATACGGCAATCGTACCCTGTTGCATAGAGGGATGTCCCCTTCCCGCCAAGATATAAGCCGTTCAACATCAACCCATATGATGGCAAGACCTCCGCAAGTCGGTACATTACTTACTTCGAGGTCACCACCGACCATCTGCCCCACGATGATGCCATCCTTACGCGATTATTCATCGGGGCATTGGAAGGGGTCGCCTTCGACTGGTATCGCAACCTGCCAGACAACTGCATCCACTCCTTCGCCAGCTTCAAGCGCATGTTCTTGGAAAGATTCTACGATGTAGGATTGGACATCACAATGTCCACCCTCATGGACGTCGTCCAAGGGGAGAAGGAGCTGACAAAGAACTATATTGAGCGGTTTTGCCAAACCGCGATGAAATTGCCGTCTGGTAACCCAGATTCCTCCTTGATTGAAATTTGCCAAAAGAGATTGCTCCCAACAATTAGTCTCTGGATAGGGAAAGTCAATTTAAGGATTGGAAGACGTTTATCATCAGTGCCACTAGTGCCGAAGAACGGTTGAAGAAGGCTCGCCAATGGGACTGCACATCTCGGACGGGGAGAACAAGGGCAAGCGTCCAAATACCAACAACGACAATGGGGGTAGCTCCTCCAACAATCGGGACAACAGAGGTAAGCAGGCTATGGTGGCCGACGCAGCCCAGAAACCTGAGTCAAAATTGGCAGACAAATAATGGCCGCAAATCACTTACTCCTTCGAAGACGGTCACGTCAAGCCCATCTTGGACATGCTCATACAAGGAGACAGAATTCAGCTTCCTCCACCAAGACAGGAACCTCGGCCGGCAGAAATGGAGAACTCAAAGTACTGCCATTACCACCGCTACGTCCACCATGCTATACACGACTGCTACCAGCTAAAACGGTACATCCAAATTCTCATCGATTCGAACGCTCTGGCCATCGATTTCGAGGAGGTAACCGTGGCGGCCAATATGGTGTCCGTACAATTCGGCAGCTTCCCTTCAATAAAAACTCAAGATGGTGTGGTTCCCATCCCTTTGGCGACAATGGAGATTGCTAATCTTTCACCTCCCCGAGATCAGGTTGCTGGTCTAGTGTCCCTCACCACATCACGAGGGGAGGTCATGTGGGTCCATCCAGACTTGGTATCTGAAGTGACTCAGTCCACACCATCTTCCATTCGTAAGAAGAAAAGTGGAAAAGTAAGATTCTGCCGCACAATCTCGGCAGATATCGAAGAAGCTACAGCCATCGTCACTCGGTCCGGTGCACAATCCCAACCCGTGGCTGATAACTCGACTGAAGATCATCAGCCCGCCACAACTGACGCTCCGGGACCTTCTCAGCCTCCGACGACCGATAAGCCTAGGCCGAAGGAGACTCGCTTTGACAAATTCCTCCGAAAAGAGGCACCGCAGGGGCTGAAGAAACCCTACAACTTCGACATCTTGGCGCAATTGGCCAACACACCGGCCAAGTTGTCATTATACGAGCTTCTGAGACTCTCAAATGATGTTCGTGCGGGTTTGAGCGATGCACTCCAAAATGCCGACGTGTACCTGGCTCAGGTCAACCTCACGGGAGAGAACCCACCTATAGTTCCCCAAGACAGCGCTTGTACGGGAGCGATGCCCAACATTGTCTTCACTCCGCAGGATATGCTCATCAAAACCAACCTGCATGATCGCCCGTTATACCACACTGGATACATCGGCGACGTAAAGGTGGATTGGATGCACATTGATCCTGGGTCTTCCATAAGCATCATTCCGAAGGGTCTGCTACATCATTTTTGTATTCCTATGCATCGCCTGACGCCCATAAGTACTGCCATCATCGGTTTCAATTCAGGCAGGAGCTACCCAATTGGGAAGATTCGTCTGAAGTACCAAATTGGCGATCTCCAGTCAGAAGTCACCTGTTATGTCATAGATGCAGACACTTCTTATAACATCCTCCTGGGGCGCCCTTGGATACACGATTATATGATCGTGCCTTCCACACTACACCAATGCTTCAAGTATGTCGACAAATACGGCTTCGTGAGGACAGAATTTGCTGACATCGATCCCTTCAAAGGGGTCGAATCCTACTACTCAGACTCCTGCCTGTACGAAAAGTCGAAGAGGCACCTTGGTGAAAGAGATGTACAAGCTCGTACCGAGACAGCCACAGGATCAGAAGAACCTCTGACGATCCACCTTCAAGCTCGCAAACCTGGCAAGTCCGCGCCCCTTACCGCCACTCTGCGTAAGGACGCAATCAGCCTCTCGGCACAAGAAGAGCAAATGGTAATCCGGCTGCCAAGGGCCGGCCAAGTGCCAAGACCCACAACGCAGCCATTGACAATCAGGTTGCCGAGAGTCGGCCAGCCGCAAACAGAGAAGCTCAATCCCTCCGACAAGCCAATGACGATACGCCTTCCCAAGAAGAATCGTCACCCCGATGAAAGGTCTGGGACTTCTAGCGAACCAACCACTCCCCGCCCAGCATCGAGTACCAAACTGGGGGTCGCTAGTCTGCCAACAACTCCACGTTCTGCTCCACCAGCTGAACCTCTGACGATCAAGCTGCCCAGGTCGTCCTCTCAGTCTTCGTTTATACAGGGGGTAGCCGAAGAGGAACCGGAGCTAGCCAAGTATATGGCTGCCCACACTAATGTTCCCTCCGCAGATGATGTAATCCCCCTAGAAAAGATACCTTACTTCATCAATAAAGGGCTATCTTTGAACTACCTCGAGCTCAATAAGCTTTGTTTAATATATGCTATGGAACACAGTATAGGCACTCACCTACACACACAGGTGACAAATGTGTACACCGCAATCCATCTTACTCCAGTGGAAGACTCTTACCGCATAATCGAGGAAGAGGACCATCCAATCATCTTCGGCCGGAAGGACGATCCGCAGCCCTTCGCCATAGAAGAAGTCGACCTTGAATCAGATGCCGGGAGACTGCCTCTGTATCTTTACAGCCCCCAATCAAAATATCTCATGCAAAAGCAGGGGTATGATCTGGAGACTACGCCAGGCTTGAACAACGGTACTGGACGACGGTTACCATTGAAGCCATCGGTCCCGGCTGGCTAACCACGGGACTACTATAGCAAGACTCGATGTAGATTAGGGTATGTTACATCTACAGCGACCCCTGAAAGTTTAGACGAAGAATGTGACTGGCATTCACATTCAACCGGGTCACCAACTTCTGACTCGAATACCAGCATCAGAGACGTATTCAGACAGGTCCTGTCAGTCAACATGGCATTCGTCGATGCTTATGAAGAAGATGAAGACATTCCGGAAATCCTCGAGTTAGAGCCATGGGCCCAACATTTGGATGCACAATGGAAAAAGCGGTTCGAACAGAGAGAACCTCCCATCGAAGACGAGGTTATACAGGTCGACCTCGGCAGCGAATCTTCTCCAAAACCAATCGTCGTCAGTAAAAGCCTAACAGACGAAGAGCGAGAATTACTACTGGAACTTGTCAAAGAATATATTGATGTGTTCGCCTGGAGCTATGAAGATATGCCAGGACTAAACCCCGAGGTTGCCCTTCACAAGCTCAACATACGGCCAGATAGAAAGCCGGTCAAACAACAACAGCGACGCTTCCGTCCGGGCATCATGGATGCGATCGAAGCTGAAGTCAACAAACTAATAGCCAGCGGCTTCATTCATGAGGAACAACATCCTGACTTGGTCACCAACATAGTACCAGTCCTCAAGAAGAATGAAAATATTCGAATCTGCATCGACTTTCGCAATCTGAACGAGGCATGTCCCAAAGATGAATTCTCCCTCCCTATCACAGACATCATGATTGACAACACCTGCGACTTCGAACGTATGTCATTCATGGATGGCTTCTCGGGGTACAACCAAATCAAGATGTCTCCTGACGACGAAAAGCATACATCATTCCGAACACCGATTGGCACATACTGCTACACAGTCATGCCTTTCGGCTTGAAGAATGCTGACGCCACATATCAAAGAGCCATGAGTATCATCTTCAGAGACCACTTACGCAAGACGGTGGAGTGCTATATTGATGACATCGCCGTCAAGAGTCGCTGTAAGGGAGACCATCTGCAGGATCTGAGGACGGTATTCGACCTGATGCGAGCGCACAATTTAAAAATGAACCCTACGAAATCTTTCTTGGGAGTATCCAGCGGAAAGTTCTTGGGTTTCATCATCACCGCCCAGGGTATTCATGTAGACCCTGAGAAGATAGATGAGTCCCCCGAGAAATCTCCGCGAACTCAGAGGCCTTCAAGGGAGGCTAGCTTACATTAGGAGGTTCATCTCTAACCTCTCCGGGCGATGTCGACCATTCACCCATCTCATGAAGAAAGGCGTCTCATTCGTATGGGATGAAGAGTGTCAACGTGCCTACGACAGCATCAAAGAATATTTGTTGAACCCTCCAGTACTGGTGGCCCCGGTTGTGGGAAAACCATTCCTGCTCTACATACGAGCCATAGAACATTCCCTCGGTGCTCTGCTGGCACAAAACAACGATGTAGGCCATGAACAAGCCATATATTACCTCAGTCGAATGATGATTGGGCCAGAGCACCGATATACCGTTGTGGAGAAGGAATGCCTCGCCCTGGTGTTTGCCATTCAGAAGACGCGGCACTATGTCACGGGACAAACCATACATGTGATCTCACGAGTCAACCCTCTCAGGGTCCTCATGACTAAACCAGGGGCACTCAGCTCTCGCCTCGCTACATGGGCAATATTGTTGTCCCCTTATCATATGATCTTCGTCCCACAAAAGGCTGTTAAAGGTCAAGCCCTGGCAGACTTTTTGGCAGCCCACCCAGGCTCGGAGTCATCCAGAATATATGAAGAAATTCCAGATGAGGTCGCCGACTCGCATGCAATCTCTTACGATGATATATGGCAAATGTTCTTCGACGGCGCCTCAAGGACCGGACCTAAGGGCAACATCGTCGTCGGAGTCGGGGTGGTCTTGGTTTCTCCTTCCGGGTTGGTGATCAATCGTGCTTACTCCCTCATAGAGCCCTACTCTAACAATGTGGCCGAGTACAACGCTTTGGTCATTGGCCTCCAACTTGCAAGAGAGCTGGGGGTAGAATATCTTGAAGCATACGGTGATTCTCAGTTAATCGTCAATCAGATCCGGGGCTCATACGAAGTCCGCCACGAAGACATGATCCCCTATCACCAAATAGCGGTCGACATCATCTCGTCGTTCGAAGGGTTCTTCATCGAACATGTTTCCAGACTCCGAAATATCGAAGCCGATGCCCTAGCTGGCCTTGCCGCTTCCCTAGCGGTTCCGAACTATGCTCGCCAGTCCGTGGATGTGATAGGCCATGAACTGGTCTGCCCTAAGAACAATGTTCAATTCGTAGCGAGTTATTCCGCTCAGACGATCGACGAAGTCCCAGACTGGAGACAACCATTCATTGACTTCGTAGTCTACGACATCCTGCGTGAGAACCCAAAAGAGGCCACCTCTATCCGAAGGCGTTCTCTCAGATTCTTCTACGATACAGAGACAAAAATGCTGTATCGCCGATCCTATGATGGATTATTGCTTCGATGTCTGTCAAATGCAGAAGCCAAAGAAGCCGTACGTGAAGCTCACGACGGTGTCTGCGGGGCCCATCAGCCTGGCCCTAAGTTGTAAGACCGTCTTCGCCGAATGGGCTACTACTGGCCCACGATGGTAGCAGATGCGATAGATTATGCAAGAAAGTGCAAAGCTTGCCAAGTCCACGCGGACTTCGTCCACCAACCATCCGAATTTCTACATTCGACAGTGGCATCCTGGCCGTTCGAAGCATGGGGAATGGATATCATCGGTCCGATTACTCCACCTTCCTCCCGAGGACATCGCTTCATACACGCAATCATAGATTACTTCTCCAAATGGACGAAAGCTGTCCCACTTGCAGAAGTGAAGACTTCAAACGTGATCAGCTTCCTCAAGCATCATGTCATCTATCGCTTTGGACTGCCCCGAAGGATCATCCACGATAACGGTCCGCAGTTTGCAAGCCACGCCTTCTATCGGTTCTGCGACAAACACCGCATCCAGAATATTGCTTCAACACCATACAATCCGACAGCGAATGGGTTGGCAGAAGCATTCAACAAAACGATCATCAAACTTCTCAAGAAGTTCGTGTCGTCCAACAAACGCGACTGGAACGAGAAGCTTGGTGAATGCTTATGGGTGTACCGTACCACAGTCCGAACAGCCACAGGGAACACACCATTCTCCCTGGTGTACGGGAGTGGGGCAGTTCTCCCATTGGAGACTCAAATACCCTCGCTCCGTGTCGCGCTCACTTATCAATTGACGACGGATGATAACTACCGTCGCCGACTACAAGAGTTAGAGGCCTTAGATGAAAAGCGCCTCCTGGCTCAGCAACGGATCGAGCTATACCAAGCACGCATCTCCGGAGCCTTCAACAAGAAGGTTAAAATCAGAACATTCCAAGTGGGCGATCTCGTTCTGGCAGTCCGAAGACCGATGGTCATGACTCACAAGACCGCCGGCAAGTTCCAGCCAAAATGGGAAGGTCCATTTATCATCGAGGCTGTATTCTCCAATGGTGCTTACCGCCTCGCAAAACAAAATGGAGACTTGCTCATGTTACCCGTCAACGGCAAGTTCCTGAAGAAATATTACGTCTAAACAACACATTCTAGATTATTGAGTTATGTACCCGCTGGTGCCGCTGAACTCACATTCACAACATTCCAGATTATTGAGTCATGTACCCGCTGGTACTGCTGAACTCACATCCACAACATTCCAGATTATTGAGTTATGTACCCGCTGGTGCCGCTGAACTCACATCCACAACATTCCTGATTATTGAGTTATGTACCCGCTGGTGCCGCTGAACTCACATCCACAACATTCCAGATTATTGAGTTATGTACCCGCTGGTGCCGCTGAACTCACATCTACAACATTCCAGATCATTGAGTTAGGTACCCGCTGGTGCCGCTGAACTCACATTCACAGAAATCCCGGATTATCGAGTCATGTACCCGCTGGTACCTCTGAACTTACACTTTGATTCTAAAATTCATGGATTGTCGAGTTATGTACCCGATGGTACCCCTGAACTTATATTCCGGTCACTCTTTCGGGGGAAAGTTATGTATGACCATACCTCTGAACTTTTTTCTTAAAAGAGATCCTTCCTCATGATCCACTGCCCGCACTTCCAGTGCACAAAAAAGGGTAACAGATCCACAAATTTCTAAAACGGCCATGTCCTCATTACCTCTGAGTCGTTTCACTTCCGCCAAAAACAAATCACCCCTTTACATTGAATTTACATGTCCTCATTACCTCTGAGTCATTCTATGTACCCTCTTTTATTGAGCCCACTCCTGCCATGTCCTCATTACCTCTGAGTGGGAAGGCTTCATCGAAGAAGCCTTTATGCTTGCCATGTCCTCATTACCTCTGAGTAAGTATGATGATTCCCTTTCGACTTATTATCCGTACCCACAACCGGAGTACGCCAAGGATAATAGGTCCACAAATATTCTCCGCTGAGTCCACTCCTGCCATGTCCTCATTACCTCTGAGTAGGAAGACTCCACGGTAAAACCTCCGTACTTGCCATGTCCTCATTACCTCTGAGTAAGTATGTTGGTCCTCTCTCGTCTTATTATCCGTACCCTGAACCAGGGTACGCCAAGGATAATAGGCCCACAAATGTCCTCTGTTGACCACAAATATCCTCCGTTGAGTCCACTCCTGCCATGCCCTTATTACCTCTGAGTAGGAAGACTCCACGGTAAAACCCTCATACTTGCCATGTCCTCATTACCTCTGAGTAAGTATGTTGGTTCCCCTTCATCCTATTATCCGTATCCTAAGTCGGGGTACGCCAAGGATTATAGGCCCACAAATGTCCTTTGCTAAGTCCCTTAGTACAGGCCCACCATTCCTCATCATGCCCCGGGAGCCCAGCTGCTCCATGGCATTCTATCTCCAGATACCCCGAACACCCACGACCACCTTACCGTGGAACTGTTCTAGGTATCCCCAATCAAACTTGTTATCCGTACCTAAAACCAAGGTACGCCAAGGATAATAGGCCCACAAATGTCCGTTGCTAAGTCTCTTAGTATAGGCCCATCATTTCTCATCATGCCCCGGGAGCCCAGCTGCTCCATGGCATTCTTTCTCTCGATACCAGGAGCGTCCATGACCACCTTACCGTGGAACTGTTCTAGGTATCCCCAATCAAACTTGTTATCCGTACTTAAAACCAAGGTATGCCAAGGGTAACAGGTCCACAAACAAGTCCCCCAGCGGGGCAAACACCACCACAACACCATAGACCGACGCATCGATCCATGTGCAGTGTAACCGACTCTTCGGTTATCAAGGCGATCCGACTATTCAAGGCTAAACTCTTGGGACTTCCCCCAAAAGATGGCTCAAATCAAAGGCAATCAATGCAAAGATTTGCACACATGGCATGAAGACGTGGCAAGGAGCCTATGCGGCCAAGCAGCCTATGCGGCTGGGAAGCCCATGCGGCTCAGATGGCCATGCGGCTGAGACATCCATGCGGCCAGAACATCCTATACGGCCAGAGGAGTTTATACATAGCCATGCTTCTTATTCAAATTATTTTAATTTTACAAATTGAAAACTTTGAAGGGGGTCTTGTAGAAGCATGAAAAAGAATAAAGAAAGGTCTATGGGGCCAAGGATCTCCATGCGGTTCAGAGAGCCTGTTACGCCCCAGAACCAGAATACTGGAGAGCGGGGGAATGACTCAGCCAGCTACGTATTACGGGTAGATGAATACCGTATAATACGATCAATGCTGTCTAACCAGACGAGGGGGTGCATACTACATAAAGGTCTTACTATGGTCATTTCCCATCTATTGTCTCAATCATTCAAGCAAGAAACAGTAATAGAGAACATGTAAGATAAAGCAGTAAGGCGTCCCAAACGCTTAGTCAAAATGTCCTTGAGATCTGGCTTTACAAAATATAGCCAGATGATATAGCAAGTATACACAATTGTTATCAGCTGCAGTCTGACTTAGTTACAACTATGTAAAAGTAAGTACAAGATAATCCGACCAACATGTCGGTACCAAACGGCTAAGTATAAAGGTAAATAACAAAACGAGCGGTGAAGTAAGGAACCCACTCGAGTCCTCCTGCAATCATTCCTCTAGTATTGACCATCCTGGAGGTAGAAGTAAGCTGAGTCCTCGGGGACCGGCTCTAAATCTGGCCATGCAAAACCAGAGAGGTTAGACCTCTAATAGCAAGTACCACAAGGAAGGACGATATGAAGGACATAAACCAGTAAGTAAAAGAATATAATAATAGATCTCTGCTTGCTACTAGGATTCACATCACATCACGACACTTCGAACCAACCTCCCAACCAAACACGGACAGAAGTTGGCCCGTCATGTCCTGACATTCTGATCATCCCAGTTAGGTAACAGAGTAGTACAGTGCACAAACAAATCATCTTGAACGGCTAATCAGATTCTACGGCTTGCTATTATGAGTCCCAAGTTATCCTGGAATAATGCAATAAAGATTCCTCAGTTCTTACTATGTACGAGCAAGGCTAGTCTATCCAGTCAATCATGTGTGCCATGCATGAATTAGACGAGTCCTAGCAGGACGCCCGTCAATATACAATATACAATAATAATAAAAGCAGATACTGTTCCCTGCCCGTGTGGCAGATTTACAGTATCTGTGGGAACTAGCCGGCCCGTCGGGTACTACTCGTCCCAAGGGGGCTGCCATGTAAGAACTCGGCAATCCATTCTCTCTATGCAATCATTATTTCATTTAACTTAATAGTCCCTACGTTGAGTGAAATCCCATGCCGTGGATCATGGTCATTCAAATGAGTACTTTCGTACGGGGTACAATATGCACAACTCTACAACGATACCAGTGCGGTTAGGTTGCAGGTCTTACATAGCGTAATGCAACAATCAAATCTAACCACGGTAATCATGCCTTGACCATAAAGTACACATGCTTCTTTTGTAGAAAATAAATAAATAAATAAATAATTAAATAGATTGAAGCCTGCATGTGCATGTATGTCAATATTCGGGATCAGCCAGTCGATCACAATAGTTCATAACATGAACGTGTCTCATTCATTCATTTTAATAAGACGACTAGCCAGTCTCTTAGTTCCAACTAGGAACGCATGATCAATTAGTCAAATAACCATCGTCATTAATGGTGACAAGGCATGAAAGTCATTTATCATCAAATAGGGTCGAGTCTATAACTCTCGAGGTCAAGTTCCAGTCTCACTGGATATCCATATACCAATCCAGACACTGGGCACTAATACACAACCATAGGTATTAAAATATTAATATGCTAAGATTTTCGGGTTCATGCAAAAAGGCGTAAGGATATAATAGGGAATTATCATGCCAATATTAAATGAATAAAATATAGAACAAATAAAACTCCCAAGTCAGGAAGTTATGCTAACCAGTCTAAGCTAAGTCCAAAAGTTACACAAGAATCGTATGCGTGAAAAGTACGCCAAGTCCGGCATGAAGGAGTGAGCGTAAAAGGAGTACACTCAGGTAAACGTGAGCGTGAAAAGTGAAGCGTGACAAGTGATTCACGCACGCACGCTCAGCATGAGGGTGAAAAGTCACGCACGCCAAAAGTCACGCACGCGAGCTCAGGGACATGAGCGTGGAAAGTCACGCACGTAAGCACAGCATGAGAGTGGCTAAAATACACGCAGATACGCACCGTGTGAACGTAACTCAAAAGTCACGCAGACACGCACAGATTGAGCGTAACTCAAAAGTCACGTAGACACGCACAGACATGAGCGTGACTTAAAATACACGCACGCTCATGAGAACGTTAGCGTGACTAAAATACACGCAAACACGTAAAGACGTGTGCGTGACTGGGCTGATGTCTCACGCGAGCACGTAAGAACGTGTGCGTACAATATCTCCCAAACTCGCCCTATGGAGCCTTCGCTCCAGTGCCAGAGAAATACACACAAAGTTGGTGGACTAAGAGCCCATGAACAGCCGAATACAAAACTTAGATCTAGGAGAAACAAGCCAACGAAATCCAAAATGCTAAGAACTAAACTCTCTTAGAATCACAAGGAGAAGCCAAATAGACCATAAAAACATGGTTCTCAAGTAGATGCAAGTTTGCACTTGCCTTCTCCTGCTGCTGGTAGGTGGTGGAGAGTAATGAGAGGAAGAAGAAGAAGTAATGGTGAAGAGAAGTAATGAGGAGAGAGAAAGAGATGTAAGCTTTAAATAGAAAAGGGGTGGTAGGTGGGAGTTAGTGGGCCGGGTTACACAGATCCATCCAAGCCGAAACCCAATAAGACTAAAGCAACAAATAAAATGCAGGTAAAAAAATTACAGAAATATAATTAACATGAAAATTTAAAGAGCAGATAATTAATTAACATGAAACTAAAGGAATTTAAATACAGAATATTACATGATAAATACTAAATAAATATACATGAGTTGTACATGTATAAAAATACGCATTTTGGGAACGGGGAGTGACATCTCTACCCACCTTGAAAAAATTCCGTCCTCAGAATTTCAAATCCAAGCAGGTAGAAATATCGGAGCTAAACTAATACAAACAGTTCTAGTGAGCAAGCAATCATTTTACCATATCAAAAGCAAGTACTGTATACGTAAATTCATCAATCCATGATATCAAGTAGCTCTACCCATAAGGTGACAAGCATGAAGAATCAGGACAATCAAGGTATACGGAAAGAGATATACCTTGTGAGTCAAATAGGTGTGGATACCGTGATCGGATATCATCCTCACGTTTCCACGTTGACTCTCCCAAGGAGTGATGACCCCAAGCAACACGGACAAGACTAATTATTCGGTTCTTAAGTATCTTCTCTTTTCGGTCCAAAATGGACACAGGCTGTTCCTCGTAAGACAGGTTGGTACCAACAACCAGCTCAGAGTGATCGAGGACATGGCTTGGGTCCGATACATACCTACGTAATTGAGATACATGAAACACGTCATGCACCTCTCGTAATGAAGGCGGGAGGGATAAACGATAAGCAACATCGCCTACCCGATCAAGGATAACAAATGGGCTTACGTACCGCGGACTCAATTTCCCGCGAACGCCAAATCTAATGACCCCACGAGTAGGTGAGATCCGCAAGAATACGTGGTCCCCAATAGAGAACTCTAGCGGCCTACGATGCTGGTCCGCCCAATGACGATGCCGATCCTGCGCAACACGAAGTCGCTCTCTAATTCCCTTAATCACTTCAACCGTCTGGATAATCATTTCTGGGCCTAGCATCTTCCTTTCCCCGATATCATCCCATGCTAGCGGCGATCTACACTTCTTACCATATAGTGCCTCAAATGGCGCCATCTGGATACTAGCATGATAACTGTTGTTGTATAAGAACTCAATTAAGTGCAGGTGGCTTTCCCAAGATCCTCCAAAATCCAGAGTGCAAGCTCGCAACATATCTTCCAAAGTCTGAATTGTTCTTTCTGATTGCCCATCCGTCTGCGGATGGTAAGCCGTGCTAAATCTTAACTTGGTGCCCAAACTACGATGCAAGGTCTTCCAGAAATGTGATGTAAAGCGGGTATCTCGGTCTGACACAATACTGACAGGGACTCCATGCTGCCTGACTATCTGTTGCATATATAACTCTGCCAACTTTTTTGTAGATTGTCCTACTCTAAAAGGAAGAAAATGTGCTACCTTTGTAAGCCGATCTACTATCACCCAAATAGCATCTTTACCACTTGGTGATCTCGGTAAACCGGTCGCAAAGTCCATTGTAATATGCTCCCATTTCCATTCCGGAATAGGAAGCGGTTACAATAATCCAGCTGGCCTCTGCTGTTCTGCCTTCACTTGCTGACATACCAAGCAACGGAAAATGAATCTAGCTATCTCCCTCTTCATCCCGTTCCACCAGAAATGCTGCTTGATATCTTGGTACATCTTGGTCCCTCCAGGGTGAATAGAATACTGAGAACTGTAAGCTTCTGCCATAACCTCCTGTCTGACATCTCCACTAGGCACACATAGACGTGATCCAAACCTAAGTGTACCATCTTCATGAATTCTCATCTCCTTCCTGAGTCCTGACTCATATTCTGCCCTAAGCTTCTGAATCCTCGGGTCCTGTGCCTGAGCTGCCTTGATCCTGCCTACCAAGTCGGATTGAACTTGCAGACTTGTTAGAACTCCTACATCGCTAGGAAGTATAATCTCTATGCCCATCTCCTGAAGGTCTTCTAAGATATGCTTCTGTGTTGTCAACATAAATGCGCCGCCCCTTCTCCTGAGAGCGCCTGCTACCACATTAGCCTTGTCTGGATGATACTGAAGCTCCACGTCATAATCCTTGATCAGTTCTAACCATCTTCTCTGCCTCATGTTCAGCTCCTTCTGAGTAAAGATGTACTTCAGACTTTTATGGTCTGTGTACATGTCCACTCGGTCACCATATAAGTAATGCCTCCACAGCTTCAAAGTAAATACTACTGCCGCCAACTCCAAATCATGAGTTGGATAATTCTTCTCGTGGTTCCGAAGCTGCCTAGATGCATATGCTATCACCTTCCCGTGCTGCATGAGGACACATCCAAGTCCTTTACCCGACGCATCACAATATACTGTAAAGCCTCCGGGTCCAACTGGCAATGTAAGAATTGGTGCTGATATCAACTTCTACTTCAAAGTCTCAAATGATGCCTGACATTCTACCGACCAAACAAATGGTACATCCTTCGGGGTCAAGCGAGTCATGGGTGCTGAAAGTCGTGCAAAATCTGACATAAATCTTCTGTAATACCCTGCCAACCCCAAGAAACTCCGTACATCTGCTACGGTCTTGGGTACTGGCCAACTATCTACTGCTTCTACCTTCTTGGGATCTACTGCTACTCCAGCTCCTGAGATGATGTGACCCAAAAATAAAATATGATCCGACCAAAACTCACACTTGCTGAGCTTGGCATACAACTGGTTCTCTCTCAGAACCTGCAACACTTTCCTGAGGTGGTCTTTATGCTCCTCTTCACTAGCAGAGTATACGAGAATATCGTCAAGAAATACAACGACAAACTGGTCTAAATATGGCATAAAGATGCGGTTCATCAAATCCATGAATATTGCTGGAGCATTGGTCAAACCAAACGGTATTACTAAGAATTTGTAATGCCCATACTTCGACCTGAATGCTGTCTTGGGAATATCCTCCTTTCGAACCCTCACCTGATGGTACCCTGAACGAAGATCTATCTTGGAGAAAACTCTAGCCTTGCTCAACTGATCAAATAAGTCGTCGATCCTGGGTAATGGGTACTTGTTCTTCACTGTTGCCGCGTTAAGCTTCCTGTAGTCAATGCATAATCTGGATGACCCATCCTTCTTTCCCACAAGTACCACTGGTGCTGCCTACGGTGATACGCTAGCTTGGATGAACTTCTTTTCCTTCAATTCCTCTATGTGCTCATATACCTTGGCCTGCTCTGAATCCGCCATTCTGTAAACTCGATCTGATATCGACTTAGTTCCTGGTGCCAATTCTATACTGAACTCAATATCTCTAACTGGTGGTAGACCTGGAAGTTCTTCGAAAAATACGTCTAGAAACTCTTCAACTACCTTCGGAACTTGAACTTCTTCCATTACCGTTATTACTCCCTGCTCTTGCTGAGTTGCCTCTGATCTGACTAAGGTAAATTTCTTTATGCCTGGAATATCAAAAGATACACTCCCACTACGACAATCTATTGTCGCATGACTGTCTTTCAGCCAGTCCATGCCTAAGATAACATCGAAATTTCCAGCCGAAAATTCTATCAACCGGGCAGGTAAGGAATGCCCTGCAAACTACAACGCTACACGCTAAAATAACTCTACTAACTCCTACGAGCCCATTACCAGTGAGTATATTCAACCTCCCTGGCAATGCCTCGAACTCCATTCCTAGTCGTGTCGCAAATCGTGCAGATATAAATGAATGGGATGCTCCCGAATCAAACAATGCTACTGCGGGATATGAGGCGACGAGAAAGTTACCTGCCACAACATCTCCCGATGCTAATGCCTCTTCCAAGGACAGAGTGAATGTCTGTCCTCGACCTCCTTGCTGGTTCCCATATTGCGGCCTAGCCTGGTGTTGCTGCTGGCCCCTTCCTTGATGATGCTGGGGTGGTCTATGCTGGTGTTGCTGATCGGCGGCCCCTGCTGCCGAAACATCTGAGCCTGCGGCATTAACGGGCACTGTGCCAACGGTCTCACTGCTACCGCTGGTCCTCGATACTGTCCTACCCCTGGTGCTGGCAGAGCAGGAAACTGCTGCACTGGTCCTCCTGACCTCGAATTCATGGGACATGTGGTAACCCGATGATCTGGATTTCCACATATCAAACACTGCCCGTTCAATGTCCGACACACATCTCTAGTGTGTCCCATCTTCCCACAATAAGTGCAGCCCGCCGGGGGTTGCTGGTTCTTCTTCTGTTGCTGTTGCTGCTGTTGCCTTGGTGGTGCTGGTCCTTGTATCGCAACATCGTAGATATGAATGCCAGTGGATGGTACTGTAGTTCGGGGCGCTGCTCCCCCTCCTCCTTCAATCTGACTGTGGGATCTTTTCTGACCCCCAGTCCTTGCCGCAAGCCTCTGAATGGTGATCTCATGCCTGCGGGTTGCCGTCAATATTTCGTCAAAAGTTTGGTAATTGTGCCCCTCTATCAGTTGCAAGAGCTCAAGATGAAACCCTTGCTGGAACCTTATCGCCCTCTGGCGCTCCGTTGCTACCATCTCTGGGGCAAACCTACTCAATCTGCAGAACTCCACTGCGTAAGCATCTACAGTCTTGCCAGCCTGTCTGAGGTTGATAAACTTCTGTTGTAGCTCAAACTGCGCCACAACTCCATAATACTTCGTCTTGAACCTTGCAGTAAAATCGTCCCATGCAACAGGACGCCTGATGCCCACTTCCTCTGATTCCCACCAATCACGTGTGAGATCCTGAAGTAACAACTTCACTAGATCCACACGCTCTTCTGCCGGTACCTTAGCCGCTGTTAGAATAGCCTCCATATCCTTAAGCCATGCATCTGCTGAGATGGCATCCTCCGTGCCCTCGAAACGGCGGGGGTTGTACTTGCAAAACCGGGCTGACGCTCCTGAATCTGTCCTTACCCCTCTTTCCAATGCCGTCTGTAATCCTTGGTTGAGTAGTACATTCTGCTCTTGCAACTGAGCGTGCATGCGCTGCTGGGCTAACATCTGATGTTGCTGAGTAGCCATCATTCCTCTCATGATCTCCAGAAGGGCTGGTGTGTCCAATTCCACAGGGGTAGGTGGAACTATTGGTGGTGTTGGAACCTCCGGATACCGCGGTCCAACCGTTGGTTCTACTATCACCTCTTCCTGGATAGTCTACTAAGGTGAGACTGGCCCTTGATGCTGACCAACCTGGTCATGTTGCCCATGTTGCCCTTGTTGTTGCTGCCCAGCTCTGACCGATACAGACGAAGTGCCCCTAAGAAAAGGGACAAGAGAACAATCAAACGACCGGACATGAAGGATCAATGAAGTCAAGGGATACGGAAATGTCAAGCAAGAATTGAGAATAACGAATCAGGAGATCAAGGGAAAACATGTGTGATTGAGACATCCTATAAATCAAAACACCCCACAAATCTGAAATCAGACCTGCATGGGCCACCACTAAAACCTTGTCACGCCCCAGAACCAGAATACTGGAGAGCGGGAGAATGACTCAGCCTGCTACGTATTACGGGTAGATGAATACCGTAAAATACGATCAATGCTGTCTAACCAGACGAGGGGGTGCATACTACATAAAGGTCTTACTATGGTCATTTTCCATCTATTGTCTCAATCATTCAAGCAAGAAACAGTAATAGAGAACATGTAAGATAAAGCAGTAAGGCATCCCAAACGCTTAGTCAAAATGTCCTTGAGATCTGGCTTTACAAAATATAGCCAGATGATATAGCAAATATACACAATTGTTATCAGCTGCAGTCTGACTTAGTTACAACTATGTAAAAGTAAGTACAAGACAATCCGACCAACATGTCGGTGCCAAACGGCTAAGTATAAAGGTAAATAACAAAACGAGCGGTGAAGTAAAGAACCCACTCGAGTCCTCCTGCAATCATTCCTCTAATATTGACCATCCTGGAGGTAGAAGTAAGCTGAGTCCTCGGGGATCGGCTCTAAATCTGGCCATGCAAAACCAGAGAGGTTAGACCTCTAATAGCAAGTACCACAAGGAAGGACGATATGAAGGACATAAACCAGTAAGTAAAAGAATATAATAATAGATCTCTGCTTGCTACTAGGATTCACATCACATCACGACACTTCGAACCAACCTCCCAACCAAACAAGGACAGAAGTTGGCCCGTCATGTCCTGATATTCTGATCATCCCAGTTAGGTAACAGAGTAGTACAGTGCACAAACAAATCATCTTGAACGGCCAATCAGATTCTACGGCTTGCTATTGTGAGTCCCAAGTTATCCTGGAATAATGCAATAAAGATTTCTCAGTTCTTACTATGTGCGAGCAAGGCTAGTCTATCCAGTCAATCATGTATGCCATGCATAAATTAGACGAGTCCTAGCAGGACGCCCGTCAATATACAATATACAATAATAATCAAAGCAGATATTGTTCCTTGCCCGTGTGGCAGATTTACAGTATTTATGGAAACTAGCCGTCCCATCGGGTACTACTCGTCCCAAGGGGGCTGCCATGTAAGAACTCGGGAATCCATTCTCTCTATGCAATCATTAATTCATTTAACTTAATAGTCCCTACGTTGAGTGAAATCCCATGTCGTGGATCATGGTCATTCAAATGAGTACTTTCGTACGGGGTACAATATGCACAACTCTACAACGATACCAGTGCGGTTAGGTTGCAGGTCTTACATAGCGTAATGCAACAATCAAATCTAACCACGGTAATCATGCCTTGACCATAAAGTACACATGCTTCTTTTGTAGAAAATAAATAAATAAATAAATAAATAGATTGAAGCCTGCATGTGCATGTATGTCAATATTCGGGATCAGCTAGTCGATCACAATAGTTTATAACATGAACGTGTCTCATTCATTAATTTTAATAAGACGACTAGCCAGTCTCTTAGTTCCAACTAGAAACGCATGATCAATTAGTCAAATAACCATCGTCATTAATGGTGACAAGGCATGAAAGTCATTTATCATCAAATAGGGTCGAGTCTATAACTCTCGAGGTCAAGTTCCAGTCTCACTGGATATCCATATACCAATCCAGACACTTGGCACTAATACACAACCATAGGTATTAAAATATTAACATGCTAAGATTTTCGGGTTCATGCAAAAAGGCGTAAGGATATAATAGGGAATTATCATGCCAATATTAAATGAATAAAATATAGAACAAATAAAACTCCCAAGTCAGGAAGTCATGCTAACCAGTCTAAGCTAAGTCCAAAAGTCACGCAAGAATCGTATGCGTGAAAAGTACGCCAAGTCCGGCATGAAGGAGTGAGCGTAAAAGGAGTACACTCAGGTAAACGTGAGCGTAAAAAGTGAAGCGTGACAAGTGATTCACGCACGCACGCTCAGCGTGAGGGTGAAAAGTCACGCACGCCAAAAGTCACGCACGCGAGCTCAGGGACATAAGCGTGAAAAGTCACGCACGTAAGCACAGCGTGAGAGTGGCTAAAGTACACGCAGATACGCACCGTGTGAACGTAACTCAAAAGTCACGCAGACACGCACAGAGTGAGCGTAACTCAAAAGTCACGCAGACACGCACAGACATGAGCGTGACTAAAAATACACGCACGCTCATGAGAACGTTAGCGTGACTAAAATACACGCAAACACGTAAAGACGTGTGCGTGACTGGGCTGATGTCTCACGCGAGCACGTAAGAACGTGTGCGTACAATATCTCCCGAACTCGCCCTATGGAGCCTTCGCTCCAGTGCCAGAGAAATACACGCAAAGTTGGTGGACTAAGAACCCATGAACAGCCGAATACAAAACTTAGATCTAGGAGAAACAAGCCAACGAAATCCAAAATGCTAAGAACTAAACTCTCTTAGAATCATAAGGAGAAGCCAAATGGACCATAAAAATATGGTTCTCAAGTAGAAGCAAGTTTGTACTTGCCTTCTCCTGCTGCTGGTAGGTGGTGGAGAGTAATGAGAGGAAGAAGAAGAAGTAATGGTGAAGAGAAGTAATAAGGAGAGAGAAAGAGATGTAAGCTTTAAATAGAAAAGGGGTGGTAGGTGGGAGTTAGTGGGCCGGGTTGCACAGATCCATCCAAGCCGAAACCCAATAAGACTAAAGCAACAAATAAAATACAGGTAATAAAATTGCAGAAATATAATTAACATGAAAATTTAAAGAGCAGATAATTAATTAACATGAAACTAAAGGAATTTAAATACAGAATAATACATAATAAATACTAAATAAATACACATGAGTTGTACATGTATAAAAATATGCATTCCGGGAACGGGGAGTGACAGAGCCCATGCGGCTCAGGGGTCCATGCGGCTCAAGCGTCTATGCGGCTCGGATAGTTCCATGAGGCCTAGAGCCACGTGGCCTTCAACAGCTCTTTCCTTCATCTTTGGCTGCATTGAATGCCCTGCCGGCTGACAGCTCCGACAAATGACAGCTCTGACATAAAGGCGCAATAATGACTGACATAAAGGCGCATTCCTAGGGAAGAGAAGAAAATCTCCTCACAGCTTGCAGGATCCACCAAATTTTGAGGCATGCGGCTGCTGCATTTATGCGACCGACTTCATGCGGCTGTATCCTTTATGCGGCCGCCCATCGTCATGCGGCTGCATCCTTTATGCAGCTGCCTATCCCCATGTGGCTGCCCACCTTCATACGGCTGTTCATCCCTATGCGGCTGTCCATCTTCATGCGGCTGCATCCTTTATGCGGCCGCTCGTCAGCATACGGCTACCTATCCTCATGCGGCTGCCCATCTTCATGCGGCTGTTTATCACCATGCGGCTGCCCATCTTCATGCGGCCGTTCATCCTCATACGACCCACTCATATGCGGCTCTGCCAAGACGATCCAATGGAGGACACGTGGCGCTTGTCATGACGATTGAGACACGTGGCAGTCTTATCTTCCTGGAATCAGATTTATTGCAATCACCATAATTGCCCAGATCAAGTCAAATCGAGCAAATTGGACACGTGGCAGGCCATTACAAGTCGCGAATATTCATGGCAATCAACATTTATTGCCCACAGAGATTTGATGCAATCTACATTAATTACCTAGATTTGCTACAATCAAAATGAAGGGCCCAGATTAATTGGTCCTTAACCGCCGACATATCAAGGAGGCAATCATTGCAAACCCTAATGATTGCATCCTACTCCTATAAATCGCAAGGTGCCATTCCCTTGCGAGGAGGACCTTTTTTTAGAGACAGATACACAGAGACATACACGGAGAGACATATACAGAGAGAGAGGAGATTCTCAGGTAAAAAAAGAGAGAGACACAGAGAGCCAGAGAGTTGGAGAGAGATCAAAAGGAGAGCATTTTCTTCAACGCCTAGTAGTTCTTCTACAGAGCCAAGGCTGCACCCGATCGTCCAAGGAGTAAGGCAGAGCTGTCGGTGCTTTCCCGAACCTCTACCGTCACCCCCCAGAATCTAAAATAAATAATTGTACTTAGATTGCTGTATCTAGGCTTTCGTCCCTAGGCTTTCTTTGTACAAGCGAGTTTGTATTGTGAGTCTAAGTTCAGTCCTCCGATAATTGTTCTGTTCTTTTACAATCAATGGCAAACAGCTATGGTCGACGGATACGATCCGTCGCTAATCCTCCGTCGCCAATTTGCTGTATTTTAGTAGTGTGTGGGGTGATAACTCTATTTATATTCAGTTTCTTTCTTTTATCTGATTCCATATCGTGCTCTATCTTCCTTAGTCTTGTGATTGAGATTATATAGTTGAGATGTTATATTATACCTACGTGCGGAGATGATAGGTTATATTTCCTTGTTATTAGATGTTAGATGTTATAGATGACCTATACAGCGTTCTACCGCTGACACTGCGGCGTAGGTTGGACGTACCTACGTTCTCGTGCCCCTAAACAGGGTGTGGGTCGTGACAGCTGGTACAGGACATGATACTGCGCCACAGCCACTGGTGGCCTAACTCCCACTCTCTTCTCCAAAATATCCAAGTAACATCTCCACTGATACCTACTTCATTATACTAGGGTACCCTCTATAGGGTATCATTTATGTAATCTGATAATCATACCCGTCTATCCAGAATCTTGTTAACAGAATCCTCGTCACGCCAATAAGTATGGCTACAATAAACCATAGGATCTGCAACTAAGGTACATACCTCTAAGATCGTGGTATCTAACATTTTTGTATTGCCGCATGCTTGGCTGCGAAAACCTTAAATTCCCATAACCCAAAAAATACATCCAAAATTAGACCCTATGTCTTCGCCATGCCTACTAATATAGCTGTGGAAGACTCTAGATTCCATAACCGAGGCAAATTAGTCCAAAGGTTTATCCTGGTAGAAAATCAATGAACACTAAGAATCAAATTCAACCACGGACAAGGAAGAACAGACTGAAAGAGTTGGAACCAAATTTCGAGATAGTTATTTTTGAGATTCTCAAGAGTCGTCCCTGGAATCTTCTAAAGAAGTCCCAACTGTGATTGAGTATCCTTAGCCTACAACCTATATCTTCTAAACCTATAGCAGGCTCGTAGCAGCACTCTAAGTCGAGCACCACTACGACATCGCACTAATTGCGACTTCTAACTTTCATGGGCCACCACAAAAATGTGTCACGACCCGCACCCTAAGTCGGGGTACGAGCACGTGGGTACGTCCAGCTGTCATGCCCCGCTCCCGTTTACGGTGAGTCGAGTACGTAAACAGCATCCCCAAGCTACGTACTTTACAAACAAATCGGTATTCGTAACCAATATTATTGCCTGTAAGTTCTAGGATAAAGTATAGGGTAAAGCTAAACCATCAACAAATAACAACTAAGCACAATCACAGTACCATTCTTCTTTAATTTACATCTCACAACTTTGAGTTTTGTCTTCAAAAGATAGTACACAAACTACTCACTAATTATACAACCATATGTGTATCACCCATAAGGATTAATATACATATAACTATACAAGAACACAAAATAAATTTATTCTACAAGCATCCTCCTTTACTCTTCCGATTCATCCACATTATATAAGGGAAGTACCTCGTCTTCGGCCTGGCCTTCATCTAGTGAACAAAACTAGGTCATCAAAGACATGCAAGTCCTCGATTCAAGGAAGGCGAAATAAATAATATGATACTGAAAATCAAATACAACGAAAATGTAAATGAAATAAACTCTAAGTACAAGATTAAATATAAATTTGAACTAACTTCTAAAGTGATCTTAATTAAGTAAATAATTGTATCCAAACCCGTCTTTTAAGTCCTAAAGCACAGTCATAAGACAATTTTTGTTTCTTATACGATGATGCAAAGTTTAGAGAACATGTTTGGATCTCACATTCGTAGTGGCACGAGCACTATCTAGACAATAATCCTGTTACCAGGGATCAGGTGGTGGCATGTAGGCACGGTGATTAGTAGTCCGGCCCCTCCTCTTCGGGAGCTAAATCATAATATCAATTAACCAAATTCGGCTTTTTATCGAATTAGGTACACATTTACAAATAATACGAGCATCAGGTGGGTAGGTGATCTAAGCATTCACCCAGTCTCAACGCAAGGACTTGCGAAGGACCTACAAGCACTGATCAGTTTTATTAATTATATTGCCCAGATTTCATACGATGTGATCTAAACTGTTCTCCCCCGCCCAATGCTCTATTCTACATTCACAATCAATCCTAAGCCTTTTCTAATAATTGAAACTTCGTTTCCTGGATTAAGTATACTTGTTAATTTATGTTTCTGGAATATATATCTAGGTTTAGGTTCGGTACGATACCACGACATTTAAATTTCGAAATTGGGCTATCTTCCGAAATCCTTAGATTTTTGGCAGAGTCTCCTTTGTATTTCGAGCTCCAAACACAGTAATATAACCGACCCGGAGCAACTCTCCGTAGAATTGACATGGGTCAAAGCCCCTTCGGTGGAACAACTCTACACCGGTCACACGCAGTTAATATAGTTGATAGGAATTGTATAAAAACACAAAACTAAGTTTACCCAAAATTTCAAACATGTATCCCCTACTTGTAAATAGTATAACTTTTATCATATAAATCTGAATACCATCAAATTATATACCGCAGGAAAGCTTATCAAATTTCCTACGAAACACATGTTTACACATTTTGGATTTGATAGAGTTTAATAGGTCAAAACTGAGGTACAAGCTTCTGTGTCCTTAAATTACAGAAAATATTTCCAGGTTTCGACCACGATATTGCACGGTTAATAACTCCTAATATATACATCGAGATACTATCATATTATATACCGTCGGAAAGCTTATCGAGTCCTCTACGTTTTCTCAGTAGACATAATTTAGTTTTAATGACATTTGCTAGATCAAAACTATCGCAGAAAATACTACAATTTAAATTCCAGAATTTCGTTCCAGAATTTTACATCCTTGTTGTACGGCCTGTAACTCATAATACATAAATCATAATACCATCATATTATATGTTTTCAGAAACGGCGTCGAATTTTCTAGATAATTCATTTAGACATATTTTTAATTTGAGTTCATTTACTAGATCGAAACTGTCCCAGAAATTTACTATGCAGTTGGAATTTAAATTCAACATACATGTAATTGTTCTAATCAAGTCCAGCTCTTAATATAAGTGTGTCATCTTCTCAAATATCCCCTGGAAATGTGATATAGACCTCTTATAAATAGCATAACAATCATCTCTCATGTTAATTTCCAAGTGGATTCATGAAAGAAATCAAAATTATGTAAGGAAATGACAAAAATTGGATTTTCAAGTAGAGAACTTGCCTTTATGTTCTTGAATTTATGAGATGAAGTGGAAATGGAGGAAATATTAATAGGTTGAGAAGGAGCCAAGATATTGTATGGATGAGGAAGGGTGGAATGGGGAGGTGGTGAAAGTTATATATATATATATATATATATACATACATACATACATATATCAAGTGTTTAATTTATTTATACTAGATATTTTTCTATTAACCAATCACAACTAGCTAACCATCCACCCTCATGAACTCATGAACGTTCACTTTGCTTCCAAATGAAGCTAAACTTTGAGTTGGTCAAATGGTATTTTGGTAATTAGTTAAGTAAATTTGATTAGGACTTTAATAATCCAAATAAGCACTATATTAAAATTTAACCCTTTTTACACTAATTATAACTTAAACCAATGATGACTAAGTATGATGAAAAGCTAGCACCTCAAATATAATAATAATAAAACTTGTATGCCAAAAATTTTATTATTATTATATTAAAATTTATCCAGTTCAAAAATTTATATTATTAAAATAATAAAAAATTTCTCGTAAAGATATTTTCTCGTAAAACTCATATTTTCAAATAAATAATAATAATAAAATAAATTTTAAAACCAACTATGACACTCTACCCTCCTTAGAAAAATTTCGTCATCGGAATTCAAATTATACTAATAGAGGTATATCAAAGGGTACTTTAAGTTTTAAACAAACCTTGAGTGTCAAATAGATAGGGATACTGTTTTCTCATATCTTCTTCCCATTCCCAGGTAGATTCACCTGGAGAATCTTTACTCCATGCCACTCGTACTAGAGATATACTTTTGTTCTTGAGTATCTTTTCTCTTCTATCCAGGATTTCTACTGGTTGTTGTTCTACTCGGAGTGTCGGGCCTACTGTTACCTCCGAATGATCCAATATATGACTTAGATCTGGTACATATCTTCGAAGTTGTGATATGTGAAATACTTCATGAATTCCTTCTAGTATTGGAGGTAAGGCCAACATGTATGATACCTCTCCAATTCTTTCAATCACATCAAAGGGTCCAATGTACCTTGGGCTTAATTTTCCTCGAGTTCCAAATCTGATTGTTCCTCGAGATGGTAAAATTTTTAAGAATACATGATCACCAGGTTAAAATTTTAGAGATCTTCTATGTTTATCTGCCCACATCTTTTGCCTATCTTGAGCTGCTTGAAGATGACTCCTTATGGCTTTAATCTTGTCTACAATTTGTATCACCATTTCTGGACCCAATAGCTGACGTTCACCTACGTCACTCCAACATATAGGAGATCGACACTTTCTTTCATACAAAGCTTCAAAAGGTGCCATTTTAATGCTGGCATGATAACTATTGTTATAAGAGAATTCAATTAGATGCAGATGAACATCCCATGATCCTCCAAAATCAAGAGTACATGCTCTCAACATGTCTTCTAGTGTTTGAATAGTTCTTTCTGATTGGCCATCTGTTTGAGGGTGATATGCTGAGCTAAACTTTAAATGTGTACTGAGACTTTCTTGTAAGCTTCCCCAAAATTTTGAAGTAAACCGAGAGTCTCTGTCTGACACTATGCTTGCAGGTACTCCATGCTAACTGACAATTTGTCTCATATACATATCAGCCAGTATCTCAGTTGATTGACCCACTCTAAATGGTAGAAATCGAGCAGATTTTGTAAGTCTATCCACAATAACCCAAATAGCACTATTAGACTTCTGAGTCCTTGGAAGTCCTGATATGAAGTCCATGGTAATATGGTCCCACTTCCATTCTGGTATGGGTAAAGGCTGAAGAAGTCCTGCCGTCCTCTGGTGCTCTGCCTTCACTTGCTGACACACTAGACATTTTGATACAAACCTTGCAACTTCTCTTTTCATTCCATGCCACCAGAAATTTTGTTTGAGATCTTTATACATTTTTGTACTTCCTGGATGAATAGAATATTGAGAATTATGTGCCTCTGACATTACTTCTGTTCTTAAGTCTCCTTTTGGCACACATAATCTGTGTTCAAACCTCAATGTTCCATCTGGGTATTTACTTATCCCAGTTTGAAGTCCTGTTTCAGTCTTCTTCCATAGTTCTTGTAATTTAGTATCTTCTTGTTGAGTTGCTTTGATTCTCTCTACTAAAGATGACTGAACTTGCAAGTTAGCCCATGATCCTTCTGCTATTGGATATATAATTTCAATACCCATCTTTCTTAGATCATCAAGGATTTCTTTTGGTGTATTCATAAAGAACGCCATAGGTCTTCTACTTAATGCATCTGCTACTTTATTTGCTTTGCCAGGATGGTATTGCAGTTCCATATCAAAGTCTTTAAGTAGCTCTAACCACCTTCCTTGTCTCATATTCAACTCTTTCTGAGTGAATATATATTTCAAACTTTTGTGGTCAGTATAGACTTTAACGCTTTCACCATATAGGTAGTGTCTCTATAATTTAAGTGCAAACACTACTGCTGCAAGCTCTAGATCATGTGTTGGATAATTTCTTTCATGATGCTTCAACTGACGAGAGGCATAAGCTATCACCCTTCCATGTTGCATTAGTACACAACCTAGGCCTTTACTAGAAGCATCACTATAAATTTTATAACCTCCAGAACCATTTGGTAAAGCTAGAACAGGGGATGTAATAAGTCTTTCTTTCAACTCTTCAAATGCTGCATGACATTTGTCTGTCCAGATAAACTTTTCATCCTTCCGTGTCAAACGGGTTATAGGTTCAGAAATCCTTGAAAAGTTTTCTACAAATCTTCTGTAATATCCTGCTAACCCCAAAAAGCTTCGAATTTCTGCTACAGATTTTGGTACTGACCATGATTTTACTGCTTCTACTTTCATTAGATCAACTAAAATTCCTTCACCGCTGATGATATGGCCAAGAAAAGATATACGGTCTAGCCAAAATTCACATTTGCTAAGCTTCCCGTATAATTGTTCTTGTCTCAAAGTTTGAAGTACTATCCGTAGATGTTCTTCATGTTCTTCCTCATTCTTAGAATATATCAAAATATCATCGATGAATACTGTAACAAATTTGTCCAAGTATTGGTAGAATATGCGATTCATAAGATCCATGAATATTGCAGGAGCATTAGTTAATCTAAATGGCATAACTAAGAATTCGTAATGCCTATATCGGGTTCGAAAAGCAGTTTTAAATACATCTTCTTTCTTTACTTTTACTTGATGATAACCCGATCTCAGATCAATCTTTGAAAATACTTGTGCTCCTCCAAGTTGATCAAATAACCCATCAATTCTTGGTAATGGATATTTGTTCTTGATAGTCACCTCATTCAATGCTCTATAATCAATGACGAGTCGTAATGTACCATCTTTCTTCTTTACAAACAAGACGGGTGCTCCCCAAGGTGAAACACTTGGTTGAATAAATCATTTATTCAACAGTTCTTTAATTTGTTTATTCAACTCAGCGAATTCTTCTTTATTCAAAGGGTACATTTTCTTTGCTTCTGGTGGTGTTCCAGGAACCAAATCTATAGTAAACTCTACTATTCTGTCTGGTGGTAATCCTGGTAATTCATCAGGAAATACATCCTTAAATTCAGATACTATCCTCGAAAATCGTTCTTCTTTATTATTTTGGAATACTCCTCGAATTGGCAGTCTAAGTTCTTCAATTTTCTCTGTTGGAACTTCCTTATGATCACGAACAAATTCACGTACTTTTCTTCCTGGAAGTTGAAATGTAACCCTTCCTTGACCACAATCTATGTTAGCTACTGTTAATGTCAACCAGTCCATTTCGAAGACTATATCATAATTGATCATTGGAAACACCAAAAGTCTTACTCGAAATGATTCACCTCCAATTCTGATTGGACAGGCTTTACAGATACGGTTGACTTCCACCAACCCATTTTCCGTTAAAATTCTCAATTTCTTAGGTAATGGTTCAGTTTCAATCTCATGTAAACATATAAATGCAGTAGATATAAAGGAATGTGTAGCGCCTGAATCAAATAACACTGTTGCTGGATAAGATGAAACTAATATAGTACCTATCACAACTTCTCCAGGCAATTTTGCCTCACTAGTATCTATCAAGAAAGCCTGGCCATGCTTCTGCTTCTTGCCAGTATAAGTTTGTTGTGGTCTTTGTACTTGTTGAAATTATTTCATTTTAGAAGGTAGTGGAGGCCTATACTGACTTCCTGCAGGTACAATAGTCTGCATCACCGGTGCTGCCTGCTGCATTGGCCTTGGTGCCTTTAACATTTGCCTTGGTACAATCCCCTGAACTACCTGCCTTGGGTTGAACCCGACATTCATTGGCCTTGGTACAATTTGTTGATATGGTGCCATTGGCCTTATCATAGACATTTGGGGACACTGAGTAATTTGACGATCAGCTGCACCACATCTTAAACACCATCCATTATATTTTCTGCATTGAATCCTCAAATGACCTGGCTTCTTACAGAAATTGCATATGGGCACACCTTTTGCTGTTGTCTGTTGTAGTCGCTTTGCCTGACCTTGTCATTGGTTCTTTGAAGAAGATGAACCCAGTTCAAAATTTCTCTTCTGACCTCCAGCCTTTGTTAATTGCTTGTCTTTTTGTATCCTTTCTTGATCTCGGGCAGCTTCAGTTATCTCGGAATATGTTTGGCATTTATAAGGTGCAACTTTGCTTTTAAGTTTATTTTCTAATCCTTCTTGGAACCTGGATACTTTAGCCTTTTCTGTAGCTACCATATAAGGAGCAAATCTACTTAGTCTGGTGAACTTCGCAGCATATTCATCTACAGTATATTTATCCTGTTTCAGTTCGATAAATCTCCTTTCTAATTCCATTTGAGCCGACTCAGGAAAAAAATCTTGCTTCAAACTTTCTTTTGAATTCTTCCCATGTCACTTCTCTATCAGACTCCTCTGGGTGCTCTATACTCCACCAGCTTTCTGCTACATCTTCCAGTTGGATTCTAATTATTGATACCATATCTTCTGGTGCAATCTTTGCTCCCTTAAGCAATCCTTCATTAGTCCTCAACCATTGCCCTGCTTCTAGTGGACTTTCAGTTCCACAAAATTTCTTTGGAATTAGTGTTCTAAAGTCAGCAATGGTTCCAGTTTTCCGTTGAGGAGGTTCCCTAAGTTGTTCTAGTACAGCTGCTGTGGTAGCTTGCGCAGCATTAGCCTGCTGACTATTCATTTGTAATAGTTGTTGGACGATTCGGAGTATATCTGTGGCACTTGTCTCGGCTTGGTTGTTATGGGGGGACTGGGATTCAGAATCACCCATTCTCTAGAAAGAAACAAGGAAGGTCGAAAAATTTTAATAACTATCTCAAGTATCTACAATATCATTATTAATAGTAAATAAAATCAAATGAACAATATATAAAGGTAGAACAAGTTAAATAAGGAAACTACATATTTTATTTACATATATGATATATTATACAAAGTTACATAGGTACACAACCACTATTTACATCTGCTGTTATACCAAAATGAACACCAGCAGACAAAATAATCTTATATCTATCTTACATACAAACTAGTCTTATATACATACACATTACACACTAAGTAGTCTTATTTACATAACCATCCACCGTTCTCCCTCGGTCAGATCTGTATCATCCTCATCCTGTAACCTAAAATCTTCACATAAGGATGTCTAGCCCTCCATTCTGGTAAAGTACCATCATAGCCATTTATTCGTGGATTTGAGTCTTGGGATTGTTGGGCTCGTATGACTTGAAAATATGTCATCTTCTCAAATACCACTTCGGCCCCATCTTCTACATCATGAACGACAGGTTTCATAACTTCGTAGAGAATACCATAAACAATTATTACTTGCCTTCTTCTCATTTTTTAACAAGCGCCTACAGTGGTAATAATACCCAAAAGTGGTCTGGTTACTCCCGTCGAATCGTAAATGAGGTAGGAAACGACGAACCATCCAACAGACACATAAAGAAAACTAATCAGTACTTAAAATTAGCAATTTAAACACAACTATAGGTAATTAAGGGTAAATAATCTTGAATCGTGTTTCCTTATAATATAAAAACAGGCTATGAAAATATAAAACAAACATACTAAACTTAATTTCCTTAACCTTAGAATACCCAATACTCATATCCTAAGGTTCTTGTTAAACTTTTCCCAAAATCAATCTTAGGGTCTTATAGATATAACTAACAAATCTACTACCTAGCTAGATGTAGATTGCTATATATCTATAACGTAGACCTGCATGGGCCACCACTAAAAGACGTGTCACGCCCCGCTCCCGTTTACGGTGAGTCGAGTACGTAAACAACATCCCCAAGCTGCGTACTTTACGAACAAATCGGTATTCGTAACCACGATTATTGCCTGTAAGTTCTAGGATAAAGTATAGGGTAAAGCTAAACCATCAACAAATAACAACTAAGCACAATCACAGTACCATTCTTCTTTAATTTACATCTCACAACTTTGAGTTTTGTCTTCAAAAGATAGTACACAAACTACTCACTAATTATACAACCATATGTTTATCTCCCAAAAGGATTAATATACATATAACTATACAAGAACACAAAATAAATTTGTTCTACAAGCATCCTCCTTTACTCTTCCAATTCATCCACATTATATAAGGGAAGTACCTCGTCTTCGGCCTGGCCTTCATCTAGTGAACAAAACTAGGTCATCAAAGACATGCAAGTCCTCGATTCAAGGAAGGCAAAATAAATAATATGATACTGAAAATCAAATACAATGAAAATGTAAACGAAATAAACTCTAAGTACAAGATTAAATATAAATTTGAACTAACTTCTAAAGTGATCTTAATTATGTAAAATAATTGTATCCAAAACCGCCCTTTAAGTCCTAAAGTCACTAGCACAGTCATAAGACATTTTTTGTTTCTTATACGATGATGAAAAGTTTAGAGAACATGTTTGGATCTCACATTCGTAGTGGCACGAGCACTATCTAGGCAATAATCCCGTTACCAAGGATCAGGTGGTGGCATGTAGGCACGGTGCTTAGTAGTCCGGCCACTCCTCTTCGGGAGCTAAATCATAATATCAATTAACCAAATTCGGCTTTTATCGAATTAGTTACACATTTACAAATAACACGAGAATCAGGTGGGTAGGTGATCTAAGCATTCACCCAGTCTCAACGCAAGGCCTTGCGAAGGACCTACAAGCACTGATCAGTTTTGTTAATTATATTGCCCAGATTTCATACGATGTGATCCAAACTGTTCTCTCTCGCCCAATGCTCTATTCTACATTCACAATCAATCCTAAGCCTTTTCTAATAATTGAAACATCGTTTCCTGTATTAAGTATACATGTTAATTTATGTTTCTGGAATATATATCTAGGTTTAGGGTTCGGTACGATACCACGACGTTTAAATTTCGAAATTAGGCTATCTTTCGAAATCCTTAGATTTTCGGCAGAGTCTCCTTTGTATTTCGAGCTCCAACCACAGTAATATAACCGACCCGGAGCAACTCTCCGTAGAATTGACATGGGTCAAAGCCCCTTCGTTGGAACAACTCTACACCGGTCACACGCAGTTAATATAGTTGATAGGAATTGTATAAAAACACAAAACTAAGTTTACCCAAAATTTCAAACATGTATCCCCTACTTGTAAATAGTATAACTTTTATCATATAAATCTGAATACCATCATATTATATACCGTCGGAAAGCTTATCAAATTTCCTACGAAACACGTGTTTACACATTTTGGATTTAATAGAGTTTAATAGGTCAAAACTGAGGTACAAGCTTCTGTGTCCTTAAATTACAGAAAATATTTCCAAGTTTTGACCATGATATTGCACGGTTAATAACTCCTAATATATACATCGAGATACTATCATATTATATACCGTCGGAAAGCTTATCGAGTCCTCTACGTTTTCTCAGTAGACATAATTTACTTTTAATGACATTTGCTAGATCAAAACTTTCGCGGAAAATACTACAATTTAAATTCCAGAATTTCGTTCCAGAATTTTACATCCTTGTTGTACGGCCTGTAACTCATAATACATAAATCATAATACCATCATATTATATGTTTTCGAAAACGGCGTCGAATTTCCTAGATAATTCGTTAAGACATATTTTTAATTTGAGTTCATTTACTAGATCGAAACTGTCCCAGAAATTTACTATGCAGTTGGAATTTAAATTCAGCATACATGTAATTGTTCTAATCAAGTCCAGCTCTTCATATAAGTGTGTCATATTCTCAAATATCCCCTGGAAATGTGATATAGACCTCTTATAAATAGCATAACATCCATCTCTCATGTTAATTTCCAAGAGGATTCATGAAAGAAATCAAAATTATGTAAGGAAATGACAAAAATTGGATTTTCTTCAAGTAGAGAACTTGCCTTTATGTTCTTGAATTTATGAGATGAAGTGGAAATGGAGGAAATATTTTTAGGTTGAGAAGGATCCAAGATGTTGTACGGATGAGGAAGGGTGGAATGGAGAGGTGGTGAAAGTTATATATACAAACATACATATATCAAGTGTTTAATTTATTTACACTAGATATTTTTCTATTAACCAATCACAACTAGCTAACCATCCACCCTCATGAACTCATGAACGTTCACTTTGCTTCCAAATGAAGCTAAACTTTGAGTTGGTCAAATGGTATTTTGGTAATTAGTTAAGTAAATTTGATTAGGACTTTAATAATCCAAATTAGCACTATATTAAATTTAACCCTTTTTACACTAATTATAACTTAAACCAATGATGACTAAGCATGATGAAAAGCTAGCACCACAAATATAATAATAATAAAACTTGTACGCCAAAATTTTTATTATTATTATATTAAAATTTATCTAGTTCAAAAATTTATATTATTAAAATAATGAAAATTTTCTCGTAAAGATATTTTCTCGTAAAACTCGTATTTTCAAATAAATAATAATAATAAAATAAATTTTGAAACCAACTATGACACCAGCCTACGCCGCAGAATCGGCGGTAGAATACTGTATAGGTCGTCTATAACATACAACATCTAGACACAATATAAAGGTCCCTGTCATCTCCGTACGGAGGTATATAATTTCACAACTCAATCACAAAGACATCTAAGGAAGACGTCACGAAATATGATAAGATATGATAGAAGGAAATAACTGGAAATAGATGCAAGATCCCAACACAATTAAGAGTTTAAAACATAACACAAGATCCCAAAATAATAAGTATACTACAAGTCTCAAGTACTAGCTGGATCGCAGTCCAGTCAAGCCTAACTAGTCTAAGTCTAAGCAGGCGGTGCGTCCTTAATGGGCACCGGCTCCACATGGATGTCTATGTAGTACTCATCGTCTATGCCAAACCCGTAGAAGGTCGAGCAGTCAGCATCTATATCATCTGTAATCATCAACGGGATTATCCTGTCAGGATATGAGCAAGTACAAACACTAACAACAGTTCCATGTGAATTGACAAATTCTATAAGAGACAATTATAATAAAATACAAGATGAAATATCAAGACTGGAATATAAACATGATATATAAAACTGGATATCATGTAAGGGTATAAAATACTGGAATGTAGAACAATACAGGAATATCTGATATATAATATAAACATAAACGATGCCTTGAGATATTAGTGCGTTATGTGATCGGCTTCGGACACATGATCATGGCATTCCATTTGGCCCGACTATCACAGGAAAATATTAAGAAGGGTCAAGCCGACCAACATGGAAAGCAAGCACAAGAAATATAAGATCTCACTACACCCTATGTGCGGTGAGGGTGACGCAAGCACAAGAATAGTGACATGAGGGTATTGATCAAATAACCTCTAATAACTCCCCATCCTCGAGTAGTATAATGGATCCAACCATGACACGTCATGACACAAGATTTAAAGAGCAGGGGCCAGCCCACTCCCAAATTGGTGTCTATACAAGTACAGGAAACAAGATCAAACAATGTACTCATATACCAGGTAAACCAGGAAAAATCTCTCATGACGAGATCCAACGTATACTAGTCTGTGTACCATCGTGTCGGGAATCAAGTAAGACACTACAACTGAATCGGATATAGCAGATATCAAGACAATGAAAACTATCAGAAAATGTACTCGCCTGTGGTCCTGAGCTATCCATGAGTTAATTAGGATTTAACAGTGTATGACATGATTTCTAGTATATGCTATGCAAATCTAGGTCAAACTCAGTCAAACTAAGTCACACCAAGTCAACTAAGTCAAACTAAATCAAACTAAGTCGTACTAAGTCATACTAGGTCTAACAAAGTCAAACTAGATCAAACAAGGTCAAACCAAGTCAATCTAGATCATACTAGGTCAAAGGTTGACCTACAGTTGACTTTTGGTCAACTGGTCATCTCTTGTCAACTTCTAATCCAATCTAGGTCAAACTGGCTAATGGTTGACTCACAGTTGACTTTTGGCCAACTGGTTAACTCTGGTTAACTCCTAGTCCAATCTAGGTGTGAAACCCGTAAATTTTTAATTAATTAATTTAGTGTTATATTTTTATTATAATTAGATTAAAATTATTATTTCTGGTCAAACCTGTAAATTTTAGTAGCTAATTTTTATTATAATCATTATTAAATATTAATTTAGGAAAAGTCATATTTTAAAAAAAAATTATTATTCCTGGAATTTTTGTGTTGGGCCTGACCCTTCCTAAACCCATCTTGAATCCATTTCGGAAATCAGAAGTTTCCTGGGCTTAGCTGGCTACTATCGAAAGTTTGTGAAGGATTTCGCCAGGATTGCTGAGCCAATGACGAAGCTCACAAGAAAGAACGAAGAATTTGTGTGGACTGAAGCTTGCCAGGCACCATTTGAGGAACTGAAGAAGAGACTTACAACGGCACCGATACTTGCACTACCCGCAGGTACCGGCGATTTCTCAATCTACAGTGATGCTTCTGGTAAAGGATTGGGTTGTGTTCTTCAACAACACGGAAAAGTAATTGCTTACGCATCTGGGCAATTATGGACTCATGAGAAGAACTATCCCACACATGATTTGGAGCTCGCAGCGGTGATATTTGCTTTGAAGCTGTGGAAGCATTACCTCTATGGAGAGAGAGTGGAAATATTTACAGACCACAAAAATCTTAAATATGTTTTCACTCAGAAGGAGCTGAACATGCGACAGAGGCGATGGCTGGAGCTGATAAAAGATTTCGACATCGACCTGCAGTACCATCCGGGTAAGGCTAATGTGGTTGCAGATGCACTTAGTCGATACCCAATGGCAATATTTTTGACCAAGGAGCGACATTTGCTGGAAGATATAGAGAAGCTTGAACTGGAGATTGTACTGCCTGAAGAGGAAATAAAGAAGCTGGGAAGAGAAGCTATTGTACCAGGAGTTGAATCATCAATGATGAAGTTGCAAGTGCGTTCAAGTCTGATGGACAAAGTCAAGGAGACACAATTTCAAGACGTGACGCTTTGCAAACTCAGAGATCAAGTGCTGGCAAGAACACTTGAAGGATTCTCAATCGCAGCGACGGAGCATTGAGGCATGGTACGAGGCTTTGCGTACCAACTGGCGAACTGAGGAATAAGCTGATGTAAGAAGCACACCAGTCGTAGTATTCCATACATCTATGAGCTAATAAAATGTATCGGGATATGCGCACTGTAGTGTGGTGGTACGGAATGAAGAAGGACGTATCCAGATTTGTGGTTAGATGCTTGATTTGTCAACAAGTAAAAGCTAGCAGGCAGAGACCCGCAGGACTGTTGCAGCCGCTGGACATCCCGGAGTGGAAATGGGAACACATAACGATGGATTTTGTGTCTGGACTGCTTCAATCCCAAGGAGGAAAGGATGCCATTTGGGTTATTGTGGACCGACTAACAAAGTCAGCTCACTTTATCCCCTTCAAGGTTGGTCTATCCACCGAAAAGTTGGCAGCACTATACATACAGCATATATACCGGATTCATGGAGTTCCGATAAGTATTGTATCTGACAGAGATACTAGATTTACCTTATACTTTTGAAGAGTTTGCATGACAGTTTGGAAACAAATTGAAGTTCAGCACCGCCTACCGTCCCCAAACTGACGGACAATCAGAGAGAACCATCCAGACGCTAGAGGACATGCTGAGATCTTAGATCTTGGAATTTGGAGGGTCTTAGGAAGACCACTTGTACTTGGTAGAGTTCTCCTACAACAACAGCTACCAAGCCAGCATCGGTATGACACCATTTGAGGTACTATATGGACGTCGTTGCCGTACTCCACTTGCTTGGGACGACGTAGGAGAAAGAGTACTGCTTAGACCTGAGATGGTGACCGATGCAGCAAAGAAAGTAAAGGTGATTAGAGACAAGCTCAGGATTGCCCACGACAGACAGAAGCATTGGGTTGATAGCAGTCGTCGACCACTGGAGTTCGAAGCAGGAGATAGTGTCTTTGTCAAGATCTCCCCTACCAGAGGAACTATCAGATTTGGCAGAGCAGGAAAGCTGAGCCCCAGGTACATCGGCCCATTCGATATTTTAAGCCGAATTGGAGAAGTAGCGTACCGATTAGCTCTACCAGCTAATCTCGAGGGTATGCACAACGTCTTCCACGTTTCATAGCTCAGACGCTACATCCCGGATCCGAGCCACATCTTGGACCATTCAGAGCTGGAGATTGGACCTAGCCTTACAGTGCCAGAGAAGCCAGTGGCAATTCTAGACCGAGGTGAGAAGAAAACCAGGAACTCTGTGACGCCCATAGTCAGAGTTATGTGGTGACACAATTTCCCAGGCGAGTCTACCTGGGAGCGGGAAGATGAGATGCGGGAGCAGTATCCGAATCTATTTCAGACCTGAGGTAATTCCTAACCCTATCCTTTAATTTCGAGGACGAAATTTTCTAAGGAGGGAAGGTTATGAAACCCGTAAATTTTTAATTAATTAATTTAGTGTTATATTTTTATTATAATTAGATTAAAATTGTTATTCTGGTCAAACCTGTAAATTTTAGTAGCTAATTATTACTATAATCATTATTAAATGTTAATTTAGGAAAAATCATATTTTAAAAAAAAATTATTATTCCCGGAATTTTTGTGTTGGGCCTGACCCTTCCTAAACCCATCTTGAATCCATTTCGGAAAACTCAATTTAGGTTTTCCCGAAACAATTTTTGGTATTTATGTATATCATATTCTTTAGTTAAAGAAAATACTTTTATTTTCTTTAAAACAAAATTGTTATTAAACTTTCATTATATAAACTCATTTAACTTTCATTAACTTACTCTTAACACTCTCTCTCTCTCGTTCTGGAACAAAACTTCTTTCCCAAACGCACATGGTCGAGCCCCTTCCCCTTCCCGAACGTCCGCCGCTACCCCGACTCTTCCGTTCATCTTCCGAAACCTCCATCTTTTCCTATAAAACCCACTCCTCTCCACCATACTTCATTCATCACACCTAAAACCCTCTTTCCCCAACCTACAAGCCCGACCCGACCGTGCCCTACCGGCGAACCCCTCGGCGCACGCCCCGACGCCACCTCCAGCGTTGCCCGAGCCCCTCTCGGCCGACCCCGGCCAGCGCCTCCCTGTCCGGCGTTCCGTACGGATTTCCCGAGCCTAACGCCGACTTTCCCCGCGGCCGCACACCGCAGTCGACCGCCCAGGTCAGCCCCTGACGCCTCTCGCTGCTGCCGTGCGCACCTCCTGTGCGTGCAGCCGTTCCCGTGTCCCGATTTGCTGTCCAGATCTGTGTTTTCCGAGGCACGTTTCGCTGTCCACGTTTTCTGGATTTTTTCGAGATCCGCGGGTTTCCGTTTTCTTCTCTTTTTCATTTAAGAGCTCTAGCCGAGCACCCCAGGTATCTTCCGTGTCCCCGTGTCCCTCATATTGTGTCAATGATGACATGGTCTCCGATTCGTGGATTCGGATTTTCTGAATTCCCTTCGGAATGATTCTGTGGTTTTAGGATTCTGTTGTTTGTTAGTTCTGTCGTTCTCGAAAATTTTCGAGTAGAGTTCAGGATGTTCCATACGTGGTTCTGTAGCTTTTGGTTCCCGAAATTCATTTCGGATTCTTCGGTTATTTCAAAATTCATGCTGTGATGTTTAGTTTTCTGGTTTTTTTCGGATGTGGTTCTGATTATTCCAATTTCGATATGGAATAGTCGGACTTGCTTCCGATTTCGAGTTCGATAGATTTGGAGTTTGGATTCTCGGATTCGGGATTTAAGCTCTGTTAATTCATCTTATAAATATAAATGGCTTTGAAAAGGATTTTGGTTATGTATTTGCGTTTGGAATATTTTGGTTGTATTTTTCCAGGATTGGGTTGTCCCAATTATAGAGGAAGTGCTGCCAAAATTTTTGGGAATATATTTTTAAAGTCTTGAATAAAATTGTTTTCAAATCCTAGCTAAATGCAAACGAAACCCGTCATTCCGGACGTTGAGGCATAAGCTAGAATTCAACCTGAGATTTTATGACCAAGTCTGAGACGCATTTTAATACTTTTCTTTAATTTATTATTATTTTTAGAATGGATTACCGCTGTTAGTATTTCGGTGCAGGGCTTCGGCCAACTGTTGGACCGTTCGCGGCACTCAGAGCTCACCTTTAAATTTAGTTAATTTATGTAAAGAAATTTGTAAGGACATAAGTCCAAGTTTTTTTTTCTATTTTCTGTGGAATTGTAATAGTAAGTAGTTTTTCCTTTTATTTTCTGGATTGTTGATTTGTAGGTAACGCGTAAACGGTAAACTAAATATTTATTTTTATAGAAAAATTAATAAGAGTTTTCTCACATTAAAAATAATAAGATTTCAAGTTTGTAACCTAGAAAAATTTCATGATTTCTCATTAAAAGAAAAATAACTAATTTTTTTATATATATTACAAAATACGAAGTTTTGCCAAATAATTGAAAATTGCGAAGTTTCCAATAAAAATGTTAACTTGATTTTTCCTCGTTAAATTAATAACTTGAATCGCATCGATAAACATGTTTTGTTTATAACAACATAAAATTTGACTAGGATCAAATTTTAGAGATTGTAACTAGCACACCTAGATCTGGTTCGATTTTGGTTCTAAGACAGAACTTCTCCAATGTAGGATTTTAAGGACGAGTCTGATTTCCTTTTCCGGAACCGACCCTTCAAAATCCAGTTATAAACAAAGGAAAGTACGGTTGTGTTTATTTTCAATTTAGTTAATAATCGTAATATTGCAAGTTTAAACCACATTGCTACACGGAACTCTCTCCTAGAGTATTGATTGTTATTGATTGTGGGATTGGAGGAGTAGTGTAGTGTATTATGACCAATACCCCTCATATTGCATATTGATTGTGCGAGCTTACCCCTCTTACACACGGGGATAAGACGTATCGTATCACTAGGATACTATTGTACAACCCAAGCTG
This sequence comes from Iris pallida, assembly GCA_029216955.1. Lineage (NCBI taxonomy): Eukaryota > Viridiplantae > Streptophyta > Magnoliopsida > Asparagales > Iridaceae > Iris > Iris pallida. Next base: position 33,217,714 of record JANAVB010042618.1, read on the forward strand.
GTCATAAGCATTACATACTCAAATCACATTGTTTTTAATTGTGGAAAATTTTTGGAAAATATTGTTCAAGTATTTCAACTGTTTAAACTGCAAATGTCTAATTATTAGTTAAATTGTTAAATTTTCATAATTGTATTTTGCTCCTTTCCTGACTGGATCCCCCACCCCCAATAGGTCCCATTGATGAAGCTGAGCTATTGATAAATAGCTACTACGACCCAGTGCTTTATCCAGCTGTGCTGCCAGAGTCCCAATCGGACGATGTTGATCTTGGGGCTGATGAGCCTACTTTCTAAAGGATGATTTTCTTTGTTTTTTGATATTGAATAAAAAAGACAATTTTATTTTAATCCAGTTGTATTTTGGTTGGACAAAGTTTATTTTAAATATTCGAAATTCAGATGTTGTGACAAAATAGATTGTGTTGTTGTGATTACCTGCATATGGATACAGCTTACTGTCGCCGTCTCACAACGGTGCAGGATGGGCATGATCCGATTCGACCCAACAATTTGGGACCGGGTCGTGACATGTTTTTAGTGATGGCCCATGCAGGTCAGATCAACAACTTAGGTAAACATATCTAGAAATATTTAGAACACTAGAACATTAATTTTTCACAACATAGGACCGAAATATATTATAAATAAATATTTTTGTTTGTTATAGACTGGTAGGCTAACTTGCTTATGTTTTGCAATCCTAAACCTTCCTGAGTATGGCCACAGACAAGACCAACACTGCTGGTGAGGGGTTTTCATCACCCGATCATGTAATGTCCCGCTCCGCACGGTGCATTACGCTGAAGCGTTGACTCAACGAGTCGCGTTGACGGAATGAAATGTATCGATGCGAATCGATACGAGAGTTACGTTGTCCCGAACAACGCATCGAACTAAGTTGATGCGAAGAGTTGCCTTGCCCCGAAAGAATGCATCGAGTTGAATCGATGCGAAGCGCCGCGTTGCCCCGAAGGATGAGTGCGTTGGATCGGCTCAAAGATTCTAAGAAATCGAATCGACCAAGGCGCAAGTCCGAATCGATGCAAGTATTGATTTTAGTTGGTTTCGTGTGCAGGTTATACTTTGACGGGAAAATATTAGAGGTCGATCTTTTGCAATATTTAGTAAGGGGTCCGCGAAATCAAATCGTCGCCTTGCGACGGGCTGAGACTTGGGCACGCTAAGGCAAATCAGACATATGATTCAATAAAACATGAAGTGCTCAAATGGCTAAGTCAGAAGAGTGGCCGTGCAACGAAGTTAGGGAATCGAGCCGCATCGGCTCGGCGAAACGACAAAGGCGTATCGACTCAAGGTGGGAGGATTGACTTCTTTTTACTCCTTCATTCGATAAGTCAAATATATCATTGTATGCTAAGTTAACCTATCGACGCCACGGGCGTAGTCCGATCGGAGATAAATCGTAGTGTGAGTCGAACACTAAGTTAGAACAATTGAAATGAAACGTGCATCAAATGTACGAGTCGCTATGGAACATTGGATATCGCTAAGGCGAGCGCCTCGGTGCGCAAGCCGTAAGAACATGGGATAACTGTACTCGGCGAGTGCCTTAGTACACGAACCATACCGTGCCTTCGCGCCCGAGTTAGACGGCTAGAACATTGAAAGATAATAGGCGACCGCCCTAGCGCGCAAGCCCCGAACATTGATTTCTAAGTTATAGAACATTGGAAATACGGTCGAAACGTGCCTACATGCACGGGATAATAAAAGATGGCTTCGTTGCGAGAGAATACAGTTGTGGCATGAATGTGGCGGAACTGTCGGATATGACATGGTGCCTCGAAAGGTGTTCGAGACCTTCGGGTCATTCGGTTGATGAGCATTGAGTTGAGGCACGATGCCATTGAATCATTGAAACTGTTGACACAAAGTCACAGTCAACCAAATATTGACTACATTGACCAAATAATACTTGTATTAATTCAATACGACACACGACGACTGCATTCAGTTCAAGACAGATGACAGCTCAGTCTTCAGCTCTCAGTGTGTTCTGGAGTCTGTATTTTATGATTTCATTGAGTCTAGATTTATGTACTCTGAGTTATGCTGAGCTCTTGGAACTTAGTCTACAAGCCTACCCAAAATCCCAAGCTCCACCAAAACCAAATTGCCCACAAGTCCCTCTTAGGACCATTCTGTGCTCTGGAGACAGAGTTCGGGCCGAACTCTGCCTCCACACAGAGTTCGGGCCGAACTCTGTCCCCTAGAAATCAGGAACCCTAATTTTAGGGTTAGCTGTTTGCTAGCTGTCCAACGGCCAAATTTTTGAATTTCCTTACCCGAATTCTGGCCGAATTCTGTCCCTAAAATCAGTATAAATAGGGCATGAATTCTCTCATTTTGAATCACTCAATCTTCTCTTCTCTTCTCTCCTACAAGCTCTATAAGCCATACCCTTCTCATCTACTAGCCACAAGCCTCCTAAGTCTCGAGTGCTCAGCATCTCTCATTTAGGATTCTTGTGCAAGAGTGAAGAAATCGCTTGGACAATTCCAAGCAATCGCCACTGCGATTCTCTGTAAGAAGTTGACGTGCTCTTCTGAAGTAAAGGCACGGGTTGTAAGCTACTATTTCACAAATAGTGGATTTAATCCTGAGCTAGAGTTCTCAGGCCTGGACTAGTCCTCCACGAGGGAAACCAGGTTAAAATTGCTGTGTTTGCGTATGCTCTCTTGTCTTTCATTTACATTCCGCATTTTACTCTGATTATTCATTGTTAGTGAAAGAGTTAATTTTTAATTGGTCATTATACATATATACTCTATTCACCCCCCCTCTAGAGTTGCCAAACTGTTCTTCAATTGGTATCAAAGCTCTGTTCTCTTTATAAGGACTAACATCCTAAGAGCTGATCCATGGCAACCACACAATCCTTGATCTCCAATCATGGTGAAGGTCAGTCCACTCATAGGCCTCCCCTATTTGATGGGACTAACTACACATATTGGAAAACAAGGATGAGTTTTTATCTGAAGTCTCTAGACTTTGACCTGTGGACTGTCGTAACTGACGGTTACAAAAAGCCCGCCAGAATAGTTGTCGATGGTGACCTCATTGAGAAGCCACACGACAAATATTCTGTCGAGGAGAAGAAACAGACAAGTCTAGATGCTAGGGCTATTAATGCTTTATTCTGTGCTATAGACAGGAACGAGTTTAACAGGGTCTCTACATGCACCACTGCTCATGAAGTATGGAGACTTCTGGAAGTGACGCATGAAGGAACCACTCAAGTCAAGGAATCAAAGATAAGCCGTCTCACTCAAGAGTACGAAGCCTTTAAGATGAAGCCAAATGAGACGATCACTCAAATGTTTACAAGATTCCTCGACATCATCAACCCGTTATCCTCGCTTGGTAAGCAGTACTCAAACCATGAGAAGATCCGCAAGCTACTCAGAGGGTTACCAAAGATTTGGAACCCTAAGGTGACAGCCATCATAGAAGGAAATGATCTCACAAGTATGTCTATGGAGACTTTGATGGGCAAGCTCATGACTCACGAGCTTGACCTCAAGGACTTCGAAGAGCCTGCTCCGAAGACCAGGGAGATAGCACTCAAAGTCCATCGACGAAAGGTTGATCACGATGAGACTGAAGACGATATCTCAGATGATGAAGACCAAGCTCTCATGGTACGTAACTTCAAGAAATTCCTTCGCTTCAATCAAAGAAAGAAGGAACCACAAGAAGACGATGAAGAAGAGCCAACTTGCTATGGTTGCAAAAAGACTGGACACGTCAGAAGAGACTGTCCGCTCTTAAAGAAGAGCAACCGGTATGAAAAGCCCTACAAGAAGAACTCATCAAAAAGATATGCCAACACAAGCATCTGGCATGAAAGCGAAGCAAGTGACTCCGAGGAAGAAAAGAACTCTCCTCAAGACAAAGCAAATGTTTGCCTCATGGCAAATTCCACCAAGGTATCAAACGAAACTTTAGATGACTTCTCTTTTGATGAACTTGGCGATGCTTTCACCGATTTACTTGATGATCACAAAAAGGTTATCGGTAAATACAAGCATGCCAAGGACAAAATCAAAAGTCTAGAAGATGAGATACAAAGAATTTCCTTGCTTCTTAATAATGTTAGAAACACATCTCCCACAAATGACACTGATGAAGTATCCAAGCTTAAATTAAGCTTACATGATGCTGAAGCACGCATTGAGCAACAAACTCAAGACATCACTACTCTCAACACATTGCTTGCTGAAGAAAAGAGTAGACACAAGATTTCTATGACTAAGATTTATGGCTTAAATATTAAGGTTGATGAATTACAAGCTATTTCTAAAAGATTAGAAATCAAATTGGGAAAACAGGTTGCTAAACCTCAAACCCAATCACATGAGCACAACACCACTCATGCTAGTCAACCACATCACCCTCATACAGCACATAACCATGCATTTATATACACAAACTTTCACAAACCGCATGCACGTAAAAATACTCCCCATACTCATCATATTGCACAAAGACACAACCAATATCACTCTACACATAGACAAAGTCATCATACCATACCTCATCAACATGCCATGCCACGTAGACAAAATCATCATGTTATGCCACATAAGCAAAATCATCATATCATGCCACAACATCACACTATGCCATATAGACAATTTCAGCATGCCACTCCTCACAGTCAATATCATCATGCTATGACACACAGATATAATCATCATGTAACTCACTCTAAGCATAGTCATCATTACCATGCTAACTCTCCAAATCATCCTCATCCTGTTGCTCATAGATATCATTCTCATGCTCCCAGTATAAATAAAAATGCCATCTGTACTTACTGTGGAAAACATGGACACATCTCACCACAGTGTAGAATTAGAAGACTGGTAGACAAGAAAATATATGCTTGGTTTCCAAAAACTAACTTTTTAGGACCCTCGAGAAAATGGGTACCAAAGGTCACATCTACTCTTGATGTAGGTGGACCTTTCCTCCTCAACTGAGAGTAAGTGGATTCTCGATAGTGGATGCTCGCGACATATGACGGGAGACGCAAATCTTTTTGCATCACTATCGATGAAAAGAGAAGGATACGTATCCTTCGGTAACAATCTCAAAGGGCACATAATAGGTAACGGTATCATTGGTCATCCTCCTTCTCCTGTTATAAAGGATGTCTGCCTAGTGACCGAGTTAAAGCATAACCTGCTCAGCATTAGCCATCTTGCTGATCATGGATATGATATTAACTTTGGACAAAACTGTTGCTACATCTACGATAGGTCAACAGGAGACATTGTTTTTGAAGGGAAAAGAGAGGACAATATATATATTTTCTATCTCTCTATAAATACTAACAATGCAGGTAGATGTTTATATGCCCACAAAGACGAACGACTACTTTGGCACCAGCGTCTCGGTCATGCCAACATGGATGCTATATCCAGGCTTTCTACCAAGAAGCTAGTGAGAGGATTGCCTGACATCACATTCAAAAAGGACACGGTATGTGCCGAATGTGAACTAAACAAGGCAACTAAATCCTCATTTCATTCCATCAACTCTGTAAGTACTACTAGACCCTTGCAATTACTCCATATGGATTTATTTGGTCCTAGTAGAATAGCTAGTCTTGGTGGTAAACTATATGCTTTTGTTATTGTTGATGATTTTTCGAGATTTACTTGGGTTTTCTTTCTCGCTAATAAGAGCGATGCTATCTCTGTTTTCAAAGTTTTTGTAAATAAAGTTCAAAACGAAAAAGGCTACATGATTACTCGAATCCGAAGTGATCATGGAGGCGAATTCGTAAATTCAGATTTTGAAAGTTTTTGTAATGCAAATGGTTTTGATCATGAATTTTCTTGTCCTAGAACTCCTCAACAAAATGGTGTTGTGGAGCGGAAGAATAGGACTCTTGGCGATATGACTAGAGTCATGTTGAATAAATTTTCTCTTCCGAAATATTTTTGGGCAGAGGCTGTAAGTACAGCATGCCACATTTTGAATAGGGTGCTTATTCGTCCCATTTCGAAGAAAACACCCTATGAGCTTTGGTTTGGGAGAACCCCAAATGTTTCTTATTTCAGAGTTTTTGGCTGCAGATGTTTTATCCTTAACACCAAAGACAACTTAGGCAAATTTGATGCCAAAGCTGACGATGGTATCTTTCTTGGTTATGCTGCCAAAAGTAAGGGATATAGAGTTTTCAATAAACGCTCACTTATTGTGGAGGAGTCAACTAATGTGACTTTTGATGAAGATAACAGTGCAGTAAGTACTCTTGATGATGATGTTGTGCCATCAACTTCCTCTACTCCAATGAATACTTCAACTGAAACTAATTCTCTGGAGGGTTTGCCTAAGAAATTCTCATTCAAACCTTCTCATCCAGAAAATTTAGTCATAGGTGAAGTTTCACGTGGAGTTACTACTAGATCATCATTGAGAGACTCTGTTGCTAGCACTGCCTTCATTTCACAAGTAGAGCCTAAAAACATTTCTGAAGCTTTTACTGATGAATTTTGGATCTCTGCTATGCAAGAAGAACTCAACCAATTTGAGAGAAGCCAAGTATGGGAACTAGTTCCTAAACCGGCTAATCACTCAATAATTGGTACCAAATGGGTGTTTAGAAACAAAGTAAATGAAGATGGTTCAGTCACACGTAACAAAGCTCGTCTAGTAGCTCAAGGATACAACCAAGAGGAAGGTATCGACTACGATGAGACATATGCTCCTGTTGCTAGACTAGAATCCATTCGGATGCTTTGTGCTTTTGCCAATCATCAGAACTTTAAATTATTTCAAATGGATGTTAAAAGTGCTTTCTTGAATGGCTTTATTAAGGAGGAAGTTTATGTCAAACAACCCCCTGGCTTTGAAAATCACAAATTTCCCGACCACGTGTTCAAGCTAAAGAAAGCGCTTTATGGCCTTAAACAAGCTCCCAGAGCTTGGTATGAAAGGCTAAGCAGCTTCCTGCTTGAGAAAGGTTTTTCTAAAGGGAAAATTGACACTACACTGTTTATCAAATCTTTCAAAGACACCATTCTATTAATTCAAATTTATGTTGATGATATTATTTTTGGATCTACTGATGAAACTCTTTGTCAAGAATTTGCCAAGTGTATGCAGACAGAATTTGAGATGAGCATGATGGGAGAGCTCAACTACTTTCTTGGCCTGCAAGTAAAGCAACTGACAAATGGAACTTTCATCTGTCAATCGAAGTATACCAAGGACATGCTGAAGAAGTTCGACCTTGACAACGTCAAACCAATTAGCACGCCAATGGCTACTTCAACCAAACTCGAACCAGATGAGAGCAGCAAACCTGTTGATCAACGTAAGTATCGAGGTATGATAGGCAGCTTACTTTATTTAACTGCTAGTCGCCCCGATATCATGTTTAGTGTTTGACTATGTGCTAGATATCAAGCAAATCCTAAGGAATCTCACATGACTGCGGTTAAGCGTATCTTTCGATACCTTAAGGGTACGGTTACAGTGGGCCTATGGTATCCCAAGTCAACATCATTTGACCTCATCGGTTACTCTGATGCTGACTTTGCTGGATGCAAGGTCGACCGTAAAAGTACGAGCGGCACGTGTCATTTGTTAGGAAAGGCTCTAGTCTCATGGTTTAGCAAGAAGCAGAACTCTGTCGCACTATCCACAACAGAAGCTGAATATATAGCAGCTGGGCGTTGTTGTGCACAGATTCTGTGGATGAAGCAAACCCTTGAAGACTATAAGTTATCTTTCATGCATATTCCTATATTCTGTGACAATACTAGTGCCATAAATTTGACTAAGAACCCTGTCTGTCACTCACGCACTAAACACATTGAGATCAGACACCACTTTTTGCGTGATCATCAGCAAAATGGCACGATTAACTTAGAATTTATTGACACTGATCATCAGCTAGCAGATTTCTTTACTAAGCCACTATCCGAAGAGCGCTTTAATTTTCTTTGTCATGAACTTGGAATCTTAGATGAAGCAGTCATAAATTGAAACTCACCTGCGTAAATATCGAGTATATTGTGATTCCTTTACGAAGAATTTGGTATGGGTACAAGCCGAAAGGGCCCTTCTGACAACAAGGCGTAAAAGCCTAAGCGACACGGTGCACTAGTCTTCAGGACTACCGCTAGCTGGGATCCGGCCCCTGCAGCTAACCCATGGCAAATTTGGACTATTGAACTGCAGTATATGTCCTTATTTATTATATGGCTTGTTTCGATTTAATATTGCCTAATTGACATTTTCTAAAAAGTTCATTCTACTTTCTGTATACCTCTTATTTGCATTCAACACTCTTTGTTTTCCCCGACTATCATTTTGTTTATTTATTAAACATTTTCTTCCTGACTTTTGCCTATTTTCAGTTCTGGACTATTGAACCAGAACTCGGGCCGAACTCTGCCCCTATCAGAGTTCGGGCCGAGTTCGGTACCTAGGTTCCAGAATCGGGATCTGGCTCCACCGTTGGATCTTTTCTAATCCTATGGTCAATATTTCACCCGACCATAAGACAAAACCCTACTTTATGTCGGGATTCTACCTCTCTCCTTCACTATTACCACCTTTTCTCACCTATACACACTCTTTCCTTAAAACCCTAACCCTAGTTTTTGATCCAGAGTACCCCATTGCTTCTCAAATCAACAAAAAGGTGTCTCCTCTCCATTCTCCTCCATTGTTCTTTACCTGTTTGAGGTATCATTCATATTTTCTATCTTCTAGTTAAAATCTTTTAAATGGCTCCTTGCTTGTTCAATCGTGGGAAGAGGATTCGAATTGAGAGTATTTTCTCTTCAGATTCTTCTCCATCAATTGAACAAATCATTGAACTACCTCAACCACCTCACCCTTTGTTCAATCCACCTCGTCCTCTACATCCTTCCACTTATGACAATAGACTTTTTGTCTCACTTGATGCATCAAACAACTGGTTTAGTGACTTTCGGAATCGTCAGGTATTCACAGGACATCCTATCAATTTTTCAATATTCTCTCAATATGATTCTTTATTCCATGACCTTTATATTGATGAACTAATCACTACATCTTCTAATATTTATCGTCATGCCATTCAAATGTTCTACTGCAACTTAACCTTTGATGATCTTCGTATTTATTCACGAGTTGCTGGTATCGATATCTCGTTTGATGACTTTGAATTAGCAGAATATCTTGATCTTCTTGAGCCAAGTTCTTGGGAAAGGCTTGTTGATGCTCGCTCGTTCCATTTTCCCAACGGACTTTCTCTTGAAAGCTTCAAGGACGATCTGTGCACTCCTTACACACGTCCTCGAAAGCTCATGACAAAATATCTCAACCCATATTTTTCTGATCTTCATTGGATCATTTCTAACACCATTCTACCCAAGATCGGTTCCCCTGATGAAATCACTTATCTTGAAATTTCTGCTCTTTATCATCTTCACTTTGGAATTCATTTCAATCTTCCACGTACTATGATGGACTGGATGATTAGCTGTAGGAGGAAACCACGAGCTTTGGTTTATCCTCTGTATCTTCCTATGATCTTTCGTGCTTTTCATATACCACTTGATGCTTGTCCGTTTCTGCCGGCACCTACCTTTTTATCTCCGGCACGACTCCTTCAGCCTGTTGCTGCTACTGATTTGTCTGCTGATGAGGAGCCTGACGCCCCTTCACTCGGTCAGACTGCACCTCCTGCCACTTTGGATTCACTTCAGACTATGCTTCGCGATCGTTTTGCTATTGAGGATGATCGCTGGACGCAGCATGATTACCGTACCACTCTGCAGATTAGTGCCCTTGGGAACTCTCTGCATGATATGCGGTATTCACTTGCTCGTCATCCTGATCTGCATGTGCCTATTGAGCGGGATCCAGCGCGCGCGGGTTATCGCATTGATGATCCGTGGGTCATGCAGTATATGGATCCAGATGATACTTTTGTGGATCTTCAGATGTTCCAGGACCTTTTCGTTGGATCTTTCCCTGGTCCATCAGATGTTCCAGGACCTTCTCATGCTCCATGATGGAGATTGGCTACTATCTGCTGCTGCTGCTACTGCTGATGATCTTAGTTACTTTTGCTTTCAGTTATTTAGTTTATCATGGATTTATGTAGCTGGTTTTATGTACTCTGTTTATGAGTTGGCCACTTGGTTTGGTGGATGACATTATCTATCTTTATTATCATTCTCTGTCAGTGCTTATTTTGCTTAAAATTATACTGTTTCTTCTCTTAGTGTGGTTGCATTACTATTCATTGCTTCTTATATTGCTAACTGCCAAAAGGGGGAGAAAACATATGTATATTTTTGTTTTGGGAAACTATTACTGGTTCTATGCATTCGTATATCTGTGTATATCTGTGCTTCTTGCTCTGGAAAATATTATCTATCAGATCACAGGTACTATGCATTTTGTACGGGGGAGAGCTATAGTTTCTAGCTCGACACCGCTCATGATTTATGGGGGAGCTATTTTCGCTTAGCTCAGGCATCGTTTATGGGGGAGCTATGGAGCTATATTACAATCAACTGTGTCCAGGTATGAATATTGAAATATACATATATTATTTTGTCAATTATCAATATGGGGGAGATTGTTGACACAAAGTCACAGTCAACCAAATATTGACTACATTGACCAAATAATACTTGTATTAATTCAATACGACACACGACGACTGCATTCAGTTCAAGACAGATGACAGCTCAGTCTTCAGCTCTCAGTGTGTTCTGGAGTCTGTATTTTATGATTTCATTGAGTCTAGATTTATGTACTCTGAGTTATGCTGAGCTCTTGGAACTTAGTCTACAAGCCTACCCAAAATCCCAAGCTCCACCAAAACCAAATTGCCCACAAGTCCCTCTTAGGACCATTCTGTGCTCTGGAGACAGAGTTCGGGCCGAACTCTGCCTCCACACAGAGTTCGGGCCGAACTCTGTCCCCTAGAAATCAGGAACCCTAATTTTAGGGTTAGCTGTTTGCTAGCTGTCCAACGGCCAAATTTTTGAATTTCCTTACCCGAATTCTGGCCGAATTCTGTCCCTAAAATCAGTATAAATAGGGCATGAATTCTCTCATTTTGAATCACTCAATCTTCTCTTCTCTTCTCTCCTACAAGCTCTATAAGCCATACCCTTCTCATCTACTAGCCACAAGCCTCCTAAGTCTCGAGTGCTCAGCATCTCTCATTTAGGATTCTTGTGCAAGAGTGAAGAAATCGCTTGGACAATTCCAAGCAATCGCCACTGCGATTCTCTGTAAGAAGTTGACGTGCTCTTCTGAAGTAAAGGCACGGGTTGTAAGCTACTATTTCACAAATAGTGGATTTAATCCTGAGCTAGAGTTCTCAGGCCTGGACTAGTCCTCCACGAGGGAAACCAGGTTAAAATTGCTGTGTTTGCGTATGCTCTCTTGTCTTTCATTTACATTCCGCATTTTACTCTGATTATTCATTGTTAGTGAAAGAGTTAATTTTTAATTGGTCATTATACATATATACTCTATTCACCCCCCCTCTAGAGTTGCCAAACTGTTCTTCAGAAACGAAGTATGAAACGTGAGAACATAGAAAGTTAACGAAAGAAATACGAGATGATAAAGTCTGAGTCTTGGACTCAAGGCTATGCTTGGTTGTTTGAATGATAGTGCGTTGCATGGTCGAATGGAATGGACTTTAAATAATTGCGATGATATCTTCCGTGCACGGAACGATCCTTCATAACGGGCGCGTCGGGGCACCGGGACCGTCCGGCCTAGGAGGGATGTAATCTTTGATAGGCGTACATCTGCGAAGTCCGATTAGCACTCGATCGTAAATGTGAAAAGCCACAAATGATGGTAGGCACGCGGTAAGTTTCGGTAGTTGGGATAGCAACCCAACCCGTGAAACGCTGGGCTACCCAAACACGAGAGAGAAAAGAAGGAGAGAAAAGAAAGTAAGGAAAAATAAAAGAGAAACTCCTTTAGTCCATTCCGGCGCGGATACGCCCACGACCTTCATATAGTTAAGGAACGATGGGTTGAAAGTGTAGGCGCGTATGCGTCCCGCATAGAGATCCTGCTTAGAGATGCACATATAACATGACAGGGAAGGAATGCGGCGTATTCACCTTACGTCGGTGCAAGGGCGAGTGCATCGACTTGGTAAGAAGTCGCGCCACGAATCAAACACGAGATTGCTTGTTTGCTTGCCTATTCAATTCGATAACATGCTGCTATGATAACATGCTTTACGCCTTCGAATATGCCATGAAATTGACCCTAAGGAGAACATAGCAAGATCATAAGCTAAGTTGCATGATTCAACATAAATATTACAAATGTCGGTTTGGAAAGATGATCTTTGCTTCAGTACATGCGAGGACGAACGTACTGATCCCCCACCAGCTTCATGCAGGGTACAGGAAATGGATGGCTCGCGACGAAGCGTTGCTTGAACGTGTTGAGGCTTGGAATGCCGAAGCGCATTGAAGCGTGCGATCGTATTGACGCTCGAACTATGCACTGGATTGATGCGGCCGAGATATAGAAGACGTGATGTATGGAACGGTGAAATTCTTTGTAGGCAAGAGAGAACCTTAGTGTTGTAGCCAATCTGGCATATATTGTTAGGCTATCGAAAGCCTTTGTAATCTCAGTTTCGAATATCAATAAAGAGAATTGTTTCGTATACTCTGTTTTCCTATCGTTTTAAATATCGAATCAAAAGATAACCATTTGAGAACTTGTCATCTTGCCTTGCATGAGCGCAACTCCAGGCTCGTGCGATATCACGCCCCCTGCGAGGACGATGATTCGGGTGATTCCGGGTCGGGGCGTGACAAATTGGTATCAGAGCTCTAGGCTCAATTTCCTCTGGACGCTCGCTTCATTACAATTTGAAAAGTTGCCCACCACCACTTGATATCACTCTTGACTCTACTCGATGCCGCACTGGATGTTCCATACAATAAGTCTAATACAAATCGTGTAATTTTGCCGCATGTGTTTTGGAAATTACATGATGTTTGCTAAGAAAGTCGCGAGGGGTATATTACATTGAATGCAACGAGCCGTCAAAATGTTAGTTGCTGCAAGCGCAACAAATTGTGAAATACGATTTGGGATGTTGTTCCTGCAATATAACATGTTAAAAAAGAAATAAAACGATGCACGAAGTGCAACGAGTTAATGGTGAATATGCGTTAAAATGAAAGTGAGAAGTGATAAGCCAATACCGAATGTATTAAACGGATTTGGGCATTGACTTGGAAAGTCGGAAATAATCGTTGCACGATATGCAACGCGTGTTAGAAGTAAAATCATTGCACGTGGTGCAACGCATATCAAATTAATCGTTGCACGAAGTGCAAAGGAAATTGGAAATAAATCGTTGTACAAAGTGAAATGAAATGTCGAAAATGAATCGTAGCACGATGTGCAACGCGTATCGAAAGTAAAATCTATTGCACGGGGTGCAACGCATATCAAATAATTTGTTGCACGAGATGCAACGTAAGGAAAGAACTGAAATCGTAAATCGATAGAACGAATCGTTCGGTTGCACACCAAACTTATGTTGGCAAACGAGAATATTGACCGAGTTGTGTCGGATGTGAATTAATCGAAGTTACGGTTGTGATCAAGCACGATCACTGCGGAAATCGTAAGTCGGAAGAGATCGTTGGTCTATACTAAGTATAATGCGAGGGAAATGGCTTGATTCCGAGTGGTATATGCCATACCACGTAGGCGATGAATGACTCGATTTCGAGTGGTATATGGTATAGCACTTGTGCGATAAATTTCATCGACGCGTTATGAAAATTGCGGAAGGTTTGTCCGCAATGGACGGGAGAGTACCGAGACTCGATTGAAAAAATTTTACGACGATATGTTGATGCAAGTGATCTTCGAAAATCGGTTGGAACGATAAGGCGAGACTCGTATCGATGAACGATACATCGGACGGAAGTTATAAGTTGGTCGGACGACCGAGACTAGCGAAACGATCATGCCTTGAGGCAATAATCGGATCGACGGGAAGGGAAAACTCGAGCTTACAAATGAGTCGCACGACTTGCGATCTCGATAGAAATGTTGGGCGAGACGAATCGAATCGCACAACTTGCGATTTCGATAGAAATGTTTGGCGATGCAATTTGTAATTGAATCGCACGATGTGCGACTTCGGTGAAGAGTTGGTTGACGTGAGTAATCGTGCCTAAGAAATAGTTGGTTACGTTACGGCAAAACTCATTTGAGTACGACTGAAAAACACTAGAGACTTAGAGGGCGAGATCATATGACTTGAGGGTTCGATGTTGGATAATCGGTAACTCAGTTACGCGATCAAAGTATAGCGGGATACGACGAATCGGAAAACGAGTTAATGTGTATAGAAAAGTTCGTTGCGAACTTGGACATATGTAATACAAGTTGTCGACGTTGAAACGGATTTAAAGTTGACCCTTACGCTATCGAAATTGATACGGCGTATCGAGATCGATACATAAGAAAACGTAAGCACAATGTGGGAATACAAAATGGAGTGCACTTTGCGCTATCAAAGTTTTGTAAATAACGATACGAGGAGGAACGAACTGGTCGATCATGAACTTCATGATTAATCAAGACGAGACTATAAGTCATCGACGATTGTTCGATGCGCATGGCATCTCGCGTGTCGACCGTAAAATAAGATAGACTCAAACTCAAGGTGAGTAGATGCGTCGTGAATAGCAGAATCATCGACGGTAGTGCATGACTTGACTCGGAGGATAGTTGCGCATCAGTTGCGCCGATAGAAATGATTTTATCCGAAATTGGGTAGTCGCGTAGAATTGTCGGAACGTGATTTGGCTCCGAAATAAGATATAGCATGGTTCGTAGTAAACTGTCCTTCGGTGATGATCCACAGTTATCGAGCGTAGCTTCGGGGCAGCTGACCCTAGAAGACTTGACCGCCAAATCAAATTGAATGCTGCAGACCGTAAGATGACCCATGCGATATCGCATATGAGATTGCACCGATAACAAATATAACACGGTGCATGTGGACGATAAGTCTAGGCGATCGAAAATTATTGGAACAACTTTCGATTGAGAATGATATTGTTAGATTTGAGTATTCATCGGATGAATGCTCGAATGGTTATGTTAGTCGACGGTCGAACGAAAAATTCACCAACGAACTTGGTGATGCGAGTAGGCGATTGCGAGAAACGTGCTATGCACGAGAGGGAACGATAAGGGAATGGCTTACAAGTTATGTCGTTAGATTCGGATTCACCTTGCAATTGAGCTTGCATGAATCAAAGTTATATTCGATGTTGCGAGATGGATAAGTTAGGAATTTGGCTAGTGAATTCCTACTTGTTAGGGAATCGGATGTAAGATGCATCGTAGAGACTTCGTGTCAAGGCGATCGTTGTCTTGAGCACCGTCGCCTTGATGTAGACTTTCGTGTCGGATAAATTGTGGCCTTTGTGCAATATCAATTTAAAGTTGCGCGAGAGAAGTTAAGCACGGTGCTAGGTAAGTCACCTAGCAGGAGTAGTCCCGAATGTTGATAAAGAAATTATATCGAAATAAGTTGCATAGCCAGACTTCGAAATTTGTTGAGTGGTGACTTCGAACGCGAGGCGTTGCGGAGACTCGTTGTGATCGGATGTGCGATGGCTCGACGCGACGCATGGAATTGATAGTTTCGTTGAAATATACGAAATGAGAAATGCGATTTTGAATCACATCATGTGCCTTGACTTTTGTTGGATGATCGCGTGTGTATCAATATGCATAAGCAATGAAACTGCGAGAACAAGTGCTAAGGATAGGCAAAATCGAGAGTACGTGATGGCAAGCATAGGATTAAAATTTACCTGTCAGCTTTGTTCCAATTTGCTACTACTGGAATTGGTCAAAATACATATATCTTCGGGACGCCTTGAATATAGGTACGGATCCAAATCGAGTTGTATCCAAATTCAAATCGAGCTGCAGGGATGACTTTGAAATGTTAATGAAAAGCTTGCGAGATAGTGTGAAACTGAACAACATTGGTGGGACGAGATCGTGATACGATCTGTAAAACACTTAGTAGGAGTGTTGGTTTTGGTTCGAGGACGAACCTTGTTTTGAGTGGTATATTTTGTAATGCCCCGCTCCGTACGGCACATTACGCTGAAGCGTTGACTCAACGAGTCGCGTTGACGGAATGAAATATATCGATATGAATCGATACAAGAGTTACGTTGTCCCGAACAACGCATCGAACTAAGTCGATGCGAAGAGTTGCCTTGCCCCGAAAGAATGCATCGAGTTGAATCGATACGAAGCGCCGCGTTGCCCCGAAGGATGAGTGCGTTGGATCGGCTCGAAGATTCTAAGAAATCGAATCGACCAAGATGCAAGTCTGAATCGATGCAAGTATTGATTTTAGTTGGTTTCATGTGCAGGTTATACTTTGACGGGAAAATATTAGAGGTCGATCTTTTGCAATATTTAGTAAGGGGTCCGCGAAATCAAATCGTCGCCTTGCAACTGGCTGAGACTTGGGCACGCTAAGGCAAATCAGACGTATGATTCAATAAAGCATGAAGTGCTCGAATGGCTAAGTCAGGAGAGTGGCCGTGCAACGAAGTTAGGGAATCGAGCCGCATCGGCTCGGCGAAACGACAAAGGCGTATCGACTCAAGGTGGGAGGATTGACTTCTTTTTACTCCTTCATTCGATAAGTCAAATATATCATTGTATGCTAAGTTAACCTATCGACGCCACGGACATGGTCCGATCGGAGATAAATCGTAGTGTGAGTCGAACACTAAGTTAGAACAATTGAAATGAAACGTGCATCAAATGTACGAGTCGCTATGGAACATTGAATATCGCTAAGGCAAGCGCCTCGGTGCGCAAGCCGTAAGAACATAGGATAACTGTACTCGGCGAGTGCCTTAGTGTACGAACCATACCGTGCCTTCGCGCACGAGTTAGACGGCTAGAACATTGAAAGACAATAGGCGACCGCCCTAGCGCGCAAGCCCCGAACATTGATTTCTAAGTTATAGAACATTGGAAATACGATCGAAATGTGCCTACATGCACGGGATAATAAAAGATGGCGTCGTTGCGAGAGAATACAGTTGTGGCATGAATGTGGCAGAACTGTCGGATATGACATGGTGCCTCGAAAGGTGTTCGAGACCTTCGGGTCGTTCGATTGACGAGCATTGAGTTGAGGCACGATGCCATTGAATCATTGAAACGAAGTATGAAACGTGAGAACATAGAAAGTTAACGGAAGAAATACGAGATGATAAAGTCTGAATCTTGGACTCAAGGCTATGCTTGGTTGTTTGAATGATAGTGCATTGCATGGTCGAATGGAATGTGTTGACACAAAGTCACAGTCAACCAAATATTGACTACATTGACCAAATAATATTTGTATTAATTCAATACGACACACGACGACTGCATTCAGTTCAAGACAGATGACAGCTCAGTCTCCGGCTCTCAGTGTGTTCTGGAGTCTGTATTTTATGATTTCATTGAGTCTAGATTTATGTACTCTGAGTCTTGCTGAGCTCTTGGAACTTAGTCTATAACCTACCCAAAATCCCAAGCTCCACTGAACCAAAAACTGTCCACTGGTCCCCTTAGAACAACTCTGTGCTCTGGAGACAGAGTTCGGGCCGAACTCTGCCTCCACACAGAGTTCGGGCCGAACTCTGTCCCCTAGAAATCAGGAACCCTAATTTTAGGGATAGCTGGTTGCTAGCTGTCCAACGGCCAAATTTTTGAATTTTCCTACCCGAATTCTGGCCGAATTCTGCCTATAAAAACACTATAAATAGGGCATGAATTCTCTCATTTCAAATCACTCAATCTTCTCTTCTCTTCTCTCTTATAAGCTCAATAAGCCATACCCTTCCCATCTACTAGCCACAAGCCTCCTAAGTCTCGAGTGCTCAGCATCTCTCAGTTAGGATTCTTGTGCAAGAGTTGAAGAAGTCGCTTGGACAATTCCAAGCAAATCGCCACTGCGATCCTCTGTTAGAAGTTGACGTGCTCTTCTGAAGAAAAGGCACGGGTTGTAAACTACTATTTCACAAATAGTGGATTTAATCCTGAGCTAGAGTTCTCAGGCCTGGACTAGTCCTCCACGAGGGAAACCAGGTTAAAATCGCTGTGTTTGCGTATGCTCTTTTGCTCTTTATTTATTTTCCGCACTTTACTCTGATTATTGATTGTTGGTGAAAGAGTTAATTTTTAATTGGCTTTTTTCTATATAAACTCTATTCACCCCCCTCTAGAGTTGCCAAACTGTTCTTCAATTGGTATCAGAGCTCTGTTCTCTTTACAAGGATTAACATCCTAAGAGCTGATCCATGGCAACCACACAATCCTTGATTTCCAATCATGGTGAAGGTCAGTCCACTCATAGGCCTCCCCTATTTGATGGAACTAACTACACATATTGGAAAACAAGGATGAGCTTCTATCTTAAGTCTCTAGACTTTGACCTGTGGACTGTCGTCACTGACGGTTACAAAAAGCCCGCCAGGATAGTTGTCGATGGTGACCTCATTGAGAAACCACACGACAAATATTCTGTCGAGGAGAAGAAACAGGCAAGTCTAGACGCTAGGGCTATTAATGCTTTATTCTGTGCTATAGACAGGAATGAGTTCAACAGGGTTTCTACTTGCACCACTGCTCATGAAGTATGGAGACTTCTAGAAGTGACGCATGAAGGAACCACACAGGTCAAGGAATCTAAAATAAGCCGTCTCACTCAAGAATACGAAGCCTTCAAGATGAAGCCAAGTGAGACGATCACTCAAATGATCACAAGATTCCTCGATATCATCAATCCTCTATCTTCGCTCGGAAAGCAGTACTCAAACCACGAGAAGATTCGTAAGCTGCTCAGAGGGCTACCAAAGATTTGGAACCCTAAGGTGACAGCCATCATAGAAGGAAACGATCTCACAACAATGTCAATGGAGACCTTGATGGGTAAGCTTATGACTCACGAGCTTGACCTCAAGGACTTCGAAGAGCCTGCTCCGAAGACCAGGGAGATCGCACTCAAAGCTCATCAACGAAGAGCTAATCATGATGAGACCGAAGAAGATAATTCGGATGATGAAGAACAAGCTCTCATGGTTCGCAACTTCAAGAAATTCCTTCGCTTCAATCGAAGGAAGAAGGAATCTCAAGAAGACGATGAAGAAGAACCAACTTGTTACGGTTGCAAGAAAACTGGACATGTCCGAAAAGACTGCCCATTCCTGAAGAAGAGCAACCGCTATGAGAAGCCATACAAAAAGAACTCATCAAAGAAATATGCCAACACAGGCATCTGGCATGAAAGTGAAGCAAGTGACTCTGAGGAAGAAAAGGACTCTCCTCAAGATACAGCAAATGTGTGCCTGATGGCAACTTCTAACAAGGTATCTAATGAAACTCTGGATGACTTCTCTTTTGATGAACTTGGCGATGCTTTCACTGATTTACTCGATGATCATAAAAAGGTCATCGGTAAATATAAACATGCCAAGGACAAAATAAAAAGTCTAGAAGATGAGATACAAAGAATTTCCTTACTTCTTGATAATGTTAGAGACACATCACCCACTAATGACGCTGATGAAGTATCCAAGCTCAAATTAAGCTTGCATGATGCTGAAGCACGTATTGAGCAACAAACTCAAGAAATCACTACACTCAACACGTTGCTTGCTGAAGAAAAGAGTAGACACAAGATTTCCATGACTAAGATATATGGCTTAAATATTAAGGTTACTGAACTGCAAGCTGTTACTAAAAGATTAGAAACCAAATTGGGTAAACAGGTTATTCAACCTCAAACCCAATCACATGGGCACAACACCACTCATGCTAGTCAACCAAGTCATTCTCATGCAGCACATAACCATGCATTCATATACACAAACTTTCACAAACCACGTGCACGTAAGAACAATTCTCACTCAGTACACAAGCATCATGCACAAAGACACAATCAACAGCACTTCACACATAAAAATCATCATGTCATGCCATATAGACAAGATCATCATGCAATGCCATATAGACAAGGTCCTCATATACCATATAGACAAAATCGTCATGTCATGCCATATAGACAAAATCATCATGCCATGCCATCTAGACAATATCAGCATGTCACTCATCATAGACAATACCATCATTCTATGCCTCAAAGACACCATCACCATGCCACTTATTCCATGCATAATCATCCTCACCATGCTAACTCTTCACATCATGTCCATCCTTATCCTGTTGCTTATAAATATCATTCTCATACTCCTAGTATAAACAAGAATGCTATCTGTACTTATTGTGGATTACATGGACACATCTCACCACAGTGCAGAGTTAGAAGACTTGTAGATAAAAGGATATATGCTTGGTTCCCAAAGACTAACTTTTCAGGACCCTCAAGAACTCGGGTACCAAAGGTCACATCTACTCTTGATGTAGGTGGACCTTCCCTCCTCAACTGAAAGTAAGTGGATTCTCGATAGTGGATGCTCGCGACATATGACGGGAGACGCAAACCTTTTTGCATCACTATCGATGAAGAGAGAAGGATACGTATCCTTCGGTAACAATCTCAAAGGGCACATTATAGATGTTTATATGCCCACAAAGACGAACGACTACTTTGGCACCAGCGTCTTGGTCACGCCAACATGGATGCTATATCCAGGCTTTCTACCAAGAAGCTAGTGAGAGGATTGCCTGACATCACATTCAAAAAGGATACGGTATGTGCCGAATGTGAATTAAACAAGGCAACAAAATCCTCGTTTCATTCCATCAACTCTGTAAGTACTACTAGACCCTTGCAACTACTTCATATGGATTTATTTGGTCCTAGTAGAATAGCTAGCCTTGGTGGCAAACTGTATGCATTTGTTATTGTTGATGATTTTTCGAGATTTACTTGGGTTTTCTTTCTCGCTAATAAGAGCGATGCTATTTCTGCTTTCAAAGTTTTTGTAAAGAAAGTTCAAAACGAAAAAGGCTACATGATTACTCGAATCCGAAGTGATCATGGAGGCGAATTCGTAAATTATGATTTTGAAAGTTTTTGTAATGCAAATGGTTTTGATCATGAATTTTCTTGTCCTAGAACTCCTCAACAAAATGGTGTTGTGGAGCGAAAGAATAGAACTCTCGGCGATATGGCCAGAGTCATGTTGAATAAATTTTCACTTCCGAAATACTTTTGGGCAGAAGCTGTTAGTACAGCATGCCATATTTTGAATAGGGTGCTGATTCGTCCCATTACGAAGAAAACACCCTATGAGCTTTGGTTTGGGAGAACCCCCAATGTTTCTTATTTTAAAGTTTTTGGTTGTAGATGTTTTATCCTTAACACCAAAGACAACTTAGGCAAATTTGATGCCAAAGCTGACGATGGTATCTTTCTTGGTTATGCCGCCAAGAGTAAGGGATATAGAGTTTTCAATAAACGCTCACTTATTGTGGAAGAGTCAACAAATGTGACTTTTGATGAAGACAACAGTGCAGCAAGTACTCTTGATGATGACGTTGAGCCATCAACTTCTACTCCAATGAATACTTCAACCGAAACTAATTCTCTGGAGGGTTTGCCTAAGAAATTCTCTTTCAAACCTTCTCATCCAGAAAATTTAGTTATAGGAGAAGTTTCACGTGGAGTAACTACTAGATCATCACTAAGAGACTCTGTTGCTAGCACTGCCTTCATTTCACAAGTAGAGCCTAAAAACATTTCTGAAGCTTTTAATGATGAATTTTGGATTTCTGCTATGCAAGAAGAACTCAACCAATTCAAGAGAAGCCAAGTATGGGAACTCGTTCCTAGACCGGTTAATCACTCTATAATTGGTACTAAATGGGTTTTTAGAAACAAAGTAAATGAAGATGGTTCAGTCACACGTAACAAAGCTCGTCTAGTAGCTCAAGGATACAACCAAGAGGAAGGTATCGACTACGATGAGACGTATGCTCCTGTTGCTAGACTAGAATCCATTCGGATGCTTTGTGCTTTTGCTAATTTTCAAAACTTTAAATTATTTCAAATGGATGTGAAAAGTGCTTTTCTGAATGGTTTTATTAAGGAGGAAGTTTATGTGAAACAACCTCCTGGCTTTGAAAATCACAAATTTCCCGACCACGTGTTCAAGCTAAAGAAAGCACTTTATGGCCTCAAGCAAGCCCCCAGAGCTTGGTATGAAAGGCTAAGTAGCTTCTTACTTGAGAAAGGTTTTTCAAAAGGGAAAATTGACACTACACTGTTTATAAAATCTTTTAAAGACACTATTCTGTTGATTCAAATTTATGTTGATGATATTATTTTTGGGTCTACTGATGAAACTCTTTGTCAAGAATTTGCCAAGTGTATGCAGACAGAATTTGAGATGAGCATGATGGGAGAGCTCAACTACTTTCTTGGCCTGCAAGTAAAGCAACTGGCAAATGGAACTTTCATCTGTCAATCGAAGTATACCAAGGACATGCTGAAGAAGTTCGACCTTGACAACGTCAAACCAATTAGCACGCCAATGGCTACTTCAACCAAACTCGAACCAGATGAGAGCGGCAAACCCGTTGATCAACATAAGTATCGAGGTATGATAGGCAGCTTACTTTATTTAACTGCTAGTCGCCCCGATATCATGTTTAGTGTTTGCCTATGTGCTAGATATCAAGCAAATCCTAAGGAATCTCACATGACCGCGGTTAAGCGTATCTTTCGATATCTTAAGGGTACGGTTACAGTGGGCCTATGGTATCCCAAGTCAACATCATTTGACCTCATCGGTTACTCTGATGCTGACTTTGCTGGATGCAAGGTCGACCGTAAAAGTACGAGCGGCACGTGTCATTTGTTAGGAAAGGCTTTAGTCTCATAGTTTAGCAAGAAGCAGAACTCTGTCGCACTATCCACAACAGAAGCTGAATACATAGCAGCTGGGCGTTGTTGTGCACAAATTCTGTGGATGAAGCAAACCCTTGAAGACTATAAGTTATCTTTCATGCATATTCCTATATTCTGTGACAATACTAGTGCCATCAATTTGACTAAGAACCCTGTCTGCCACTCACGCACTAAACACATTGAGATCAGACACCACTTTTTGCGTGATCATCAGCAAAATGGCACGATTAACTTAGAATTTATTGACACTGATCATCAGCTAGCAGATTTCTTTACTAAGCCATTATTCGAAGAGCGCTTCAATTATCTTTGTCGTGAACTCGGAATTTTGGATGAAGCAGTTATAAGTTGAGACTTACCTGCGTAAATATCGAGTATATTTTGATTCTTTTATGACAAATTTATTATGGGTACAAGCCGAAAGGGTCCTTCTGACAAAAAAGGCGTAAAAGCCTAAGCGACACGGTGCACTAGTCCTCAGGACTACCGCTAGCTGGGATCCGGCCCCTGCAGCTAACCCATGGCAAATTTGAAATACTGAATTACAATATATTTCCTTGTTTATTATATGGTTTGTTACGATTTATTATTGCCAAATTGATCTTCCTAAAGTTCATTCTGACCTTTGTGAATCTCTCTATGTACTTTATTGGGTTTCTCAAAATTGTATCTCTTTTTGTTCAACACTTAATCTTTTTTCAGCCTAACTTTTGTTCTGGACCACTGATCCAGAACTCGGGCCGAACTCTGCCCCTAACAGAGTTCGGGCCGAGTTCGGTCCCTAGGTTCCAGAATCGGGATCTGGCTCCGCCGTTGGATCTTTTCTAATCCAATGGTCACTATTCTACCCGACCAAAGACAAAGCCCTACTTTATGTCGGGATTCCTTCTCTTTCCTCCCATATTACCTCCTTTTTCACCTCTCCAAACTCCTTCCTTCAAACCCTAACCCTAGTTTTTGATCTAGAATGCTCCATTGCTCCTCAAAATCAAGGGAAAAGGGTTTCTCATCATTCTCTTCCACTGTTTGGTATTACTTTGAGGTATCATTCTTGTCTTCTTTACTTCACTCTATCAATTGTTTTTTTATGGCTCCTCGCTTGTTCAATCGTGGGAAGAGAATTCGAACTGAGAGTGTTTCATCTTCGGATACTCCTCCGACGAATGAACAAATCATTGAACAACTTCAACCACCTCATCCGTTGTTCAACCCATCTCGTCCTCGAAACCATTCTACCTATGACAACCGATTGTTTGTTTCACTAGAAGCCTCAAACAACTGGTTTAGTGACTATCGGAATCGTCAGGTATTCGCAGGACATCCTATTAATTTTTCTATCTTTTCTCAATATGATTCTTTGTTTCATGACCTCTACTTTGATGAGCTTGTCACCTCCACTTCTGCCATCTATCGTCATGCTGTCCAAATGTTCTACTGCAACATGACCTTTGATGATCTCCATATTTATTCCCGCGTTGCAGGAATCAATATTTCTTTTGATGACTTTGACTTAGCTGAATATCTTGATCTTCAAGAGCCCAATTCTTGGGAAAAGCTAGTTGACGCTCGCTCGTTCCGTTTTCCCGACGGAATTTCCCTTGAGAGCTTCAAGGACGATTTGTGTTCTCCATATACACGTCCTCGCAAGCTCACGGCTAAATATCTCAACCCTTATTTTTCTGACCTTCATTGGATAATTTCTAACACCATTCTACCCAAAACAGGTTCCCATGATGACATCACTTATCTTGAAATATCCGCTCTTTATCATCTTCACTTTGGAATTTCTTTCAATCTTCCACGTACAATGATGGACTGGATGATTCACTGTAGGAAGAAACCACGACCTCTGGTTTATCCTCTGTTCCTTCCTATGATCTTTCGTGCATTTAATATACCACTTGATATCTGTCCGTTCTTGCCTGCTCCTGTCTTTCTGTCCAAGGCACGACATACTCACACAGTTGTCGCCACTCCTGATGTTTCTGAGCATTCTGATGATGGGGAGCCTGACGCCCCTCCTCTTGGTCAGGATGCACCTCCTCCACCTGCCACTCTTGACTCCATCCAGACCATGCTCCAGGATCGTTTTTACTTAGAGGCTGATCGGTGGGCTCAGATGGACTACCGCACTACCCTGCAGATGAGTGTACTCTGCAACTCGTTGCATGATATTCGGTACTCCATGTCCCATCATCCTACTTTGCCCACTCCCATGCAGCGGGATCCCGATCATGAGGGATATCGCATTGATGATCCATGGGTCTTGCGTTACCTAGATCCAAGTGCTGCTCTTGTGGATCCCAGACGTTCCAACTCTCCTGGACCTTCTCGTGCTCCATGATGGAGATTGGCTACTATCTGCTGCTGCTGCTACTGCTGATGATCTTAGTTACTTTTGATTTCAGTTATTTAGTTTCTTATGGATTTATGTAGCTGGTTTTATGTACTCTGTTTATGAGTTGGCCACTTGGTTTGGTGGATGACATTATCTATCTTTATTATCATTCTATGTCAGTGACTTATTTTGCTTAGTATTTTACTGTTTCTTCTCTGCTTGGTGTGGTTGCATTAATATTCATTGCTTCTTTATATTGCTAACTGCCAAAAGGGGGAGAAATAATGTATATTTTTATTGTTTTGCTTTTGGGAGATATTAGATATCATACTGGTTCTATGCATTCGTATATCTGTGTATATCTGTACTTCTTGCTCTGGAAAATATTATCTATCAGATCACAGGTACTATGCATTTTGTAAGGGGGAG
The DNA here is from genome assembly GCA_029216955.1 of Iris pallida. Lineage (NCBI taxonomy): Eukaryota > Viridiplantae > Streptophyta > Magnoliopsida > Asparagales > Iridaceae > Iris > Iris pallida. The sequence goes on from JANAVB010042618.1 coordinate 33,243,449, forward strand.
AGCTATAGCTTCTAGCTCGACACCGTTCATGGTTTACGGGGGAGCTATTTTCTCTTAGCTCAGGCATCGTGTATGGGGGAGCTATGGAACTATGTTACAATCAACTGTGTCCAGGTATGAATATTGAAATATACATATATTATTTTGTCAATTATCAATATGGGGGAGATTGTTGACACAAAGTCACAGTCAACCAAATATTGACTACATTGACCAAATAATATTTGTATTAATTCAATACGACACACGACGACTGCATTCAGTTCAAGACAGATGACAGCTCAGTCTCCGGCTCTCAGTGTGTTCTGGAGTCTGTATTTTATGATTTCATTGAGTCTAGATTTATGTACTCTGAGTCTTGCTGAGCTCTTGGAACTTAGTCTATAACCTACCCAAAATCCCAAGCTCCACTGAACCAAAAACTGTCCACTGGTCCCCTTAGAACCACTCTGTGCTCTGGAGACAGAGTTCGGGCCGAACTCTGCCTCCACACAGAGTTCGGGCCGAACTCTGTCCCCTAGAAATCAGGAACCCTAATTTTAGGGATAGCTGGTTGCTAGCTGTCCAACAGCCAAATTTTTGAATTTTCCTACCCGAATTCTGGCCGAATTCTGCCTATAAAAATACTATAAATAGGGCATGAATTCTCTCATTTCAAATCACTCAATCTTCTCTTCTCTTCTCTCTTATAAGCTCAATAAGCCATACCCTTCCCATCTACTAGCCACAAGCCTCCTAAGTCTCGAGTGCTCAGCATCTCTCAGTTAGGATTCTTGTGCAAGAGTTGAAGAAGTCGCTTGGACAATTCCAAGCAAATCGCCACTGCGATCCTCTGTTAGAAGTTGACGTGCTCTTCTGAAGAAAAGGCACGGGTTGTAAACTACTATTTCACAAATAGTGGATTTAATCCTGAGCTAGAGTTCTCAGGCCTGGACTAGTCCTCCACGAGGGAAACCAGGTTAAAATCGCTGTGTTTGCGTATGCTCTTTTGCCCTTTATTTATTTTTCGCACTTTACTCTGATTATTGATTGTTGGTGAAAGAGTTAATTTTTAATTGGCTTTTTTCTATATAAACTCTATTCACCCCCCTCTAGAGTTGCCAAACTGTTCTTCAGAATGGACTTGAGATAATTGCGATGATATCTTCCGTGCACGGAACGATCCTTCCGAACGGGCGCGCCGGGACACCGGGTCCGTTCGGCCTAGGAGGGATGTAATCTTTGATAGGCGTACATCTGCGAAGTCCGATTAGCACTCGGTCGTAAATGTGAAAAGCCGCAAATGATGGTAGGCACACGGTAAGTTTCGGTAGTTGGAATAGCAACCCAACCCGTGAAACGTCGGGCTACCCAAACACGAGAGAGAAAAGAAGGAGAGAAAAGAAAGTAAGGAAAAATAAAAGAGAAACTCCTTTAGTCCATTCCGGCGCGGATACGCCCACGACCTTCATATAGTTAAGGAACGATGGGTTGAAAGTGTAGGCGCGTATGCGTTCCGCATAGAGATCCTGCTTAGAGATGCACATATAACATGACAGGGAAGGAATGCGGCGTATTCACCTTGCGTCGATGCAAGGGCGAATACGTCGACTTGGTAAGAAGTCGCACCACGAATCAAATGCGAGATTGCTTGTTTGCTTCCCTATTCAATTCGATAACATGCTGCTATGATAACATGCTTTACGCTTTCGAATATGCCATGAAATTGACCCTAAGGAGAACATAGCAAGATCATAAGCTAAGTTGCAAGATTCAACATAAATATTACAAATGTCGGTTTGGAAAGATGATCTTTGCTTCAATACATGCGAGGACGAACGTACTGATCCCCCACCAGCTTCATGCAGGGTGCAGGGAATGGATGGCTCGCGGCGAAGCGTTGCTTGAACGTGTTAAGGCTTGGAATGCCGAAGTGCATTGAAGCGTGCGATCGCATTGACGCTCGGACTACGCACTGGATTGATGCGGCCGAGATATAGAAGGCGTGATGTATGGAACGGTGAAATCCTTTGTGGGCAAGAGAGAACCTGGGGGTTGTAGCCAATCTGGCATATATTGTTAGGCTATCGAAAGCCTTTGTAATCTCAGTTTCGAATATCAATAAAGAGAATTGTTTCGTATACTCTGTTTTCCTATCGTTGTAAATATCGAATCAAAAGATAACCATTTGAGAACTTGTCATCTTGCCTTGCACGAGCGCAACTCCAGGCCCGTGCGGCATCACGCCCCCTGCGAGGACGATGATTCGGGTGATTCCGGGTCGGGGCGTGACAGATCATACCCTACCTCCTCAATCGAGTCCGGATCCTACACCCCGGCAGCTGACCGATCGTTCCCATAATGCACCAGCACCTCGTGGATTCTACACTACAACTCAAGTGTTAGATCCTACATCTTCCCAGACTGAACAGCAAGCCCCTGCGGTGGTGCCCGATCCAGTTGCGCCACCAGTACCTGTGGACCCCACCGACCTCGTAGGCCTGCTACGAGGAGTACTTGAGGCACAGAGATCTCAAGCTGAAGCTCATCGCGATCAGACGGCGATTAGGAGAGAAGGCATGGAGAATGCCTATAATATAGCTATGGCTGCACTGGAGAGAGGAGAAATAGCCCAATCTGAACCAAGGTCGGCTAAAGTCGGAGATATCGAGAAATTCAAGAAGCTGGGCCCTCGACCTTTCAAGGGAACCGAAGGAATTATCTATCCTGACGAATGGCTCGACAGCATGGAGCGTCTCCTCAGCATGGCTCGACTTCCTGATGACCTCCAAGTTGAAGCTGTGGGACTCCAACTGCAAGATGTAGCGAGCACCTGGTATCGGAATGAACCCCGACTCCAGGACAGACATCTTGACTGGAACACCTTCAAGAGGTTGTTCCGCAGGAAGTTCTTTCCAACATCAGAGTTACGGGAGATGGTAAGACAGTTCCAGAATCTGAAGCAAGGGAACATGACTGTTCGAGAATATGCGGCAGAGTTTGGTCAACTTAGTCGCTTTGCCAAGAACTTGGTTGCTGACCCCGCCGATCGTGCTGAAAGATTCAGGAATGGACTGAAGGAAGAGATTCGTACTCCTGTGATCGTAGGCGGCGCCAAGACGTATGAGAGGATCATAATACGTGTAGGAGCGTAAAAAGTGCTTCACAGAAAGAGCCAAAGTGATAGATCATTCTACTTAAAGTTGATCTACTTTACACCACAGAGAGGCTAGTATCTTTACGCCTAAGACAGGGCTAATCGATTTTTATGCCTAAAGCAGGTTGATCACTTTACTCTCGGGTCAACACCCATCATTTTACGCCCAGGACAAGCTAGCCACTTTTACGCTGGACAAAGCTGTCAAGTCTTGCATTTAATGCAAACTCTGACATGAAGATATTAATGATGGCATATATCACAGAATTCAAAGGGATTTGTTTTATACAGAGACCAATATTGTCATTTAGTATGTGGATTGAGCTACTTTACGCTCACAATATGGCTTCTTTTACGCACGAGGATTATACGAGCTTTTACACTCAACAGTTGACGTGGGCGTAAAGTCTATTTGAGCTATCTTTTACGCTCAAGGTTACTTAACAACCACTTTACGCGGGAAGTCTATGTCGGGGCTACTTTACGCCCAATCTACTGCTTTACGCTCAGAGTATATTGGACTATTTTTACGCCCTATTCTCTTCCACCAGTTTGGAACGTGGTTTGCTTACGTGGCTTTCATGCCACTCTTCTCGAAGAACGTGTGTACATACATCCTATCCTTACTGAAGTGATGGGACACACGTCAACATATACAGAGGATGACTTTGATTGTGGGTAGCGGTTGTTAGCGTAAAGACGAAACTTTTGCTGAGTTTTTACGCACCAGAGCCCAAGTCTATAAATAGACTTATTTTTCTCATCAGACAGGGACAGAGAGACAGGAGAGAATACAGAGATCAGAACTTCGAGATTTTGATTCTCCAGAGCATTCTTCTTCAACCTTTCTTTCAGAACAGAGTGAAGCAAAGCAGGAAAGCATTCGGCCTCGCCATCAGTGCCCAAGTGCATCGATACCTTTCTGGTGACTTAGTTCTTCCAAGTTGTTCTACTTCAAGCAGTGATCTTCATCATCATCATATGGTCCAAGGAATAAAGTGATCATTTACAGATCAGACTTCCATAGCAATACTTTTCCAGAATCAAATTTGTACTTCTTATACTTTTTCTCGTTTTATTTTCAAAAGCCAACTTTTGTTTGGCATTTTGTTAAGTGAAACAAAATGGCGACTCTGCTGGGGACGACCTTCTCCTCTAACGAGGAGGCGATTGCTCAATATGATGATGTTTCGGTCGGTTCGACCAAGAAGACTCTGGTTGTGCACTTCGACCAGACTGCCTATGAAGAAATGCTCCCAACTGGGGGTGGTTCTCGCCACTCCAATGTTCAAAAGTCTCGCAAAGCATGAAAAGTTTGGATTCCCAAATCCAAAGTGGTTTCTGATCTCTCTGTTGCTTCTGATGACAAGGGAATTCTTCCCACTCCTGTCGTAGAGGTTCCCGTTCGTAACGAGGCAGTCCTTACTTCAGAGTTGCACTCAAAGTGTGACGATTTATCTCCCGTTTGTAACGGTGATGATAATTAGGTTTCACGCCCACTGCGTAAGAATCAAGTTTTACGCTCAATTGGTAAGAACCAAATTTTACGCGCAGTACATAAGAATGAATCTCCCATTCGTAATAGGGCAGACTCTAAAGTTTATGCTTTTGAGTGTAAGAAACAGTCTCCCGTCAGTGACGTGGTAGGCCCAAATAAATTACGCTCCTCGCATAAAGCAAAATCTCCCGTCTGTGACGTGGTAGATAATCAATTTTTATGCTCCACGCGTAAAGGTAAGTCTCATGTCTTTGACAGTGTAGATAAAATTCATAACGATGTTTGCACATCTAATGTGAATGTACCTAAACGTGTACAGCGTAAAAATATCGTTGGTAAAGCTTCTGTCCTGCACCAACAACCTTCTTATACTGCTTTACGCAAAGTACCAAACTTACAAATTACATGCCATGAAAATGGAGTCCTTCGTGCTAAATCTCAAGATTTACGCACACAACTCCAAACGCGTAAAAATATACAGTTTGGTTCTGCGAATGCAGCCAGTAATCTTCTTTATACACAAGGGACTAAACGTTTTTCTACCCCAAATGTAATAAAGAAGAATACTCTATCTGTTCCTTCTGATTTATGTGAATTGCTAATGCAAAAATGTAAGAACAGACAATCCTCGGTAATATTCCCCCAAGAAAAACATCATTGTGAATATCACCAGGTTGTGATCAACTGTTGTTGTTCGGCTTCAAAACGGTCAGTTTTTGATCGTTTAAGTTTTAACTCGCCTCAACATCAAGCTGAAGACCAAGAACATGAGTTGTCATATGTGTCAGTCAAAATGGCATCTCATACTAATAGAGGACGACATCCAAGACGGAATATGTCCCAAACCCCAGGTCAACAACAGTTCAACAGGCTTCTTGATTCCTTTGAAGGAGTATATCAGAATACTCGATCAAGAAGACAAAGACAATTGCAGACTTCTGATTCAGAAGCTGGGGGTACTCAATCTTTTGAGTCTGATACCGATAGTGTGGATTCATACTTCTATACTAATCCCTCTATATCTTCAAGAGAGGTTGAATCCTACGCTGTTGGAGATGAACCGGAGACGTCATCTGCTAATACAGAACAACGTCTCACTGCCGTGGAGCAATTATTGAAAGACATGCGTAACATGGTGCAAAGCATGCATCAGATAATTTTGAATCAGCAAACTGCTCAACCTACAGTAATAACTCCGGTACCAGTAGCAGCACAAACTCAAGATAGTCAAGGGGCTGATATACCTTTGAATATTCAAGAGCCTGCTGTTAATCAAAATTCTGCATCTCCAGATCCCATTATTCCAGAAGATGTACCATCTCCAGTGGGGGTTACGGTACATCCAACGACTATTCAATCAAATGTGCTTCCTCAAACCAGTGAAGCCATTCAAGCAGTGCGTGAACTCAAAGCACAGTTTGAAGTTTTGAGGCACAAAAATCAGCTCCAGAGGTTAGGGATTAAGCAACCTTATCCTCCTCATTGGAATGATGTACCCTTTCTACCGAAGTTCAAGCCACAATCCATGGTTTTATTCGATGGAAAAGCATCTCCCAGTCAATATATCAATTACTTTGATATTATGACTGTATACTTACAGAAAAATGATGCTCTTCTCACTCGAGTGTTCATCGGGTGCCTGACGGGTTCAGCTTACGACTGGTATCGTAGCTTACCCGATAACTCTATTTCGTCTTTTGACGAATTCAAGGCAATGTTTCTCTCCCGCTTCTATGAAGGAGGTATGGACATGAACATGTCCTCCTTGATAGAAATCAAACAAAAGGAGCAAGAAGATACTCGGACGTTCATTGAACGTTTCCGACAGGCTACTCTAAAGATGCCTCCTGGTATGCCAGATTCAGCATTGATTGATACATGCAAGATGAATCTGCGACCATCTATTGCTGTCTTCACGGGTTCCCAATTCACAGATTGGGCTTCGTTTATCATAGCAGCAGTTTCTGCCGAGACCAATGGTAGGTTGGCTCGTGAACACGGGATGATTTTCGCTTCAGAAGATAAAGGGAAGAAAAGTAATCCTGGTAATAATCCTGGCAATCGTAATGTGAAAGGAAAAGATACTCTTATGGTCAATCTTTCCAAGAACAAAACGACGCCAAATAATCAAGAATCTTCCAGGCCAAAGGAAGAATACTCTTTTGACGAAAGTAATATCCCAGGGATATTTCAATGTCTGGTAAAAAGTGGTAAACTTCAGATTCCAGAGCCAAAAAGGCCTAATGAGGTGAATCTGACTGACAATCCCAAATATTGTATCTATCATAGATACATTAATCATCCTACCAGTGCTTGCTATGTCTTGAAAAAGAAGATCCAAGAGCTGATAAATGGTGGCGCTATCGCTTTAACCAATGATGACCATACGGTTACGACCAATATGGTTTCTTTTCAGTTCGGGGATTTTCCTCCACAGCAAGTCCCAGATAGAATTATCCCAATTTCGAAGGCGACGATGAAGATCGTGAATATCCCGCCTGCCAGAAAAGAAAATACAGGATTGCTATCGCTCACATTGAAGAATGGTGAAATCATGTGGGTACATCCTGACTTAGTACCTGAGTTGGAAAATGAAGGTAAAACTTTAAAATCCAAGAAAGGTAAGAAAGTCAAAACCTGCAACATGATTTCTCATGTTATTCCAAATCCTGATGACTTGAATCATCTATGGGATGGCCTTCCTCTAGAAGATAGACTGAAAGGACTAAACATCTGTCCTCCAAGTCTAGCTCCTCCTACCAAGCTCAAGCTTACTCATCAGCAGTGGGTAGCCATGAATAGTGTTCCTTTATACCGGACACAACAAGTCTTTGCTGCTTATGAAAAAGCTCCAACAGGGATTTCTCCTCGTATCTCGAATCCTTCTCCTCCCTTAACTACAGAGACGTCTATGCTTCACTCTCCTGTAGTTGCAGAGGTTTCTTCCTCTTCCTGTGCTGAAACACCTGTCCAAAGTTTACTACCTATCCACTTGTATAGTCAGCAATCTGTCCTTCTCATGAGGAAGATGGGTTACGACTTTCAAAAGGCAGAAGGTTTGAATTATGATAAAGGAATACGTCTTCCTTTACAAATTCAAAATTAGAATTCCACTGCTGGATTGGGTTCTGAAGTTCCTCGTAACAACCCTCACAAGAAGAAGGCTAAGAGAAGAAAGACTAAATCCTATAATATGGTACTTTCTTCTCCTGAGTCTGAAGAAGAAACTTTTGCTGGTACAAGATCTGGAAAAGAGTACCACAAAGACTATGAGGGATCCTTCAAAGAAGCAGAAGATGTAGTGGAAACTCTACCAGTTGAACCTTCTCCTGTTCCTGTTAAACCGTCTGTGATTGAAAAGGGGAAACAGAAGGCAGTACGCTTTGATATCCCATTGAAGTCTGCTTCCAGTCAGGGGGTGGTGATGAAGCCTTACAAGTTTGACATTCTAGCTCAGTTAGCCAATACTCCGGCTAGACTATCTATATTTGAACTGCTTCGCCTTTCCAGAGAAAGCAGAGAGACTTTACGCGAAGCTTTACTTCAAGCAGATTCATGCTTATCTCAACTCAAGACTCCTGATAATATACCAGTGTCATGTCCGCAATGTCATAGTGTGATGGAAGCAATTTCCAACATCACCTTTACACAAGAGGATATGCTATTGAAACACAACAAGCATGATAGGCCTCTGTGCTACACTGGATACATCGGATCTACTGAAATTGACAGGATTTACATTGATCCTGGGTCTTCAATTAGTATAATTCTTCAGAGTATGCTAAGACCCCTGAGGATTCCTACTAGTGAGCTGACTTACACTAGTACTACGATAGTCGGTTTTAACTCTGGCAAGAGCAAACCACTGGGAAAGATTCGTTTGCAGATTCAGATTGGTGATCTTCGAACTATGGTAACTTTCTATGTTATCAACTCGGACGTATCCTATAATATTCTTCTTGGAAGACCGTGGATTCATGAGCACAATATTGTGCCTTCAACTCTTCACCATTGTTTCAAGTATGTGGACTCCCAAGGAGTTGTGAAAATTGAGTTTGCTGATATTAATCCGTTCAAGGGTGTCGAAGCCTACTTCTCTGATTCAAGGCTTTATAAACAAGAGCATGTGAAAGAAATATCAGACATGGCTGAAGATCAATCATCATCTGAGGATCAGTCTATTAATGAAGATCCGCCAGAGGAGCAACCTTTGAAGATCATAGTCAAGGGACGAATCCAATCCCAACCTGTCAATGATCAACCTTTGATAATCAAAGTTAAAAGAAGAACTCAAACTTCATCTGAGGAATCAATAAATATTCCTACTAAGAGCCAAGTTCAACCTTTTATGATCAAGGTTAATAGGCGTACTTCTTGTACGAATGATCCAGAATCACCATTGATTATCAATCTTGGCAAATCTACGCAGAAGACGGATGATGGTCCACTGTTGATTAATCCGAAACGTAGCAATCAGATTGTAAATGATGTAAATATTGATCATTCTGTACTTTTTGATATCAATAAAGATTTCCTTTTCGAGTATATGGCTGTCAAGTTTATTGAGAGAATGACTTTATCTTCTGATAATCAAAGTCATCAATATAAAGACAACATAGAACCGGAAGAAATTTTATACATTGATCATAAGGAGAATTCTTTTTCTCCTCATGTCGATGTCGGACCTTATGCTCAAAAGTTCTTGACATCTTCTCCATATCTGCTTCCTGTAGCCGCTTCATCACAAGCTTGCGTAACTTTCAGACGTCACGAAGAATCCTATTTCGTGGTCCCGTCTGATAGGAAAACAAACGCCAAATTGTGTTTGGCCTGGCTAGAAATATCCCTGTTACTCAGACAAATGATCTGAAGGATAAAGATAAAGGAAGAATCCGAATTGACAAATATAGTCAACAATCTATCAAGATTATCCAGAATATGGGATATGATTTGAAGACTATGCAAGGTCTTAATCAAGGCAAGGGTAGACGACTACCATTATGCGGTGATCCTTTTTACCAGAAGACTCGTCATGGGTTGGGATATGATCCGTCCCACATGTTTAATGACGATATACAAGAAGAATTCTCTTCTAGCTCTTCGCAATCATCAGATTTGGAAGAAATTCTATTCATCGAATCTGATATGTCTCGTTCCTTATATTGTGAATCTGGGCAAATATTTTCAGTCAATATGGTTCAAGCCGATGATGAATCAGAGCCATTTGAGAATGATCCTTGGGCTCAACAGATGGATACTCAATGGGAACTTCGTTTTGAATAGCGACAGCCACCTACAGAAGATGAGGTTATCCAGATTGATGTTGGAGATGGAATTACGTCCAAACCAATATTCATCAGTAAGAATCTTTCTAAAGATGAAAAGAAAGAGCTGATAAAACTTATCAAAGATTACATTGACATCTTTATATGGAGTTATGAGGATATGCCAGGGCTAGATCCTAAAGTTGCTACTCATAAACTCAATATTTTGCCTAATGTCAAGCCTGTAAAACAACAGTAACGGCGCTTTAGACCAGATATGATGGATGCAATTGAAGCAGAAGTCAAAAAGTTGATTACATGTGGCTTTGTTCGTGAAGAACAATACCCAGATTGGGTGGCCAATATTGTTTCTGTTATGAAAAAGAACGGAAAAGTCTGAGTTTGTATAGATTACCGAGATCTTAATACGGCTTGTCCAAAGGACGAATTTCCACTTCCCATTACTGATGTCATGATAGACAATACATGCGGTTTTGAACGTATGTCTTTCATGGACGGATTCTCAGGATACAATCAGATCAAGATGCATCCAGAAAATGAGAAGCATACATCTTTTTGAACACCCCTTGGGGTTTACTGCTATACGGTTATGCCGTTTGGTCTTAAAAACGCCGGTGCCACATATCAACGGGCTATGAGCAATATCTTTCAAGAACATCTACGGAAAATAGTTGAATGCTACGTAGATGACATTGCTGTTAAAAGTCGATCAAAGAATGATCATATTCAGGACTTGAAGACAGTATTTGAATTGATGCGCCAATATCAATTGAAAATGAACCCTACTAAGTCTTTCTTAGGGGTTTCTAGTGGCAAGTTTTTAGGATTTGTCATTACCTCCCAAGGTATCCATGTTGATCTTGATAAAGTTAAAGCAATTCTTGAAATGCGTCCTCCTCGTAATCTGAAAGAACTCCGTGGCTTTCAGGGCCGTATTGCTTATATCAGAAGATTTATATCTAATCTTTCTGGGAGATGTCAACCTTTCTCCCGTCTATTAAAGAAAGGGGTATCTTTCGTCTGGGATGAAGCGTGTCAAAAAGCCTTCAATGACATTAAGCAATATCTTATAAACCCGCCTGTTCTGGTACCTCCGGTGATAGAAAGACCATTTTTGCTATATGTTCGAGCCTTGGATCATTCACTTGGCGCTCTTCTGGCACAGAAAAGTGATATGGGTCATGAACAAGCAATATATTATCTGAGCAGAATGATGGTCGGAGCTGAACACAAATATACTCCTGTGCAAAAGGAATGTCTAGCTTTGGTTTTTGCCGTCCAAAAGACAAGGCATTATGTCACTGGACAGACTATTCATGTCATCTCCAGAATAAATCCCATTCGGGTATTGATGAGAAAACCGAGCATCCTTAATTCCAGGTTAGCTACCTGGGCGATGTTGCTCACTCCTTATGACATGGTTTATGTGCCTCAAAAATCAGTGAAGGGCCAAGCATTAGCTGATTTCTTAGCTGCTCATCCTATACCTGAAACTTCGAAGTTATATGAAGACATTCCAGACGAAGTAGTGGATTGTAACATGACTTTGAAGAATGATATATGGCAATTATATTTTGATGGAGCATCACGAGTGGGACCTAAAGGTAATATTGTCTCTGGGGTAGGAACTGTCTTGGTTTCTCCTGACAAAATGGTCATATACCGTGCCTATTATCTTAATGAGCCATGCTCTAACAATGTAGCAGAATATAATGCTCTATTGATTAGTCTCCAAGTAGCAAAACAATTGGATATTGAATTCTTAGAGGCTTATGGAGATTCTCAATTGATCGTTAATCAAGTTAGAGGGACTTATGAAGTCAGAAATCCTGATCTCATCCCCTATCATCAGGTGGTAGTCGAGTTGGTCCTATCATTCAAAGGATTCTTCATTGAATTTGTACCACGTTCTCAGAATGTGGAGGCTGATGCTCTTGCCAGCTTAGCTGCAGACTTGGCTGTCCCAATCCGAAGGCAAAATACAATTACTTTGTTGGACCGAGACCTGTTCTGTGTGAAGAGTAATCTGCATATTGAACAAAGTTATGTTACAGAGGCAAGTTCCCAGCAGAAAGATTGGAGAACTCCATTCATTGATTATGCAGTTCATGGGATTTTGCCTGAAGATCCTAAAGAATCTGCATCAATTAAGAGACGATCGTTTCGATTCTATTATGATTCGTCTTTACATATGCTATATCGTCGTTCATATGACGGACTCTTGCTGCGCTGTCTCTCAGAAAGTGAAGCTAAACAAACACTACGTGAGGCTCATGATGGTGTCTGTGGTGCTCATCAACCGGGTCCAAAGTTGCAAGATCGTATTCGAAGAATGGGGTATTATTGGCCTTCTATGATAGTAGATGCTGTAGACTATGCCAGAAGATGTAAAGCATGTAAGATTTATGCTGATTTTATTCATCAGCCGTCTGAATTTCTACATCCTACAGCAGCCTCCTGGCCCTTCGAAGCTTGGGGTATGGACATCATTGGTCCTATTAACCCTCCTTCTGTCAAAGGACATCGGTTTATACTAGCTATAACCGATTACTTTTCGAAGTGGGCAGAAGCAGTTCCCCTTGCTGAAGTGAAAATATCTAATGTAATCAGCTTCATTAAACATCATGTCATTTATCGCTTCGGGATTTCTCGACGAATAATTCATGACAATGGACCACAATTTGCCAGTCAGGCATTTTATCGGTTATGTGACAAAAATTGAATTCAAAATCTGGCTTCTACAGCTTATAATCCAGCTGCTAATGGTTTAGCTGAAGCCTTCAACAAAACGATCATCAAACTTCTCAAAAAGTTTGTCGCTTCTAATAAAAGAGATTGGAATGAGAAGCTTGGAGAATGTTTATGGGCATATCGAACAACGGTCCGGACTCCTACTGGTTTTACACCATTTTCACTGGTTTATGGATGTGAAGCTGTCCTTCCATTGGAAATCCAGATCCCTTCTCTTCGAATTGCTATTGCTAATGAGCTAACTACAGAGAATAATGATCGCTTACGACTCCAAGAACTTGAAGGATTGGACGAGAAGCGTCTTCAAGCACAACAGCATATTGAGCTATATCAAGCCCGTATATCTCGAACTTTTAATCGTAAAGTCAAGGAGAGGGTATTCAAAGTTGGCGAGCTTGTATTAGCTGTTCGGAGACCAATGGTGATGACTCACAAAAGCAAAGGGAAATTCCAAGCGAAATGGGAAGGCCCGTATGTAATTGAGTCCGTGTTCTCCAATGGTGCCTATCGGTTGTCAAAACCCAATAGAGATCTACTCATGCTGCCGATCAATGGCAAATTTCTTAAGAAATACTATGTATAAAAAGAGAAGACAGAACAAAAATAAAACTTCTTTTATTATTATTTTTGTTCAAGATAAAAGATTAAGGACGAGGGCCACTCCCTTCCTTATTGAATACATTGTCAGCCAATGCATAGAAGGCATCGTTTCCTGAAGCCATAAAAATTTTACAGACGGTCAACCTCAATGCTTCTTCTTCAGGAGTTTTTCCTGGCTCTACTAAGAAATCAAAGATGTCTTGGGGTGGCTTGGGCGTAGAAGAACTGTTGTCTACTTCGGTCGGATCCGTCACTATTGGCTCAGCAGGGCATGTCTCAATGACGTCCTCAATGTTCCTGAAAACTTCATTCTTTTGCTGTACATCCTCGGAAGATATTTCCAATAGAGGAGTAAAAATAAGAATGAAATGATTACAGAGAATTCTCACCTATTTATAGAGGAGGATTACTAATGAACTGGTCTCTGAAATTGAAAACGACTTTTCATTTCTGAAAAGACTCGTCCGTTCGTGTTACCAAGTTCATCCATTTAATTATGGAATTGAATCGTCCTTTCTGTTCTCAAGAAATACGTTGATTCGTCCACCGTTTTGACGTATATGCTCACAATATCTGTCTTCTTATTCCCCAGCTACCAAGGTTTGGTTAAGCTGACTTCTTGTCTCTTGGGAGAGGGATTTTAAATCTTCTATCAATTGATTAAAAAGTGGGATTCGTTATTTATCATGTTTTCATAACCTCTGGATAAATGCTAAATCTATCTACTTATCTATCATTTTCCATTTTGACCTCTGCATAGAAATTAATCTAATTTTCTTTTGAGTTCTCACACACTGTCATGTCCATATTACCTCTGATAGTATTGTGTACTCTAAATCAGAAAAGAAGGTTTCATTATCTATCATGTCCATATTACATCCAGATAGATACAAATCATTGAGCATAGAAGAATTATCATTTCCACTCTCATATCACCATAAAAGTCTATTACATTTCTTAGACTTTTCTTTACAATGGAAATCTATTATATCTAAGATTTTCATTCTATACACACAACGATAACCTAATGGAGATCTATTTCTTCTTCGGATCTTCTTTGTCGGATTCGTTGTTGGTGTCAATTCCTTACTGTCTGAGCCCCAGTGGCAACCAGGACAGTAGGAATCAAACTCTGGTCTTCTCTCTCAGAAAAGAGGAGAACCCCAGAGTATGGCAGCCCAAAGGCGTGTTGCTGCCAATGCAACTGGTGGATTAAGGGTGGCCTCTCAAAGGAGATAGGAATGTATCCAGCATTGGGATACAATTCCTAGTTCTGCCGTGAAAGGAACTCTACTACCCGATTTCTCGGGGTAGAGTTGACTCCACCATCCAACTCTCCATGTATAAAGGCTCTTCCTACCAACAGAGGAAGACCCTTCTATCCCACGAAGAGTTCTGAGTTGTCTGATTTGTGCGTCAAAAGCGCATGAGCTCCCTGATGTTGATGTCAGAAGAACGCTCTTCACAGCGTCAAAGTCACAAATGCCAGTTCTGAAAAAACTCTTCAGCCAAGCTTCTGCAGAAAACAACGAAGAAAAAGTGTTTTAGACAGAAGTATCATCAGATGCGTATTAAACGCTAACTAAAAACAGATGGCAAGGCTTTCACGCCAGTGCTTCAACAAGGCTTTTAAGCCATTGCTTCAGCAAGGCTTTTACGCCGGTGCTTCACAAAGGCTTTTACGTCATTGCTTCAGCAAGGCTTTTACGCCGGTGCTTCGTAAAGGCTTTTACGCCATTTGCTTCAGCAAGACTTTTTACGCCGGTGCTTCGGCAAGGTTTTTTACGCCAGTGCTTCAGCAAGGCTTTACGCTCATAAAATAGCTGTTTTCAAACAAAAAAATTCGAAGACAGATATTTGCTTACGATCGGACTTACCACTTGAGTCGAATGGTTTGGCTCTAATGGTGGTTGAATCTGCGTCTAATGACTGGGCATACAAAAGAACGCCGTTGGAAAGCTTCGCTATTGTCATTTGTTGAAGAACAACATCGCAGAAAGTTATCTTCAGAGGAATGAGTACGAGAGTATATGAAACATTCTCGCATATTTATAAAGACTGAAAAAAAACTGTTGGGATAAGTCTATTTCGGGAGAAGATCCTATTTAAAGGCTCTCGTAACCACAAGACAAATACCACGTGTTGGTTTGTTTCTTGGGAATTAACAACCACATAAGCAGTCAAAAGAAGTGCATAAACAAGTACGCGTCAATAGATGAGGTTAACAGCAAAATTTTATTTATAAAGGGGAAAGTGGACCCCTATAGATAAAAGATTCGCAATACATAAAAACGTCATTTTTTCTCTCCTTCGTTGGGCTGACGAAGGGAGATACCTACTTCATGCATATTGTGAATCCCGGAGCGGCGCATCAGATTAAGAAATGCTTCGGCATCTCCTGGCCCTTCGTACACAGTTGGGGGACCACCATCAATGCGACTAAAGACTGCAGGAGTCACTCCAAAACACTCTAAAAGGTTGCACGCTCGCTCGAAATCAAGCCTGGAGCTCGAAGCCTCTTTGTTGGTAATCTCGTTCTTCGACGCCATGACAAAACAAGGATGAATGTCAAGAATAAAGAATTTGTCCTTATTTATACAAACCAAAGCAACTCTTCACATTCCTCGTTGGAAACTGCTTACTCGGGAAGATGAAGAGACATTCAAAAGTTTCGAGAAAGAAATTTATTGTGACGGTTAAGTATTGACCGACATTAATTTTCTTTTGAAAAATCATGCCGAATGTTGGATATCCCCGCTTTTACGCGGATGACTGTTGCGTATCCCGAATTTTACGCTGACTGATCAAATCTCAACTTTTACGCTTCTGTTCAAAGTGTTTCAAATTTTGGAGATATTTGAAAACTTTGAAGGGGGTCTTGTAGGAGCGTAAAAAGTGCTTCACAGAAAGAGCCAAAGTGATAGATCATTCTACTCAAAGTTGATCTACTTTACACCACATAGAGGCTAGTATCTTTACGCCTAAGACAAGGCTAATCGATTTTTACGCCTAAAGCAGGTTGATGACTTTACTCTCGGGTCAACACCCATCATTTTACGCCCAGGACAAGCAAGCCACTTTTACGCTGGACAAAGCTGTCAAGTCTTGCATTTAATGCAAACTCTGACATGAAGATATTAATGATGGCATATATCACAGAATTCAAAGGGATTTGTTTTATACAGAGACCAATATTGTCGTTTAGTATGTGGATTGAGCTACTTTACGCTCACAATATGGCTTCTTTTACGCACGAGGACTATACGAGCTTTTACGCTCAACAGTTGACGTGGGCGTAAAGTCTATTTGAGCTATCTTTTACGCTCAAGGTTACTTAACAACCACTTTACGCGGGAAGTCCATGTCGGGGCTACTTTACGCCCAATATACTGCTTTACGCTCAGAGTACATTGGGCTATTTTTACGCCCTATTCTCTTCCACCAGTTTGGAACGTAGTTTGCTTACGTGGCTTTCATGCCACTCTTCTCGAAGAACGTGTATACATGTATCCTATCCTTACTGAAGTGATGGTACACACGTCAACATATACAGAGGATGACTTTGATCGTGGGTGGCGGTTGTTAGCGTAAAGGCGGAACTTTTGCTGAGTTTTTACGCACCAGAGCCCAAGTCTATAAATAGACTTATTTTTCTCATCAGACAGGGACAGAGAGACAGGAGAGAATACAGAGATCAGAACTTCGAGAATTTGATTCTCCAGAGCATTCTTCTTCAACCTTTCTTTCGGAACAGAGTGAAGCAAAGCAGGAAAGCATTCGGCCTCGCCATCAGTGCCCAAGTACGTCGATACCTTTCTGGTGACTTAGTTCTTCCAAGTTGTTCTACTTCAAGCAGTGATCTTCATCATCATCATATGGTCCAAGGAACAAAGTGATCATTTACAGATCAGACTTCCATAGCAATACTTTCCCAGAATTAAATTTGTACTTCTTGTACTTTTTCTCGTTTTATTTTCAAAAGCCAACTTTTGTTTGGCATTTTGTTAAGTAAAACAATACGAGCTCAGGATATAGAGAAGAGTCAGCATGCTCGCTCAAAGAGGGAGTATTCTGGAACTAGCAACTTCCAGAATAACCAGAAGAGGCCCAACCACAACAATAACAACATGCCTTCTCACCACCACCCCCACCACCATCAGGTGAGGACCAATGACAGAGCGCCTCAGAAGCAGATTCCTGTCTGTGATTTCTATAAGAGGCCAGGACATCAGTCGAACATCTGTAGGAAGAGGCTAGAACACTGCCTAGTTTGTGGGTCTGCCACCCACCAAGTGAAGGACTGCCCCATGGCATTCAACCGGACTGGAACAACATCGCAGAAAGCTCTCCTACCCACTCAGCAACAACAGTTTGGGCAGCACCAACAGAAGACTGGGCGAGCTTTTGCCCTAACAGCAGATGAGCAAGAGCCAGAGCAGGAACCCACTCTGATGTCATTACAGGTTTTATTTATGTGCATTCACATCCTGCTTTAGCATTATTTGATTCGGGTGCATCACATAGTTTCATATCAACAAAATTCATCTTTGCACACCACCTAGTTACAGGATTTAGCAAGAAGATATGTAGAGTTATGACTGGTGGTGGACCCATACCCATCACTGAGACCTGTAACTGCCCTACAACAATATCTGGACACAACTTCTTAGCACCCTTACTGGTGATGCCCTTACCTAACTATGATGTAGTCCTAGGAATTGACTGGTTAAGTAAGCAGCATGCGCTGATAGATTATCACAGAGGATGTATAGTCTTCAGCCCACCTGGAGAGCCGGAGTTTAAAATCTCTCGAGCTCTGGAAGATATGGAGGGTATTACTTACTCCTCTATCACCGAAGAACCTGGACCTCCTCACCCTATCATAGCAGAATTCATGGATGTCTTCCCTGATAGCCTTCCAGGATTACCCCCAGATCGAGATGTAGAATTCACTATCGATCTAGTTCCCGGCTCTGTCCCTATTTCTCGGGGATGCTACAGAGTCAACCCTAAGGAGGCCAAGGAAATGAAGGACCAGATCAATGAGCTGAAGGCCCTTGGATTTATCAGAGACGGAGCTTCACCCTGGGGAGCACCTGTCTTATTTGTACCCAAAAAGGACGGAACTGTACGGATGTGCATCGACTACCGGGCGCTAAACAACATCACCATGAAGAACAAGTACCCTCTGCCCCAGATCGATGACCTGTTTGATCAACTCAGTGGAGCTAAGGTGTTCTCGAAGATAGACCTTCGATGTGGCTACCATCAAATCAAGGTCAGGAAGGAGGATATTCCAAAGACGGCGTTCAACACCAAATATGGTCAGTATGAATTTTTGGTCATGCTGTTTGGATTGACGAATGCCCCTGCGGTATTCATGAACCTCATGAACAAGGTTTTCCATGAATATCTGGATCAGTTTGTTATTGTCTTCATCGACGACATTCTGATCTACTCGAAGACTGAAGAAGAGCATGAAGAGCACCTAAAGAAAGTTCTGGGAACTCTATGGAAGGAGAAGCTCTACGATAAGCTATCTAAATGTGAATTCTTCTTAGACAAGGTGGATTTTTTGGGCCATTTTGTCACAGGAGAAGGAATTTCGGTGGATCCAAAGAAGATAGCTGCTATTGAGAAGTGGAGTACACCAAGTTCAGTTGCTGAAATCAGAAGTTTCCTGGGCTTAGCTGGCTACTATCGGAAGTTTGTAAAAGATTTCGCCTGGATTGCTGAGCCAATGACGAAGCTCACAAGGAATAATGAAGAATTTGTGTGGACTGAAGCTTGCCAGGCAGCATTTGAGGAACTGAAGAAGAGACTTACAACTACACTGATACTTACGCTACCCGCAGGTACCGGCGGTTTCTCAATCTACAGTGATGCTTCTGGTAAAGGATTGGATTGTGTTCTTCAACAACACGGGAAAGTAATTGCTTACGCATCTAGGAAATTACGGACTCATGAGAAGAACTATCCCACACATGATTTGGAGCTCGCAGCGGTGATATTTGCTTTGAAGCTGTGGAAGCATTACCTCTATGGAGAGAGAGTAGAAATATTTACAGACCACAAAAGTCTTAAATATGTTTTCACTCAGAAGGAGCTGAACATGCGACAGAGGCGATGGCTGGAGCTGATGAAAGATTTTGACATCGACCTGCAGTACCATCCGGATAAGGCTAATGTGGTTGCAGATGCACTTAGTCGATACCCAATGGCAATGTTTTTGACCAAGGAGCGGCATTTGCTGGAAGATATAGAGAAGCTTGAACTGGAGATTGTACTGCCTGAAGAGGAAATGAAGAAGCTGGGAAGAAAAGCTATTATACCAGGAGTTGAATCATCAATGATGAAGTTGCAAGTGCGTTCAAGTCTGATGGACAAAGTCAAGGAGACACAATTTCAAGAAGTGCACCAGTCGCAGTATTTTATACATCCATGAGCTAATAAAATGTATCGGGATATGTGTCACGACCCGCACCCGCTTTTCGGATACGAGACGTGTCCAAGTCCAGCCTACGCCGCGGTATCGGCGGTAGTACGCTGTCTAGCCCGCAATAAATAAAGTGCTCATGAATACTAACTGCTCATTCACAACAACTAAATCAACTTTACAAAATATAGAAGTTTTATATTTGAAGAAGAATGTAAGCTTTTACATTTATAGAAAACTACCATACAACTAACTAGTCTTCTATGGTTTAGCCTTCGAGTCTCTATCTCCCCCTCGTATGGTCCATAACACAAGAGTAGGCATGTCAACCTCACCTATAACAACGATTCCGTCAGGAAAGGAGCAGAGTACAACCATATTGTAATTAATGTTGTTAGTCCAAAATAAGTTAGAACAACGAGAAACAATGATGGCAAAGAGTATATAAAGAACTAGTACTAGCAAGGTATGAACGATCAAGATATGAACTAGCAAGATGGGATCTAACAAGATATAAACTGGCAAGATGTAAACTAACAAGATATGAACTAACAAGATAATGGACTAGATAAAGGAAAAAATAGGAACCACTATGTGTGTGTGAAATACCTTTTAATACACTACAACAAAAAACCCTTTTAATGACGCTCGACAAGGAGTTTTAATGACGGCTGATACATAAGCGTTATTAAGTTGAAAAATACCTTTTTTCTATGACGGTTTGGGCTAATTCTGGACTTTTTATAACGTTTATAAAACAAAGCGTTATTAATAGTTTAGAGCGGTGGCAAACTTGTAATATTTTTTAACTTCAATTTTTGACAAAATCTTTGCTATAGCACGCCTCTCCCCCAAAACATTCTGATCTTCTCCTTCTCCTCCTTTCTTCTCCCTCCTCTCCCCCAACTCCAAAACCCTAACCTAGATCCAAAATCTTCGAGGAGGGCCTCACGCTCCTCGTCGCCCTCCAGGACAAGCTTGAGGCCGTCGCGCACGCTCCTTGTCGCCCTCCGACGTCGTCGATGTCGTGGGTCCGCAACCTCCGCCGCTTCATCGGTTCCGGCGCCGGCCTCGGATCCAACGGCTGAAAATCGCTTCTCTCTTCCTATATAAATTCCCACATCCGCCTCCTTTTCCCTCACTACTCCGATAGAAAGCAAGAGCGAGCCTTATCCCCCCAAATCCCCAACCAAACCCTAGTTTTCCCTCTCCATTCGCAGGTATAAAAATCCTCACCCCCAATTTTATTTCTCGTTCGATTCAGTCGCAATAGTTCGAAAGGTTCTCTTTTGAATGTCATTTTGAAGGGTGTTTAGGGTTTAAGACTCGATTCGTTCGTGCTCTTTGGGTTCTACTGTTATCGAAGGAAGTTCGTCGGAAAGTTTGTGTTTTGAATGGATTTTGGCATTGATATCGGCCATTTTACTCCGTTTTCTGGATTATATCGTCTATTGAGAGGGGGTTTATGGTTTTAAGATTTTGGTTGGTTCGTTCACATCAGTTTCACTGCAACTGATCGACCCTTTTGGCATTGTGGCTTATAGAGGGGAAAGTCGTCGAAAAGATTGAATTTTGATGCAATTTTGTCACTAGTTTTTTTTTTTTACTAGTTTTGTCTCTAAAGCCGATAATAAAATTATAAAAAAGTTTGATAGCCTCCATTCACAATATAATCTCACTTTTGTTGGTGTTATAAAGATCGAATTTTTGGATGACATTACTGGAATTTTATATTCCATATTCATTTGAATCGTGGATCTTATATTTGGGTAATGTTTCATGTGTGACGGAACTGTTCTTGTGGTGCACAGCTTATGTCCCTTGAGGCGAGAAATTATTCTGTGCCGGCCTCACTGCACCCATCCTTTCCCCAACCATTACATTGCATGGGGATATGTGCGTCCACACATCCCCATGCACGCCAATGGTTGGTGTGGAAGGTGCACAGTGAGGCCGGCACATAGAATAATTTCTTGAGGCACCATTTAGACGTTGTAGGTTCCTCTAACTCTTGGATTCTATATTGGGTTTAAAAAATTCTGCCAATGTTGAATATTACGAGCATGACCATATACCATAACTAGTATTAACTCATGTATTTTCGTTTTTTCTTCTTCATGTATTTATAAAATGTTAAGAGTATGCCTTGAAGCATAAGCCTCATGTCACATAGGTCTCCAATGTCTGCCTTGCATTTTTTTGCTCCTACGAAGCAGTGTAGAGAAATCTGTCTTTCCGACCAATAAAGAGTGGAAATTTCTCTCTTCTTCTTGTTGAATCGAGTGAAAATTCTACCAATTAATATACGGGTGGGAGTTGTTGAGACTAGTTTTGTTTAGATATTTGAAAATATTTGTAAAAGGGAACAAATCTCTCTATTATCTGAGTTACATCTTAAAGTAGTTCAGTTTGTTATAGAATGCCATGTGACTCTTATTATTGAACTTAATTCTTTTAACCTTTTGTCACTCTTAATAATACTACTGTCACTCACTGTTTTATGGCTCGCCTTGAATGTTCTGGAGAAGAGTGTGGGTATTGGTAACATGTAAGGAAATTGCGATGAGCTATCATTTGTTAAGTTAAATGGTCTGAAAGTACAACTTATGGCAGCTTCACTTTGTTATTTCTTGTACATTCTTCTCCACAAGTGTCCAGTCCTCACAATGTTCCACCGTTGCTTTTGGTTATGACTACATACTCTGTTTTTAATTATCTTTCTATCGGATATTTTCCTTAAGCCATCATTATGTGGTTATCAGGTCTGTCATTTGTTTTATTTTGGCATCTACTATACTGCTGTTTTAGTTGGGATTTATTTTGATTTTTCTTGTGTACTCCGTTGAACAGTCTATGGCATTAGCTTTCAGTGCCATGTCTACAATCGGCTTTGTGGCTGCTTTTGGCAGCTTTGTTACCGACAAGAAAATATCAGCATCTTCTCAAAAATTGTCACAGTTCTCCTCCCTTGCATCTATATCATCTAGATCTCTTGTTGGTGCAAGTCTGAAGTTGCCTCCTCAGAGAAGATGTAACTTGAAGACCAGGGCAATGGCCAAGGAATTGTATTTTAACAAGGATGGGTCTGCCCTTAAGAAGCTGCAAGTGAGTTCTGTTCAAAGAGTCTAAACCAACACCATTTTATGTTTTTGGTTGGGATATTCATCATTATTAATTGCAATTTCTTGTTATTTCAGACAGGAGTCAACAAGCTGGCAGATCTTGTTGGTGTCACTCTTGGTCCCAAGGGCAGGAATGTTGTCTTGGAAAGCAAATATGGATCGCCAAAGATTGTCAATGACGGTGTTACAGTGGCGAGAGAGGTATAATATATTTTTATCTTGGTATAATATATTATAATTTCTAATATAAACTATACTTCATGGTCTTTTTGTTTTAATTTATCACATTTAGGTCCTGATCTTAATTTGCATTACCCTGCATGTCGACTTATAGCAAGTATAAGTCACAAGTTCGGTAGTCAGGAACAAAACTGTGAGATTACAGAGCTAGGAAATTTGGCAAAAGTTTGTGTAAGCAAACATGTAAGAAACTTGAATTAGCCATATTTTAGAAGTAGCATTAATATGAATAAGAAAAGTCTTTATGTTATATCTTAGGTTTGGACAATGAATTGATATCTCGAGCCATAATATTTATTTGTGGAAGTTGAGTGTATCATAACCAAAGAAAAGTTTGGTAGAACTGTTTAGTGCCCTGAGTATGAAACTTGGAGGAATAGGGTAGGATAGTTATATATTTTTCCTTTCCTTCCATAAATGAATCACTAGAAGATAATCAACTTTTTTTTGGCATGCTTTGTTCTCTCCCTTTTCTCTCTTATTTGAGATTGACATGATATTGTGTTTTGGTTTAGGCTACTTACTGTCATGATGAAATAGAAAGTCTTCTTCCCCCTTTCCTTAAACTTGTTCCCTGTAAATCATTTTGGCATTCTAACTAGATTATGTCTTTCCTGTGTATCCGTGCAGTTCTCCCTGATTTATCTTGGACTTGCCTATAAAAACTGTGAAGAGGACTGTAAAAGCTGTGATTTTGTATTTTTTTTTGTACTAATGACTATTCCGTCATACTATAGTTATATAATATGTGAGTCAACTGAATCACCTATTTACTGCAACTGTTTTTGGATTTATTCTATTCCTACAACACTATTTATGATTTTAGCTTCTTTCCTTTTGTGGTTATCAGACTCTTTATCTTGTAAACTTATGATCAGCTCATAAAGGCTATATGTGTCTACTTGTTTGCTGTTATGCGTTCCTTATTCGTGGAATCAAATTATTGTCTGCACAGGTGCAACAAGCAGGGCCATCTCCATTTTGTGTTGTTGCTGATGATAGTGTATTCCTAACAATACTTGTTGCATCTCTTTCAAAATCTTCAAACATCATATCAAGTTTCCCTGGTCTGCGAGAGAAAGGCACCAAATATCTACAAGCTGTGGCTGATGCTAACGGATTCTCTATGGACCAAATAAAAGTTATTGGTAAACCAACACCTTGCTTGCTTAAAGATGACATCAATCAGGGAAAGGTAGTTTACATCTTATTATCATTTTCTGTACTGAAATGTCTATTAAAGGAGACATTTTCCTTCTTTTTTCTGAGACTAAATATCTTAACCTTGAGAAAACACGGAAGAGTTGGGTCTATTAAAAGACAGCTTCTTAACCTTGAAATTAGCTAAACTCAATATTCATTTTATTGAGCTAAGATACTCATCTTCAAAGTGGTTAAAAGAAACATTCATTTAATGAAGCTAACAACTGTCACTTCCATTAACTTTGTTGCACATGATTTTGCATCTTAATGCTTTTCCATTGACTGGTGCTTCCTAGTTTCTAGTGTAACTGTTTTAGTCTCTATTTCACTGTAGAAATTGCCATCTTTATCAATCCAGATATATTAATTTGTCTATACTGTCCACTA
This sequence comes from Iris pallida, assembly GCA_029216955.1. Lineage (NCBI taxonomy): Eukaryota > Viridiplantae > Streptophyta > Magnoliopsida > Asparagales > Iridaceae > Iris > Iris pallida. The sequence goes on from JANAVB010042618.1 coordinate 33,268,107, forward strand.
CTCTGACCAATCTGACATACTGAACTATGTCCACCATTCCGACCTCTTAATCCTTCCATCACACCCTATGCCATGTAGTGACACTATTGCTGCTTCATTTAAGTTCCCTCAAACTCTATCTTGAGCTGATTAAAACTTTCTTGTAGCATATCTGATTATATAAAGACGTTCTTATTTCAATTAATACAATCAGTGGCATCATTAAACATGATGACTTAAGTGATCACTTTAACTCTCTTTCTGGTTCCAACAGTTTTTTGTGGGCCCATTCATATCCCACAAAATATGCATTTTCACTCTATTTTGGTTTTGCAGAATCCTATGCTAAAAATAACTGCAAATTCTTTGACTTTGGTAGGTTGATTTGTTGATAGGAGAACCATTCTATCATGGGAATGAAGGGATGCTTCCATGGCAAAATCTTCGGTTTTGGTTCGTAAGAGATCTAATTCATCTTTTCTTACCCATATAATTATGGCAAATTATACTCTGATCATTTTGGTGTTGAGCTTGTATGTTGACTTATTAATTCTATTTTTCTTATAGGCTGTTTTCAAGTAAACTAATATTGAGTTTTCTATTGTGTTTACTTTGTTTGGATTTTGTCCATTAACAACTCAAAATCATAATTGAAAGCCAGGTTGTGATTGTCATGAAATTTACATTGCATTTTGTAGGAACATTATGTGTTTTTTCTTCTTTTCTAGATAGTTCTAGTGATCTCACATAGGCTAGCTGTGTTGCATGAGTACGGATACGGACACGATACAGGTATGGAATATATATATATATATATATATATATATATATATATATATATGTGTGTGTGTGTGTGTGTGTGTGTGTGTGTGTGTGTGTTTCACTAGTCATGGAAAACAGTGGTTCTATGCGCTTGCATCAGTATTCAAAATACAAAACAGAAACTAAAAACTGCATTAATTGTAGTGGGCCCCTTAGCATCAGTTAAACAAATGTCAAAAAGCATGCTCTAGATATTGAACCAAATTTCCAAAAGCATGCTCCAGATATTGATTGAGAAGATGAGGTTTAAAGCATGAACCATTGATATATCTTTTTTAATGCCTTAGTCATTGAAGTTTTTGAAGATTAGCTCATAGAGCTCTCTCTATTTTCAAATTTGTAAGTTGGTGTTATCTTAATGTGTTGATAATACTTGTTATAGATGCATGGTGGAATTGTAGCTAACTAGTATTAATTTTCTTTCTCAGGTGCACATGAAGATGCAAATATTATTGCAATGGTGGGATTTGCTACACGTGATGTTGACAGTTTTGATGTGCTCAAGTTGAAGCCAAAGTAGTTACTTGTTTTGAGAATTCATTTAAGTAGTAGTTGTAAATATATGTATTTGGATACCCTATTTTGAGATAATGTAATGAAGATGGTGATATAACATTTTGATGTTTTCTTGTGAATATAGTTCAAAGTTGTTTTAAAATTGAATTGAGAAGTTTTTGGAAAGTAATATATAATGTGCAGTATTGAGTGTTATAAATGTGATGAGTTCAGTAATATGAGTGTTATAAATGTGCTGCATTGAGCCTATACATATTATCTATTCATGACGTTTTAAAATTGTTCTGAATTGTGCACTATATATTAACTATTCATAACGCTTTTATAGAAACTATTCATGACGGTTATTTTATGACGCTTTTAAAAAATATTTATAACACCCGTTTTCATAACGGTTGCTGTGGAAAAAAAAGCGTCATGGTTCGTCATTAATGACACTTTTTAGCCGTCATTAAAAGGGTTTTTTGTTGTAGTGATACGTGAATGGCTGGGCTAATACGGCATATCATTCGATGGCTATCATTCAGTAATTGGTACGGCTAACTCATACGTGGGTGTGTATGACTTAGCTATCATTCGGTAACGGTAATTGGGTTTGTTCACGTATTTACCGAGTATTTTCCCTCCCGACTCTCTAACAATCGATAACGGTCAATGATACACTAAGAAGGATATGATAACTACAGTGTCACAATCGTGTCTCAATGGAATATCAAACAATGACTCAACGGGATATCAAACAAGAAGACTATAGAGTAAACGTTATAATGAACTAAAAAATAAATACAATACTGTACTTGCCTGAATCCTTACACAAACCGTAGTCACAAGTAGAGGATGAGGGAATGTCGATCTAGAAGCTGTCAACCTATAACACATATCGCACCACAAACCGTGCATGAAAACCATAAATCAATTCTAATGTTCTAGTTCTAAATTCATGGAATAGTGGCGAGTTGGGTTACTAATCTAATAATAATTAATTCTGGAATAATTCACTTAAAAACCTAATTTAACCTAATAATAATCTGAATATAATCTAAACATGCAAGTTTGGCCATCGAAAGTCGTGTTTCTCAATTTTGGAAACCATGGCACGTAAATCGAGACGTACCGTTGACTTTCTAGTCAAACATTATGAACTCTATATTTTGAAAGTGCACCTTGGTAGATTTCAGCACCACGAGTGCGTTGGAATTGACCGTGCCACAAAATCATGCTTTGGTCAAAAGATATCGCCGTTATGGCTAATCGTGACCAAAACGGTGATCAACCGATCAATTCTGAGTTCAACAGAAAAACTAAAATACTAAATGAACGAAATAATTTCTGGGAAAAATATATGTCGTAGAGACTGTGTTAGCTTTCCGAAACTTCAAACAGTTCGTGATTTCGATTTCTGGTTCTCCCGGAAGCTCGAAAACACCGAAACGTATCAAGTTTCGGACAACCAACACTCTATGAATTTTCCAGAAATTTAGGTTCAGAAATTACATAAATAAATTATATATTCAGAAACTATACCTCAATACGCTTCCAATAAAAAAACGGCACATGAAAATGAGGTCCGAGATGACGGCAATCGCCTCGGAAAGTCAGGGAATCACCGGGTTCAAACTCCAAAAGGAGGAGGCTATAATTAATTAGGGTTTGTGAATATACAATGCATATATATAGGAGAGAGAGGCGGTTACTGTAGCAGCGCCGACAGGTGGGCCCCCCCGGGTGGATTATTGGGTAATTATTTATTTATTTCAGAAAATCATTTAAAAATCATTTTAAATCCAAATAAATCAAAATAAATTGCAGAAAAATCCAGAAAAATTCTAGAAAATTCTAGAAAATATTTATAAGTGTCTATAATATAAATAAAATATTTTAACATAAAATATCATCGTGTGACCTCGCAGTAAGTTTTCAAAGCCTATAAAATATAATTTCTATAGGTTTTAATTATATAAAAATTCCCAAAAATTCTAAAAAATTTTAAAAAAATTCTAAAATATTCTAGAAAATATTTTTAGTCATTTAGAGCCCAAATAAAAATATTTGGTCCAGAAATACTCCCGTATGACCTTACGGTAAATACTGAAAGTCCTTAAAATAATAAAACCTTAAATATTAAATACCTAAAAATATCCAAAATTTGTATAAAAATATAAATAGCTAAATAATACATATATAAGCTATCTAGAGGTCATATGACCTTAATATGGTCATATCCCTCCAACAAGCTTTGGCATGACTCATAATGGCCATAAAATTAATCATAAACAAATAAAATTAAAAAATTTGGGAAGTGGGCTTACAATATGCGTACTGTAGTGTGGTGGTACGGAATGAAGAAGGACGTATCCAGATTTGTGGCTAGATGCTTGATTTGTCAACAAGTGAAAGCTAGCAGGTAGAGACCCGTAGGACTGTTGGAGCCGTTGGACATCCCGTAGTGGAAATGGGAACACATAACGATGGATTTTATGTCTGGACTGCCTCGATCCCAAGGAGGGAAGGATGCCATTTGGGTTATTGTGGACCGACTAACAAAGTCAGCTCATTTTATCCCCTTCAAGGTTGGTCTATCCACCGAGAAGTTGGCAGCACTATACATGCAGCATATATACCAGATTCATGGAGTTCCGATAAGTATTGTATCTGACAGAGATACTAGATTTACCTCACACTTTTGAAGAGTTTGCATGACAGTTTGGAAACAAATTGAAGTTCAGCACCGCCTACCATCCCCAAACTGACGGACAATCAGAGAGAACCATCCAGACGCTAGAGGACTTGCTGAGATCTTGCGTCTTGGAATTTGGAGGGTCTTAGGAAGACCACTTGCACTTGGTAGAGTTCTCCTACAACAACAGCTACCAAGCCAGCATCGGTATGATACCGTTCGATGTACTATATGGACGTCGTTGCCGCACTCCACTTGCTTGGGACGACGTAGGAGAAAGAGTACTGCTTGGACCTGAGATGGTGACCGATGCAGTAGAGAAAGTAAAGGTGATTAGAGACAAGCTCAGGATTGCCCAAGACAGACAGAAGCATTGGGCTGATAGCAGTCGTCGACCACTGGAGTTCGAAGCAGGAGATAGTGTCTTTGTCAAGATCTCTCATACCAGAGGAACTATCAGATTTGGTAGAACAGAAAAGCTGAGCCCCAGGTACATCGGCCCATTCAAAGTTTTGAGCCGAATTGGAGAAGTAGCGTACCGATTAGCTCTACCAGCTAATCTCGAGGGTGTGCACAACGTCTTTCACGTTTCACAGCTCAGACGCTACATCCCGGATTCGAGCCACATCTTGGACCATTCGAAGCTGGAGATTGGACCTAGCCTTACAGTGCTAGAGAAGCCAGTGGCGATTCTAGACCGAGGTGAGAAGAAAACCAGGAACTCTGTGACGCCCATAGTCAGAGTTATGTGGCGACACAATTTCCCAGGCGAGTCTACCTGGGAGCGGGAAGATGAGATGCGGGAGCAGTATCCGTATCTATTTCAGACCTGAGGTAATTCCTAACCCTATCCTTTAATTTCGAGGACGAAATTTTCTAAGGAGGGAAGGTTGTGAAACCCGTAAATTTTTAATTAATTAATTTAGTGTTATATTTTTATTATAATTAGATTAAAATTATTATTTCTGGTCAAACCTGTAAATTTTAGTAGCTAATTATTATTATAATCATTATTAAATGTTAATTTAGAAAAAATCATATTTTAAAAAAAATTATTATTCCTAGAATTTTTGTGTTGGGCCTGACCCTTCCTAAACCCATCTTGAATCCATTTCGGAAAACGCAATTTAGGTTTTCCCGAAACAATTTTTGGTATTTATGTATATCATATTCTTTAGTTAAAGAAAATACTTTTATTTTCTTTAAAACAAAATTGTTATTAAACTTTCATTATATAAACTCATTTAACTTTCATTAACTTACTCTTAACACTCTCTCTCTTGTTCTGGAACAAAACTTCTTTCCCAAACGCACATGGTCGAGCCCCTTCCCCTTTCCGAACGTCCGCCGCCACCGCGACTCTTTCCTTCATCTTCCGAAAACTCTATCTTTCCCTATAAAACCCTCTCCTCTCCACCATAATTTATTCATCACACCTAAAACCCTCTTTTTCCAACCTACAAGCCCGACCCGACCGTGCCCTACTGGCGAACCCCTCGGCACGCGCCCCGACGCCACCTCCAGCGTTGCCCGAGCCCCTCTCGGCCGACCCCGGCCAGCGCCTCCCTGTCCGGCATTCCGCACAGATTTCCCGAGCCTACCGCCGCCTTTCCTCGCGACCGCACACCGCAGCCGACCGCCCAGGTCAGCCCCCGGCGCCTCTCGCTGCTGCCTTGTGCACCTCCTGTGCGTGCTGCCGTTCCCGTGCCCCGATTTGCTGTCCAGATCTGTGTTTTCCGAGGCACGTTTCCCTGTCCGCGTGTTCTGGATTTTTCTGAGATCCGCGGGTTTTCGTTTTCTCCTCTTTTTCATCTGAGAGCTCTAGCCGAGCACCCCAGGTATCTTCCGTGTCCCCGTGTCCCTCATATTGTGTTAATGATGACATGGTCTCCGATTCGTGGATTCGAATTTTCCGAATTCCCTTCGGAATGATTCTGTGGTTTTTGGATTCTGTTGTTTGTTAGTTCTGTGGTTCTCGAAAATTTCCGAGTAGAGTTTAGGATGTTCCATACGTGGTTCTGTAGCTTTTGGTTCCCGAAATTCATTTCGAATTCTTCGGTTATTTCGGAATTCATGCTGTGATGTTTAGTGTTCTGGTTTTTTCGGATGTGGTTCTGATTATTCCAATTTCGATATGGAATAGTCAGACTTGCTTCCGATTTCAAGTTCGATAGATTTGGAGTTTGAATTCTCGAATTCTCGAATTCGGGATTTAAGCTCTGTTAATTCATCTTATATATATATAAATGGTTTTGAAAAGGATTTTGGTTATGTATTGGCGTTTGGAATATTTTGGTTGTATTTTCCCAGGATTGGGTTGTCCCAATTATAGAGGAAGTGCTGCCCAAATTTTCGGTAATATATTTTTAAAGTCTTGAATAAAATTATTTTCAAATCCTAGCTAAATGCAAACGAAACCGGTCATTCCGGACGTTGAGGCATAAGCTAGAATTCAACCTGAGATTTTATGACCAAGTTTGAGACGCATTTTAATACTTTTCTTTAATTTATTATTATTTTTAGAATGGATTACCGCTGTTAGTATTTTGGTGCAGGGCTTTGGCCTACTGTTGGACCGTTCGCGGCACTCAGAGCTCACCTTTAAATTTAGTTAATTTATGTAAAAAAATTTGTAAGGACATAAGTCCAAGTTTTTTTTTCTATTTTCTGTGGAATTGTAATAGTAAGTAGTTTTTTCTTTTATTTTCTGGATTGTTGATTTGTAGGTAACGCGTAAACGGTAAACTAAATATTTATTTTTATAGAAAAATTAATAAGAGTTTTCTCACATTAAAAATAATAAGATTTCAAGTTTGTAACCTAGAAAAATTTCATGATTTCTCATTAAAAGAAAAATAACTAATTTTTTATATATATTACAAAATACGAAGTTTTGCCAAATAATTGAAAATTACGAAGTTTTCAATAAAAATGTTAACTTAATTTTCCCTCGTTAAATTAATAACTTGAATCGCATCGATAAACGTGTTTTATTTATAACAACATAAAATTTGACTAGGATCAAATTTTAGAGATTGTAACTAGCACACCTAGATCTGGTTCAATTTTGGTTCTAAGATAGAACTTCTCCAATGTAGGATTTCAAGGACGAGTCTGATTTCCTTTCCCGGAACCGACCCTTCAAAATCCAGTTATAAACAAAGGCAAGTACGGTTGTGTTTATTTTCAATTTAGTTAATAATCGTAATATTGCAAGTTTAAACCACATTGCTACACGGAACTCTATCGTAGAGTATTGATTATGGGATTGGGGGAGTAGTGTAGTGTATTACACGGGGATAAGCCGTATCGTATCACTAGGATACTATTGTACAACCCAAGCCGGTCATAAGTATTACATACTCAAATCACATTGTTTTTAATTGTAGAAAATTTCTGGAAAATATTGTTTAAGTATTTCAACTGTTTAAACTGCAAATTTCTAATTATTAGTTAAATTGTTAAATTTTCATAATTATACTTTGCTCCTTTCCTGACTGGATCTCCCACCCCCAATAGGTCCCTTTGATGAAGCTGAGCTATTGATAAATACCTACTACGACCCGGTGCTTTATCCAGCTGTGCTGCCAGAGTCCCAATCGGACGATGTTGATCTTGGGGCTGATGAGCCTACTTTCTAGAGGATGATTTTCTTTGTGTTTTGATGTTGAATAAAAAAGACAATTTTATTTTAATCCAGTTGTATTTTGGTTGGACAAAGTTTATTTTAAATATTCGAAATTCAGATGTTGTGACAAAATAGATTGTGTTGTTGTGATTACCTGCATATGGATACAACTTACTGTCGTCGTCTCAAAATGGTGCAGGCTGGGCATGATCCGATTCGACCCAACAATTTGGGACCGAGTCGTGACACTAGGTCCAATGTTAACTTGCAGTTAACTTTGAGTCAAAACAGTCAACCTTAGTCAAACAGGATAAAATCTAAGTCAAGTATCCTATTCCTAACCTTTACCTATCAAGATAACTCACTTTTAACCATTACCTACCAAGATAACCCACTTCTAACCATTACCTACCAAGATAATCCACTTCTAACCATTACCTACCCAGATAACCCACTTCTAACCATTACCTACCAAGATAACCGACTTCTAACCATTACCTACCAAGATAACCCACTTCTAACCATTACCTACCAAGATAACCCAAGTCTAACCATTACCTACCAAGATAACCCAAGTCTAACCATTACCTACCAAGATAACCCAATAACTTAGATACTAGGTAATACCCTTACCTTAGTAATATATTACCTTAGGTTAGTAGATAACTCACTAACCTATGCTAATAGATCATACTAATACTTTAGACTAGTATCTAACCATCTATCTCACGTCTATCTCAATATCCTACCAATACCTTAGTTGAAAACCAATACCTTAGTCTAGGTATATGTAACGTCCCAGTCCCAAAATATGTAGGACTAAAAACATAGACATGCCAGATGTATACATAAGAAGTACACTCCAATATATGGAAAACCTCGTATGACTACATAAGCTGTAAAATATAGTAGAACCACAATAAACTAATCTCATCCACAAAGTGAAAGAATAAAAGATATCATATAATGATAAAGAATTATCTTTATACAATATGTTGGGCAGAGACAAATCCACTACCAACAAATAAGGAGAAAATACGTGGAAAATGAAATGAGTTTGGCGAGCGAAGCGAAGACGATCCAAGCGCAATCATCCTCGAAGAAATGGAGATGGTCACGACTAAAGCTAGAACACCTGCGAAAGACAATAGCACACACCTGACGAGATAACCAGGTCCTCAGAGGGACGTAACAAGACACATAATATCATGCCAATAACTGAATAAGTAAAGCTCAACAGAAAAGTATATGTGACTACACAAATAAAGGTCCTTAACCATTCTATGTGAAAATGCATTTTGAAGACAACGTTCCACACAAGGGCTCCCGAGACTAGAAACACGACGCGTTAGCGTTTCAACCGAGGCACTAGTGGCATCTAGAGAAAAGTAAATGCACGGCCACTAGAGGAAAGTAAATGTGCAAAAGCCCCTGCACCTAATAACTGTCTTCCCCCTTCCCGTGTACTACACGTGCTGAATCAACACCACGATGTTTCTAATAACCGCTAAGTCTTCTAGACAAATCTATTAGCAGTTATTCTCTAACGCTCGTCCTATACGCACCGATGTACGGTCGGTACGCAAGTCCGAATCTATATGAGACACGTGACATCGTGGCACACAAGTGTCGGCCCATGAATGCGGCACAAACAAAGGTGGTCCCGTAACTCTAGGCCAAATGCATAAATAAAACTAAAGTATAATAATTTGCAACTACATATGGTTTTGAAAGAACAACTTATAAGAAATAAAAATATGTATGATATTGAGCAAGAAATTTAAACAGTAAAGGCAAGGTGTCTTGCCTGGTAGCGACGCCTGGTGTGCTGCGATAATCAATATGGCACAAATATGACTTTGATGTTACAACTACGCAAGACGACCTCCGATGATAGTACGGACCGTGCCATCGAGTCCGGGGCAGTCCAATTTGCTAGAGAGGATACAAGGAAGTTCGATATTTGTAAGGAAATAGGGGATAATGATCAATCATGATTAAGATTTCAATTAAGGAGAGATTAAATATTTCTAGAACTATTTATAGCATTTGAAAAATATTTCAAAATTACTTATAATATTATAAACTATATTTATAATAATTTGGAGAAATATGTTTTGAAAATCTAGTAAATTATGTTAGGCAAAATATATATTTTTTTTGTCAAAATATTCCATTGGTCAAAGTGTATCCTTAGGTAATAATATAGAAAATTCATTTAGCGTTAAAAATCTAATTTAGTCAACTATATTTTCTTCTAATAAAAATATTGTAAAATTTAGCTGCTAAATCCAATGTGTAAATTAATGCAAGGCCCAAGCCCCACGATATATATTTCGTGACAACATAATTTTTGAAATACTAATTATATATATATTTTTTAAAATGGCTATTGTAATACTAATAACTATGATGATAATATTTTATAGCCCAAACTATATTTTAGAATAATAAATATGATATAATAATTTGAAAATAAATATGCCCATATCTAAATATAATGGTTGGCTACAATTTAATAACTTGGAAACACCAAAAATAATATTACTATAATTAACAGTAATATAATAATAATAATAATAATAATAATAATATCACAAATGATAATACTACTAATAATAATAATACTAATAATATTAATAATAAAATAATAACTATAACTATCAATCCCAAAAAAAAACTATGCATTCCATTCCCCCCCCCCAAATTAGTAACAGTGGGAGAGAGTGAGAGAGAGAGAAAGGAAGAGCGGGGAGTAGGAGGCGTGCGCTCACCTGCTAGGTGACGCTGGTGGTTCGTCGGCGCTACGGGTTGGCTCATGGAGGAGGCGGCGGCAGATGTGGGATGCGGCGGCGGTACTCGACGTCGTGGCCGATGGCGCGGGCGGCTCTGGGCGAGGCGCGGCGGAGAGGGCAAATCTCAGGCGGCTGAGGCCGGCCTCGGCGGCGCGCTCGACCGTCCACGAGTGGAGGCGGGGCCGCGCTGGTTCGGATGCGGGGTTTCCTGCTGTGGCGCAGCGAAGTTGGCAACCCCTGGAACCAGCCGGCAGAGGCGAGGAGCTCGGCTCGGCTGCGGGCGCACCGTGGGCGGCTGATCGGGGCAGGGGCGGTCGCTGGATCATGGTTGGGGTCAGGTGAGTTTAGGGTTTTGTCTTCTTCTTCTTGGGTTTTCTGGTGTTGGTGGTGGTGGTATTGGGAAGTCGCCGGCCGAGGTGGTGGTGATGGCCGGGAAAAGGAATCGGCAGAGGTGGGGATATTTTGTGCTGGAGGTCGGGGACGGAGGTGACTGGGATGGTGGTTTGGCGGAGATGGTGGTGGTAGCGGGTGGCTGTTGTAGTGGTGGGTGGCCGTGGTCCGGGTGGTGGACTTGGGGATTTCCGGTAGGCAATGGGGCGCTGGTCGTGGTGGCGGTCATGATGTTGGCGGGTGATGGTGATCGTGATGGTACGGGTGCTGTGGCGGTGTTGGTGACCATGCGGCCGGAGTTGGCCTGGCAAAAGGGCGATGTGGTGGTCTTCTGTTGATGGGGGCCGGTAGGGCAAGGCGGCGGTGGCTGCTGTTGTCCGGGCCAGGGACAGGGTGACGGAGCAGCGGGGACGGCCAAAATATAGGTTTAGAATTAGGTATTGGTTGTATCGTGTCGGGGATATCCGACACGACCAGGATGGGTGTTTGTGGAGAGATCATGTCCGGTATGTCGGACGCAGGATAAATGTATGTAAAAAATACTCTATTGGAAAGACCCCCGGGGTCGGACCCGAGGCCGTCACGGCTGACACGAGAGATGTTGGACACACACACAAGGCACTCATATTGGTGGATTTTGTGGAGAAATAATTTGGAGAAATAATGGATGAGTACCTCTCCTTTTATAGGAGGTGGGAATTCCCAGTTTGGATAAGGATTTTGATGATTCAAATCCCCGTTAGATAATTCATCTATTTAATTAAATCAATCCAATAATTTCAAATACAAATCTAAATCAATTTAAATATAATTAAATCACACCCTTTAGTTTAAAATCAAATAAGATAAATCAACTTTTAAATATAGATATTAATTTAACTATTTAAATAAATCCATAAAATCAAATCAAGATTTAAATTGCTACAATAATTTCAAAATATGTTTTCCAAAAATACATATAATAATAATTTCAAAAATTACATTATTATTTAAAATAAATTAATAAAATATTTATGAATTATATGTATGCACGAAGAATTTTTATTTATTATTAATAACTGTTATAAACAAAAGACTTTTTATCAATAAAATAATAACTTAGAAACTTTGGTATGGTAGCTAAAACAACTATTATATATATTATTTTAAAACTATAAAACAGAAAAATATTTTTCTAAAAATATGTACGCTCGCCCATATTCGCACTCGTCGAGCAAGTACGAAAAACAAAATTTTACGCACGATGTACAATACGACTACGCGACGTACAATACAAAATTTTAAATCAGTACCAAATTTAATAAAAAAAATAGTAGAAATTTAGGGATTTTACATCCTACCCAACTTAAAAGAATTTCGTCCTCGAAATTAAGAATTAGTAGGGGGATGAAAAGACACAAGGGGGTTATCGGTGGGAAACAATCAATTATAAGGCTCAACAAAATATTGTCGTAAGAAGTTGCGATCTTGACCATAGAAAAATAATACGGGTATGGTCGTGGGTAACGAATGAGGGTCATGAGTTTTAAGCAACAATTAAAAAGTTAAGGGTTAAAGTTAGTCATGATAACATACAAGGAGTAATATGGTATCATGAGGATAAATGGGAGACCTAAAAGATATGTTTTGAGAGTAGGTTGAGGGCACGATTTAAGAGAGCGAATTAGGCTTACTTCTGAAATAAGCGAATTGAGGGTCATGGTAGAAAATATAGGGCCGAGAAGGAGGACGAGGAGTTTAGGATGAAGACATAGCAACATTTGGGTGGTGATGGTCATAATTGATAGGAAAACTAGAGGAAGTTCTAGCACACGCTTTTGTCCTTCTAAAATGGTTGAAGGCGAAAGCAATAAGGAGTGCAAGGACGATATTATCGATTACGAATACGTGGTTCAAAGGCGGCCGTATAGATTTCAAAAGAATCGTCAAGGCAGTCGTGGATGGAATTCTAAGGGAAAAGTTCAACTACATCCCATCCACGTAGATTGATATATGAAAAAGGCGAACCAAAGTACACTCAGTTGATCAGACCATCATGCACCGGTTCTGATTAGACCATATGTTAGTGAGCGGCCACTCAATAGCATATGCCTCGATTAAGCTTGATAAGAATTAGCTTGCAAATACTAGGCTATATTAGCATCATTAGTTTAGATAGTAAAACATAGGCACGAGGGTAGATGAAATAAGAACCAATATGAATAGTCTAAGAGTCATGAGAATCTAAGTCTTGTCTATTCCTATACTATCATTCTACGGTTTTATTGACCAAGGCTTGGTTGACCAAATGGGTTAAATTCTTCTATTCTCTATAGTCTAGATAATACTATTTATATTCTCTTTAGCGGTCAAGGGTGTGTCAGGCCGTGGGTTTTCTACCCAACTTAAAAGAATTAAGCTAAAGGTGTTTGGGACATCTAACTAGTAGGGTGAATCTCTAGCAAGCACGAAGGAAAGATAAGGATAATGATAGAAGGAATCAAGCAAGATGCAATCGATGAGTCGAACGGTAGTTCGAATATGGAATCGAGGAAAGAGGTCAAGCATGTGGATGAGATCCTAGACTTCTAATCCTATACGCAGGCTTGCTTCGTACGGTAAAGTAACCAAACAATTTATCTTGACCTGCATGGGCCACCACAAAAACATGTAACGCCCCAGTCCCAAAATACGTAGGACTAGAAACGTAGACATGCCAGCTGTATACATACGAAGTACACTCCAATATATGGAAACCTCGTATGAATACATAAGCTGTAAAATACAGTAGAACTACAACAAAGTAATCTCATCCATAAAGTGAAAGAATAAAAGATATCATATAATGATAAAGAATTGTCTTTATACAATATGTTGGGCGGAGACAAATCTACTACCAACAAATAAGGGGAAAATACATGGAAAATGAAATGAGTTTGGCGAGCGAAGCGAAGACGATCCAAGCGCAATCATCCTCGAAGAAATGAAGATGGTCACGACTAAAGCTAGAACATCTGCGAAAGACAATAGCACACACCTGGCGAGATAACCAGGTCCTCAGAGGGACGTAACAAGACACATAATATCATGCCAATAACTGAATAAGTAAATCTCAACATAAAAGTATATGTGACTACACAAATAAAGGTCCTTAACCATTCTATGTGAAAATGCATTTTGAAGACAACGTTTCACACAAGGGCTCCCGAGACTAGAAACACGGTGCGTTAGCGTTTCAACCGAGGCACTAGTGGCATCTAGAGAAAAGTAAATGCACGGCCACTAGCTCTTGGGTGAGTCACTAACGGCAGCTAGAGGAAAGTAAATGTGTGAAAGCCCCTGTGCCTAATAACTGTCTTCCCCCTCCCCATGTACTACACGTGCTGAATCCACACCACGATGTTTCTAATAACCGCTAAGTATTCTAGACAAATCTATTAGTAGTTATCCCCTAACGCTCATCCTATACGCACCGATGTACGATCGATACGCAAGTCCAAATCTATATGAGACACGTGACATCGTGGCACATAAGTGTCGGCCCATGAATGCGGCACAAACAAAGGTGGTCCCTTAACTCTAGGCCAAACGCATAAATAAAACTAAAGTATAATAATTTGCAACTACATATGGTTTTGAAAGAACAACTTATAAGAAATAAAAACATGCATGATATTGAGCAAAAAATTTAAACGGTAAAGGCAAGGTGTCTTGCCTGGTAGCGACGCCTGGTGTGCTGCGATAATCAATGTAGCACAAATATGACTTTGATGTTACAACTACGCTAGACGACCTCCGATGATAGTACGGACCGTGCCATCGAGTCCGGGGCAGTCCAAATTTTTAGAGAGGATACAAGGAAGTTCGATATTTGTAAGAAAATAGGGGATAATGATCAATCATGATTAAGATTTCAATTAATGAGAGATTAAATATTTCTAGAACTATTTATAGCATTTGAAAAATATTTCAAAATTACTTATAATATTATAAACTATATTTAGAATAATTTGGAGAAATATGTTTTGAAAATCCAGTAAATTATATTAGGCAAAATATATTTTTTTTTTTGGTCAAAATATTCCTTTGGTCAAAGTGTATCCTTAGGTAATAATATAGAAAATTCATTTAGCATTAAAAATCTAATTTAGTCAACTATATTTTCTTTTAATAAAAATATCGTAAAATTTAGCTGCTAAATCCAATGTGTAAATTAATGCAAGGCCCAAGCCCCACGATATATATTTCGTGACAACATAATTTTCGAAATACTAATTATATATATATTAAAATGGCTATTGTAATACAAATAACTATGATGATAATATTTTATAGCCCAAACTATATTTTAGAATAATAAATATGATACATTAATTTGAAAATAAATATGCCCATATCTAAATATAATGGTTGGCTACAATTTAATAACTTGGAAACACCAAAAATAATATTACTATAATTAACAGTAATATAATAATAATAATAATAATATCAGAAATGATAATACTAATAATAATAATACTACTAATAATATTAATAATAAAATAATAACTATAACTATCAATCCCAAAAAAAACTATGCATTCCTCTTTCCCCCACCAAATTAGTCACAGTGGGAGAGAGTGAGAGAGAGAGAAAGGAAGAGCGTGGAGTAGGAGGCGTGCGCTCACCTGCTAGGCAACGCTGGTGGTTCATCGGCGCTACGAGTTGGCTCATGGAGGAGGCGGCGGCAGATGTGGGATGTAGCGGCGGCGGTACTCGGCGTCGTGGCCGATGGCGCGAGCGGCTCTGGGCGAGGCGCGGCGGAGAGGGCAAATCTCAGGCGGCTGAGGCCGGCCTCGGCGGCGCCCTCGGCCGTCCACGAGTGGAGGCGGGGGCCGCACTGGTTCGGATGCGGGGTTTCCTGCGGTGGCGCAGCGAAGTTGGCAACCCTTGGAACCGGCCGGCAGAGACGAGAAGCTCGGCTCGGCGGCGGGCGCACCGTGGGCGGCTGATCGGGGCAGGGGCGGTCGCCGGATCATGGTTGGGGTCAGGTGAGTTTAGGGTTTTGTCTTCTTCTTCTTGGGTTTTCTGGTGTTGGTGGTGGTGGTGTTGGGAAGTCGCCGGCCGAGGTGGTAGCGATGGCCGGGAAAAGGAATCGGCAGAGGTGGGTATATTTTGTGCTGGAGGTCGTGGACGGAGGTGACCGGTATGGTGGTTTGGCGGAGATGGTGTTGGCAGCGGGTGGCTGTTGTGGTGGTGGGTGGCCGTGGTCCGGGTGGTGGACTTGGGGATTTCCGGTGGACAATGGGGCGCTGGTCGTGGTGGCGATCATGATGTTGGCGGGTGATGGTGATCGTGATAGTACGGGTGCTGTGGCGGTGTTAGTAACCATGCGGCCGGAGTTGGCCTGGCAAAAGGGCGATGTGGTGGTCTTCTGTTGATGGGGGCCGGTAGGGCAAGGCGGCAGAGGCTGGTGTTGTCCGGGCCAGGGACAGGGTGACGGAGCAGCGGGGACGGCCAAAATATAGGTTTAGAATTAGGTATTGGTTGTATCATGTCGGCGATGTCCGACACGACCAGGATGGGTGTTTGTGGAGAGATCATGTCCGGTATGTCGGACGCAGGATAAATGTATGTAAAAAATACTCTATTGGAAAGACCCCCGGGGTCGAACCCGAGGCCGTCACGGCTGACACGGGAGATGTTGGACACAGACACAAGGCACTCACATTGGTGGATTTTGTGGAGAAATAATGTGGAAAAATAATGGATGAGTGCATCTCCTTTTATAGGAGGTGGGAATTCCCAGTTGGATAAGGATTTGGATGATTCAAATCCCCGTTAGATAATTTATCTATTTAATTAAATCAATCCAATAATTTCAAATACAAATCTAAATCAATTTAAATATAATTAAATCACACCCTTTAGTTTAAAATCAAATAAGATAAATCAACTTTTAAATATATATATTAATTTAACTATTTAAATAAATCCATAAAATCAAATTAAGATTTAAATTGCCACAATAATTTCAAAATATATTTTCCAAAAATACATATAATAATAATTTTAAAAATTATATTATTATTTAAAATAAATTAATAAAATATTTATGAATTATATGTATGCACGAAGAATTTTATTTATTATTAATAACTGTTATAAACAAAAGACTTTTTATCAATAAAATAATAACTTGGAAACTTTGGTATGGTAGCTAAAATAACTATTATATATATTATTGTGAAACTATAAAAATAGAAAAATATTTTTCTAAAAATATGTACGTTCGCCCATATTCGCACTCGTCGAGCAAGTACGAAAAACGAAATTTTGCGCACGACGTACAATACGACTACGCGACGTACAATACAAAATTTTAAATCAGTACCAAATTTAATAAAAAATAGTAAAAATTTAGGGGTTTTACAGTATAAATACCTTAACTACCAAGATACCAATCTTAGATATCTAATATCTATCCTAAGCTACTAGCTAACCAATAACTTAGATATCTAACCTTAGTTACCTAGGTAAACCCAATACCTTACCTTGTAATAAGGTAAATCCATTACCTTAAGGTAAGGTAAACCATTACCTTGGTTGGAAACTAATACCTTAACCTCTAAAACCAATACTTTAAATATCTAGCCTCTTGTCACGACCCGCACCCTGATTAGGGGCACGAGAAGTGGGTACGTCCAGCCTACGCCGCAGAATCGGCGGTAGAACGCTGTATATAACGTCTGTAAATACCTACGACTAACAGTTAAAATGTACCTGTACAGTATATACTCTCCGAATGGAGGTGACATAGCAATACAGTCTCAATCACAGAATAAAACTAAGGTAGATAGCTCAGAGGAAAGACATATGATAGATGAAGAGTAAATAAGTCCACAGTCTAATACAAGTCCAGATATATACAACATTCCAGAGTATCAAAATAGAATATAGAAGCTACAGTCTGATAAGCTAGCTGGATCGCAGTCCAGTCAAACCTAGCTAACCTACACTACTCTGGAAGTACAAAATCTAGTGGCTCCACTATAAGGCCACGATCTAAGGCTACACCATCTGACTCGAGCCCATAATAGGTCGAGCAGTCCGCATCAGAATCATCTGTAATATATCATAACGGTATCCTGTCAGGAAAATGAGCAAGTACAAACACTAACAGCAGTTCCATGTGAATTGACAAGTTCTATAAGAGACAGTATAATGAACTACGAGACAAAGATATACGAAGACTTGGGAACCATTCGGAAGCCGAGTTACAACCCTTAAACCAAACAAGGACCGGGGTTGTAACTCTTCTCCCGAGCAGAACTTAGTCTCCAATCAAGGTACAATGTAAGGCATGTAGAGCATGTGAGTAACTGTATATCATGCATGGTGAGAAAGTACTGAATATAGAACAGAACATGATATATGACAAGAAAAGTAAATATAAAATGTGCCTCGAACATTATAGCCTAATGTGATCGGTATGGGTCAAGAATCAGGCTTCCAGCCGACCGGCTACAAGTACGTGGACTCGGCCCGGCCGGGATGGTAAGCTATGGAGCAAGTAGTAGCACAGGTCAGGCTATACCCATCGTGAGGTGAGGGTATAGCTATGATACAAGTAGTAACTCAAGGTGGGCATTGATCACACTATCTATAATATTCCCCATCCCCCGAATAGTATACGGATCCGGACATAGCACGTCATGACGCGGGATTTCCAAAGAGGGGAGCAAGTCCTCTTCAGGAATCGGCGTCAATACAAGTACGAGAATCAAGACTAAGCAAGTACCAGTATCCCAAGAAATCTAGGAATGACATCTCATGACAGGAATCCGATAATACTAGTCCGTGAACTATCGTGTCTGAGAATCAAGTAAGACACTACGACTGAATCGGATATAGCAAATATCAAGACAATGAAAACTATCAGTGAATGTACTCGCCTGCTGTCCCGAGCTGTATGGTATATCAATGCTCAGAGCGGTATCAAAAGACCTAAATATGAGATACTGTAAGTTAATTTAGGGTTAAACAAGTTTAGGAATGATTTACAATGAATGATATGCAATCTAGGTCAAACTAGGTCTCACTGAGTCACACTAAGCCCTGTCAAGTCAATCTAGGTCAAATCAAGTTATATCAAGTCAATCTAAGCCTAACCAAGTCAATCCTAGGTCAATGGTGACTAATAGTTGACTTTTGGTCAACTACAAAAGTCTAATGGAAATCGGGACTAATTTGGGTAAAGCGTTGACCCAAAGTTGACTTTTGGTCCAAAAAGTCAACCATGGTCAACCGGGGCCAAGACTAGGTCTAGACGACTATTTCTAACTATTACCAACCTCTACAACCCATATCCAAGTCCATCTTGGACTTCGAAACTCATATCTTGGCCGTAGGCCAATATCCTATTTTACCCCTAAAAAGGGTAAAATTCTAGCTTCAGCAACTATCCAGTTAGCCTACCTACGCTTGATATTTTGACCCGATCTCCCTAAGGTAGTATGATACAAGCCTATACATATAATATCTACCAAAATACCTAGGTAACATGGGCATCCAGTCCATGATACGGCCCGTTGTCAAAATCTTGAATATTTCAAGATACGGACCGATACGGTGCGACACGGGCACCCTACGACCCCGAATTCCACCCGGAAGCCTACCCGCAAAATCTAAATCACGTATTCATGCTCCACGCCAAGTTTCAACTCAATCGGATACTCCGAACTCCGTTTCGCCCTCTAACTCGGTTTTTCCCCTTTTCTATTCTAGCCTTTTTCCTATTTTTCCAACTTCTTTCAATCTTTCCTTCTAACCTCTAATTCTTTTCTAACTTCTCATTCCATAATCATTTTCTACTCTTCTCTACGATTCCAACCATATATAATACTTATATATATATATATCTATATATATATATACATAGACTAGGTAAAAAGGGGGGGGGGGTGTAAAATAGGCTAAAAGCCAAGGGGGGCTGTGTTCCTGGCAGCAGCCAGGAACTTGGACTGCTGCCTACGTGGCAGTCCAACTGCTGTCCTTGCTGCCCCTACTTCATTTCCATCTTCTTCCCTCCTATCTCCCTATATAATACACTACATATATATATATCTATATATATATATATATATATATATATATATATCTCTATACATATATATATCTATCTATATATATATATATATAACTAGATATCAATCTATAATCCATCTAGATATCTATCCCTCCCTCTAAATATATATAAACACACACACATCCATAAACACACAACCATATACACACATCCATGTATATATATAAATACACTCATATATATATATATATATATATATATATATATATATATATATATATATATATATATATATATATATATATATATATATATATTCACAAGATGATTAATCCTAATAAATCCTTAACCTATTTTTCTATGGAAAACCCACAAATTTGTGGGCAAATGAAAGAGAATCTTCCCCTCTCCATTATTGGTGAATGAACTATATGCATATGAGAATAAAATGGAGAAATAAAATCATACCTAAGAGATGTTGGAAGAGGAAGAAGAAGGAGTTGGAAAAGAAATGAGTTTGAAAGAGAGAGAGAGAGAGAGAGAGAGTAACTTAATGGAGAAGAAAGAGGAGGGGGGCTGCCTATAGGGGCCGGCCAACTTGGTTGGGTGAGGGGCACTTGTAAATTACAAGTTTGCCCCTCCCTAAGCCTAATATTAAACAATTTCCAAATTAGGTTTAGGAAGTTGCTAAAAATAAATAAAAATCATAATTAAACTAAATTACTCATGGGGAACTAGTCCAAACTCTTAAACCCTAATTTTTAGTGTGGGGGGCCCTGGTTAGCTAACAGGCTAATTACAGCTCAAGTCGAAATTCACCGGGGTCCCGAATTAACTCGGAATGCGATGAAATTCGAACCCGACTCCTATAATAATTAAATAATAATATTCATGAAATAAAATTCCCAAAAATAATAATAAAATGGAAAATTACCATTTTACCCCTAACTGGAAAAAGTGAGGGTGACAAGTCTATCCACCTTAAAAAAAATTTCGTCCTCGAAATTGAAGACAACAAGCACAGGAAATCACAAACAGAATTAAAGAAAATAAATTTATACCTCAGGGCGCGAAAAGATAAGGAAAACGCTCCCGCATGTCGTCCTCCCTCTCCCAGGTAGACTCACCTGGAGAGTGATGCCTCCACGCAACCCGAACCAAGGGTATGACCTGGTTTCGGAGCACCTTCTTCCTGCGATCCAGAATCTCTACTGGCTGTTCTGGATAGCTGAGAGTAGGTCCCACCTGTATCGCTGAATGGTCCAATACATGGCTAGGATCTGCCACGTACCGCCTCAGCTGTGATACATGAAACACGTTGTGCACTCCCTCGAGCCTGGTAGGCAAGTCCAGTCGGTAGGCTACTGCACCGATCCTCTCTAAGATGGTGAAAGGTCCGATGTAGCGCGGACTGAGCTTCCCACCGTCGCCAAAGCGAATAGTGCCACGTGTCGGGGATATCCTCAGAAATACCATGTCACCAACCTAGACACAAGACAAAAACTCAACACACAACAAACCAATAATCACAACAAACATGACAAGAATTGAAACTAACCTCGAACTCTAACGATCTCCGGTGACTATCGGCCCAATGCCGCTGCCTATCCTGAGCCATCCGGAGTCTGTCTCTAATCAATCTGACCTTCTCGGCCGCATCCACAACCATCTCCGGCCCAAGAAGCGCCCGCTCGCCAACATCGTCCCAAGACAAAGGAGTACGGCATCTCCGTCCATATAGAGCCTCAAATGGTGACATCTCTATACTGGCCTGGTAGCTGTTGTTGTAAGCAAACTCTACCAGGTGAAGATGGTCCTCCCAAGAACCCCCGAGATCTAGCACACATGTGCGAAGCATATCCTCCAGAGTCTGGATGGTCCTCTCCGACTGCCCGTCTGTCTGAGGATGATAAGCAGTACTAAACTTGAGCGAGGTGCCCAAGCTAGCCTGCAAACTCCTCCAGAAGTGGAAAGTGAATCGGCTATCCCGATCTGAAACTATGCTCACCGGAACTCCGTGTAATCTCACAATCTGACGAACATACAGCTCAGCCAGCCTCTCCGTAGACAAACCCACTTTGAAAGGCAAAAAGTGGGCCGATTTGGTCAATCTATCAACTATGACCCAAACCGCGTCCTTCCCTCCTGGCGACCGTGGAAGTCCAGATACAAAGTCCATGGTGATGTGCTCCCACTTCCACTCGAGAATGGGTAGCGGCTGTAGCAATCCACCTGGTCTCTGCCTCTCGGCCTTTACCTGCTGACACACAAGACAACGAGATACAAACTGAGCTACCTCGCGCTTCATGCCATACCACCATACGTGCTCTCTCAGGTCCCTATACATCTTGTTGGCTCCAGGATGCATAGAATACTGAGAGCGATGCGCCTCCTGAAGAACCTCCTCCCGAACCTCTCCACGCGGAACGCACAGCCTAGTACCGTGCCGCAACGACCCGTCTTCGACTACAGAGAAATCGTCAAGCAAGCTCATCCTCACCTGCTCCCTGATGCTCCTCAGGGCATCATCATCATACTGCGCTGACCTGACTCTATCCATCAGCTCAGACTGAATCTGCAAACCCCACATCTGGATCTCCATGCCCGGAATGATGACCTCGATACCCAAACTATCCAGGTCGGCCAACAAATAACGATCTGTCGTCAAGAACATAGCAACAGGATACCTGCTCAAGGCATCTGCAACTACGTTGGCCTTCCCCGGATGGTACTGCAAGGATATATCGAAGTCCTTCATCAGCTCTAACCACCGCCTCTGCCGCATGTTCAACTCCTTCTGAGTGAACACGTACTTCAAGCTCTTGTGATCTGTAAAGATCTCAACTCGCTCTCCGTACAGGTAATGCTTCCACAACTTCAAAGCAAAAATCACCGCGGCCAACTCCAGATCATGAGTAGGATAGTTCTTCTCATGAGGACGCAACTGCCTGGATGCATAGGCAATCACCTTCCCGTGCTGCTGAAGAACACACCCTAAACCCTTTCCGGAAGCATCGCTGAAGATCGAGAACCCTTCTGACCCAGATGGCAAAGTCAGGATCGGAGCTGAAGTCAACCTCCTCTTCAGCTCATCGAATGCAGCCTGACACTCATCAGTCCAGACGAACTCCACGTCCTTCCTGGTGAGTCTAGTCATCGGCTCTGCAATCCTCGAGAAGTCCTGGACAAACTTCCGGTAATAACCAGCCAAACCCAGAAAGCTCCGAACCTCGGCAACTGAACTGGGCGTAGACCAAGACTCCACTGCCGAAATCTTCCTCTGGTCTACTGAAATCCCGTGCTCGGTCACAACATGACCTAGGAACTCCACCTAGTCTAAGAAGAACTCACACTTCGAAAGCTTCCCGTAGAGTTGCTCCCTCCTCAGAGTCTCTAACACAACTCTCAAGTGCTCCTCATGCTCCTCCTGCGTCTTCGAATAGATCAAGATATCATCTATGAAGACCACCACGAACTTGTCAAGGTACTGATGGAATACCTTGTCCTGCAGCTCGTCGACTTGCTTCTTCAGCTCTATCAACTCGCTGTTGTTCACCCTATAGACATGCTGCGATATGGGCTCAGCGCCCGGCACCAAGTCTATGGAGAACTCAATGTCCCTGTCTGGCGGCATCCCCGGCAACTCCTCGGGAAAGACATCCGAGAACTCAGCAATCAACGGATGTGGCAAATCCTGCCCCGCCAACAAAGCTCCACAGAATCCAGCCTCCGGCTCCGCTGCTCCTCGAGCAAACTCGATCTCTGGCTCACCCGACGTCCTAAAAAAAACTCTGCCTCCTCTACAATCAATGCTAGCATGGTGCATGCTCAACCAATCCATACCGAGTACCATATCGTACCTCGGTAGGGGCATTACGAGCAGACACGCACTCAAGTCCCGGCCTCTCAGAGTGACTCTCCGCCCCTTGCAAATATTATTAACCAGGATAATACCTCCCCCGGTCATAATCTTGCAAGTCCTACCCATATATTCAGCAATAATATTGTGTCTCAGAGCAAAAGAAACAGACACAAAACTATGGGTCGCCCCAGAATCAAATAAGGCGAAAGCAGGAAAAGAATCTAGGAGAACATGACCTGCAACAACATCTCCCACGGGCTCTGTCTCCTCCTCTGCTGCCAAAGCGAACACCCTGCCCGCGGGTGCTCCCCTCTGGTGCTGGACAAAACGCTGCTGCTGTGTCTGGAGTGGAGGACCCCTCTGCTGAACCGCTGGTCCTCTAGCTGGCTGCACCCTGTCCTGGCCTCCCTTGGCTGCCCGAGCAGGGCAGCCCTTCAGCTGGTGGTCGGTCCCTCCGCAGAATAGGCAAGCGCCTAACCTCCTCCGGCATACGTCTCTGCTGTGCCCTGTCTTCCCGCAGAAGACACACTGCTGGGTCTGCCTCTGGCCCTGACCCTGATGCTGCTGGACACGCGCCGGTGCCTGCTGGATCTGCAACTGAGGCTGCTGCTGAAACGGCCTCTGCTGCTGCTGCTGAAAGTGGGGGCGCTTGGCCGGTCCTGCACTGGAACTCGTCCCCATAGTATCACCGCTCCTCTTCGGCTTGAGGCCGAAGTCCTCCTCTGCGATCTGTGCGTCATCAGTATCTGATCGAACGTCGCATCACGGCGACCCGAGGTACGGGTGCGCACTGCATGAGTAAGTCCCCTGCGGAACTTACGAGCCTTCTGCCCCTCATCCTGGATCATACCGGGAGCAAACCTGCTAAGACGGAAGAACTCGGCTGCATACTCGTCCACCGACGAGTTCCCCTGAACTAGACCCACGAACTGGCCCTCCAATGCTGTAAGAGCCACGTCCGGGAAGAACTTCTCCTTGAAGAGCCTCCGGAAGTTCTTCCAAGTCAGCCCTCTCACCGACGCACGAGGATCCGTGCGGTACCATGTCAGCGCAATGTCGAAGAATCGGCTGGCTGCGACTGAGACCCAAAGTGCTCTAGGAAGCTCTGCCAGCTCCATGCTCCGCTCTACATCCTCCAGCCAGTCGTCTGCGTATAGGATGCCCTCCGTGCCTGTGAAGTCCCTGGAGCTCATCTTCCTGAAGTCTAACACTGTCCCCGGCCTGGACTGCTGCTGGCTCGGCTGCTGGCCGGTAGGGCCCTGCACCGTACCCGGTGCCACTCTCTCTACTGCTGCTAGGGCAAACTGATACGAGTTCTCCATACTCTGCCTCAGCATCTCGATCTGTCGGTGTGACGCCTCCAACTGACGCTGCGACGCCTCTGCCTGGGCCCGCTGTGTCTCCATCATCTGCTGAAGGAGAAGGAATAAGTGATGTGTGTCCGTCGGTATCGGTGGTAGTGGCGGCAGTATCTCTGGAAGAACGGCCGTAACCCTCTGGGGTGGAGGTGGTAGACCTCCCTGTGCAACTGCCTGCGTCTCCGGAATGGTAGAATCACTAGGGGCAGTCTCATGAACCTCCTCCTCGGCCTGATCAGATCTCTCAGGCAAACTACTGGATCCAGTCGCCTGTGGGTGCGTCTTCGTCATCCTGGAGACGAATTGAAGCAAGGAGATCAATATGGCACATGATATGATATTATCAAAGAAGGACAGCTAATTTAATACAAGGGAAGTAATCATGATAATCAAAAGATCAGAAATTTTCTAGGTGTGATTGAGAAACTCCTATCATGTCCTAGGTCCTACGTCCTAATTGCAGGCTCGTAATTAGTACTCTAAGTCGAGCACCATTACGAGATCGCACTAATTGCGACACTGGACCTGCGTGGGCTACCACAAAAACGTGTCACGACCCGTACCCTGATTAGGGGCACGAGAAGTGGGTACGTCCAGCCTACGCCGCAGAATCGGCGGTAGAACGCTGTATATAACGTCTGTAAATACCTACGACTAACAGTTAAAATGTACCTGTACAGTATATACTCTCCGAATGGAGGTGACATAGCAATACAGTCTCAATCACAGAATAAAACTAAGGTAGATAGCTCAGAGGAAAGACATATGATAGATGAAGAGTAAATAAGTCCACAGTCTAATACAAGTCCAGATATATACAACATTCCAGAGTATCAAAATAGAATATAGAAGCTACAGTCTGATAAGCTAGCTGGATCGCAGTCCAGTCAAACCTAGCTAACCTACACTACTCTGGAAGTACAAAATCTAGTGGCTCCACTATAAGGCCACGATCTAAGGCTACACCATCTGACTCGAGCCCATAATAGGTCGAGCAGTCCGTATCAGAATCATCTGTAATATATCATAACGGTATCCTGTCAGGAAAATGAGCAAGTACAAACACTAACAGCAGTTCCATGTGAATTGACAAGTTCTATAAGAGACAGTATAATGAACTACGAGACAGATATACGAAGACTTGGGAACCATTCGGAAGCCGAGTTACAACCCTTAAACCAAATAAGGACCAGGGTTGTAACTCTTCTCCCGAGCAGAACTTAGTCTCCAATCAAGGTACAATGTAAGGCATGTAGAGCATGTGAGTAACTGTATATCATGCATGGTGAGAAAGTACTGAATATAGAACAGAACATGATATATGACAAGAAAAGTAAATATAAAATGTGCCTCGAACATTATAGCCTAATGTGATCGGTATGGGTCAAGAATCAGGCTTCCAGCCGACCGACAACAAGTACGTGGACTCGGCCCGGCCGGGATGGTAAGCTATGGAGCAAGTAGTAGCACAGGTCAGGCTATACCCATCGTGAGGTGAGGGTATAGCTATGATACAAGTAGTAACTCAAGGTGGGCATTGATCACACTATCTATAATATTCCCCATCCCCCGAATAGTATACGGATCCGGACATAGCACGTCATGACGCGGGATTTCCAAAGAGGGGAGCAAGTCCTCTTCAGGAATCGGCGTCAATACAAGTACGAGAATCAAGACTAAGCAAGTACCAGTATCCCAAGAAATCTAGGAATGACATCTCATGACAGGAATCCGATAATACTAGTCCGTGAACTATCGTGTCTGAGAATCAAGTAAGACACTACGACTGAATCGGATATAGCAAATATCAAGACAATGAAAACTATCAGTGAATGTACTCGCCTGCTGTCCCGAGCTGTATGGTATATCAATGCTCAGAGCGGTATCAGAAGACCTAAATATGAGATACTGTAAGTTAATTTAGGGTTAAACAAGTTTAGGAATGATTTACAATGAATGATATGCAATCTAGGTCAAACTAGGTCTCACTGAGTCACACTAAGCCCTGTCAAGTCAATCTAGGTCAAATCAAGTTATATCAAGTCAATCTAAGCCTAACCAAGTCAATCCTAGGTCAATGGTGACTAATAGTTGACTTTTGGTCAACTACAAAAGTCTAATGGAAATCGGGACTAATTTGGGTAAAGCGTTGACCCAAAGTTGACTTTTGGTCCAAAAAGTCAACCGTGGTCAACCGGGGCCAAGACTAGGTCTAGACGACTATTTCTAACTATTACCAACCTCTACAACCCATATCCAAGTCCATCTTGGACTTCGAAACTCATATCTTGGCCGTAGGCCAATATCCTATTTTACCCCTAAAAAGGGTAAAATTCTAGCTTCGGCAACTATCCAGTTAGCCTACCTACGCTTGATATTTTGACCCGATCTCCCTAGGATAGTATGATACTAGCCTATACATATAATATCTACCAAAATACCTAGGTAACATGGGCATCCAGTCCATGATACGGCCCGTTGTCAAAATCTTGAATATTTCAAGATACAGACCGATACGGTGCGACACGGGCACCCTACGACCCCGAATTCCACCCGGAAGCCTACCCACAAAATCTAAATCACGTATTCATGCTCCACGCCAAGTTTTAACTCAATCGGATACTCCGAACTCCGTTTCGCCCTCTAACTCGGTTTTTCCCCTTTTCTATTCTAGCCTTTTTCCTATTTTTCCAACTTCTTTCAATCTTTCCTTCTAACCTCTAATTCTTTTCTAACTTCTCATTCCATAATCATTTTCTACTCTTCTCTACGATTCCAACCATATATAATACTTATATATATATATATATATCTATATATATACATAGACTAGGTAAAAAGGGGGGGGGGTGTAAAATAGGCTAAAAGCCAAGGGGGGCTGTGTTCCTGGCAGCAGCCAGGAACTTGGACTGCTGCCTACGTGGCAGTCCAACTGCTGTCCTTGCTGCCCCTACTTCATTTCCATCTTCTTCCCTCCTATCTCCCTATATAATACACTACATATATATATATATATATATCTATATATATATATATCTCTATACATATATATATCTATCTATATATATATATATAACTAGATATCAATCTATAATCCATCTAGATATCTATCCCTCCCTCTAAATATATATAAACACACACACATCCATAAACACACAACCATATACACACATCCATGTATATATATAAATACACTCATATCTATATATATATATATATATATATATATATATATATATATATATATATATATATATATATATATATATATATATATATATATATATATATCCATATATATATATATATTCACAAGATGATTAATCCTAATAAATCCTTAACCTATTTTTCTATGGAAAACCCACAAATTTGTGGGCAAATGGAAGAGAATCTTCCCCTCTCCATTATTGGTGAATGAACTATATGCATATGAGAATAAAATGGAGAAATAAAATCATACCTAAGAGATGTTGGAAGAGGAAGAAGAAGGAGTTGGAAAAGAAATGAGTTTGAAAGAGAGAGAGAGAGAGTGTAACTTAGTGGAGAAGAAAGAGGAGGGGGGCTGCCTATAGGGGCCGGCCAACTTGGTTGGGTGAGGGGCACTTGTAAATTACAAGTTTGCCCCTCCATAAGCCTAATATTAAACAATTTCCAAATTAGGTTTAGGAAGTTGCTAAAATAAATAAAAATCATAATTAAACTAAATTACTCATGGGGAACTAGTTCAAACTCTTAAACCCTAATTTTTAGTGTGGGGGGGCCTGGTTAGCTAACAGGCTAATTACAGCTCAAGTCGAAATTCACCGGGGTCCCGAATTAACTCGGAATGCGATGAAATTCGAACCCGACTCCTATAATAATTAAATAATAATATTCATGAAATAAAATTCCCAAAAATAATAATAAAATGGAAAATTACCATTTTACCCCTAACTGGAAAAAGTGAGGGTGACACCTCTAACCATCCACCCTAAAATATTAGATAGACAATACCTTTGTATCTAATACCTTAGTATAAAGTAAATCCCCCTCTACCTTGTAGGTAAGTCTCCTTTACCTTGTAGGTAAATACATTACCTTAAGGTAATAGGCAATTACCCAAAATATTCTAAGATACCACTACGGTATCTCAAGATATCACTCTATATCCTAACTTATATCTCTAATACAAGATACTAACCAACTCTAACATATAACTTCTAACCATCTATTCTAACTTAGAAACCTAACACAACTAACATCCACTAACTAATATCTAACCATAACATATATGTATACATATTCATCTCTAACTCTAACCAACTAACATATGTCATTTCTAACTAATAATAACATAGACTAACACAACTAACTATCTAACTTATACAAGATATCACTATCTAACTTCTAAGATACATCTAACCTCTACATAGATTCTAACATAACCACTAACATACTAACATATCCATACATACAACATCTAAATCTCTCTCCACTCCAATACTAACACACACACAAACACATATACCAAATCTATCGCCTCTCTTTTAACACACCCACACACATCTATATACAAATACACTACCACTCAACCAAAACACAAATCACTCAACAAATCACACTTGCCTTAAGTTAAATAGGATGGCATGATCCTCCCAACTCTCTAACCTTCATAACACACACACTACACTACCATCTATACAACATCAAATACACACTAGCACATATCCTCTATCAATCTTACTTCTTTCTACTCACCACACACATCCTTATCTCATTCAAACACACACACTATACTAACATATATTACCTAACAACAATATATATATATATATATATATATATATATATATATATATATATATATATTTATATATATATATTTATATATATATATATATATGTACTTTATCATACCTATTTTTGACAACCTATGATACCTACATTCACATGATATCCATACAACATACGCTCATTGTTTGCAAAAACAAAAGTATAAAACTTTATTGATACAAACTGTAATAAAAATTACAAGAATTCTGGAAAAATTACAACTATAGGAATCCAATCTTGATGACGATTGCTTTATCCCTTAGACGATGTGAACTGTGAAGACGAAGCCTTTGAAGTTGAAAACAACTCTGGAAACTGAAGGCAAAAGCCTCTGAAGTTGAAGACAAAAGTCTCGGAAGAATGCAGCAGCACTTTGGCAAGAACTCCTGAACTCTCTGATTTCTGATCTCTGATCTTGATCCCCCTTGAAATGAAGACTTGAAACTCTATTTATAGAGTTCTGAAAATAACTAACTTTCAGTTATTTTGGACTGCGCAAGCTGATTTGCGCAGCAACTGGTTTGCGCAGCACCGGATTGCACAAGCAGTTATTGGATCGTGGGCCAACTATCTGGGACACATGGCATCATTTGATTGAAATGCGCATGATCATGCATAGACAGTTGCCACGTAATGAGCAGTTGATGGCATGAATGCCACATGTAATTGGTCAGTTATATTGGTAGAATATGCAAAATGAACTGCGCAGAAATGGTTTGCGCAAACCCGGATTGCGTATGAGTGGTTTGCGCAAACACGGATTGCGCTGCAACCTGTCAGCCGCCCTCGAGCACTGTACGGCATCAAAAACGAACAGCCTCCTCGTTATTCGTGTTGTCAGCTGTCAGGAAGATCTGATTTGATTCAGTCAATGATGACTTCTGCCACGTCAGCCTGCGCAGTTGGGAACATGCGCAAACCAGCTTACGCAAAGTGATGTCTGCGCAAACTGTTGTCTGCGCAACTCATCAAAATGATGAATATCTTGAATTTTTGACTTTGTTGATTGATGCAACTTGATTTTTTAGGACCTACAAGACCCCCTTCAAAGTTTTCGAAAGTTGATTGTATTCAAAATTTCGAAATACTTTGAATTTTTGAATGTTGAATCATTTTGCGCAATATGATGAGCTGTCTGCGCAAAGCGAATAGACCACAAGTTTAGGCGCAATTCGAGGCGGCCGTTTCGTTTTTTTGAAAACTATAAATAATCCTCCTCATACTTCAAAGTATTCTTTACTTGCTGTCTTCGTGCAATTGAGAGAGAATTTCTGAACTCTTTCTTCCTTTCTTCTCCGACGATTTGTCATGGCTCCACGACGATCAAATGCTGCCGCTACTGCCGCGGTGAAGGAAAAAGCTCCGACCGAGTCTTCTGACAGAGTTGCACGGCGAGCTTGCCGACACGAATCCGTACATCCTGCTCTGAGAGATAGTTGAACCGATCGAAAACCCCTTCTTAGGGTGATTCGACTCCCTTGAAACTCATCTCTTTTTAGAGATAAGTTCATATTGCGCCACCCTTTTTAGGGTTTCGGTTGCATGAACTATCAGTTCTTCATTTTTATGAAGGCTGTATTCTTGCGCAATTTGTTGATTTGTGCGGACAGGAAGTCAGCGCAAACGATTAAGTTGCACAGATATCAGCGCAAACCATTGCTTTGCGCAACTTTTATGTTGCGCAAACTAATGTTGCGCAAGTCATGTCAGCGCAATCTGAGATTGCGCAAATCATGTCAGCGCAGTCTAATGTTGCGCAAATCATGTTTTATGTTTAAAAACAAAAACTTTGTCTTGGACTAATTTTCATCTGTTTGTTGATGCAGTTGAAGTCAATGAAGATCCAGATTACGAACATTTTGTGGGAACCCTCACAGAGTCTGAATACAAAGAGGATCTGTCTCATGTCCATTACCCTCAATATGATCTGCCGGCCTCCCGTCAGGCTATATTGATTTCACAGGACAATGAAACTTTGATGTGTTTGATGAACGGACAGCCTTTAGAATCAGCTGATGCTGTAATTCACAAGAAACCTTTATTCCTATTCGGTGATGCCTTTGAGAGAGCCTCTCAGCCCAGGCCAAGGATGGAAGATAGAGTAGTTCACCAGCAAGATAGATCCTTTTTTATACCCGACATTGCTCGATGCCTTCCTTTGTCACGGTACGCTCATGCGAGCTACCCAAGGAAGATGGAATGGAATATCACTCTATTTCAGGATGCTCGGGCAGGAAAAATCTTCGTAAAGAAGGGGCCACATCATAAGGACATGTTTTATAGTTCTTCTGACAGATATAGTGTCCTACTGAGAGGCTTAAGACCTGGCTGCATTCCACCAGAAAACTCCTCCATGCTAATGCCTGTTAGGACACCAATATTCGCAAATGAGTTTGCGAAGGTTGAAGGAAAATATCCGGAGCAAGATATAAGAATGACTGGACTGGTGAATCCAGACTACAAGCGATGGAGTTATATCGCGAATTGGGTTCTGGGAAAATTCCAAGACAGACTCCAACAAATCAACCTGTATGAAGCAGTGCATGCGACTGTATATGGATTTGCTCCCAATCCTCATATGTTCTTAGCCTTAGCTGAGAGATATAACTACAGGACTGGAACTTTCATGACCCCAGGGGGAGAGATGGGCTTTGCGCTCCACGAGATGAAGTATATCTCGTTCTTGCCCATGGCAGATGCTCCGTATGAGGAGTATGTACCAACAAATGATGAGTTAAACAAGCTCAGAAAAGAGAATCCAGAGATGGTGACAGTGTTCAAAGAACTATTGTGCCATTACAAGATCTGCTCTTTATTTTACAAGAGTGCCACTGCCAATACTTGTTATTCTTCAAAGTGGCTACCATATCTGTTTCTTAATCATATAGAGGAGAAGAAAACCAAGGAGAACGATAAATGTTACCCAACCTTCTTCAAACCTTTGAGCCATACAGAGGTCAGAAAATTAATGGAACAGAGTGGTCACTTTGATAAAGAAGTGAACGATGACCATGAATATCCTCCTTTGAAGAGAGGAGATAATTTGGAAAGTTACTTGAGAATGGGCTATAGGCCCATGTCAGAAGAAGCACAATTGGCGGGATTCTTGACATACTGGCTGCGAAGGTTCGTGGTTCCCGGATCCAGTGCAGTGGATCATTTTCACCGTGGTGTCTTGTTTGCAGCTGTTAAATTGGTCTTTGGCTATAAAATGAACTTACTATCAGCAATGACCTGTAAGCTGAACGCCAGTCTCCGTTTATATGTTGACTTGATGTTGAAAGCGAAAGGAGAGAGAGAATTCCCTCGCTTAGAACTGCCATATACATATTTGTTTGGATGGTTGCTTCTTCACTATCCAACTCTAATGGATCCAAGCATGGGACCAGTTGACGGCAGTTTTCTTCGAAGGTATTCCGATAGAAAATGGAAATATACTTCCTTATCTGAATGTAGATTTATGTTGAATCTGAACAGAGGCTGGAACTTCTGCTGCGCTCCTTTCCCTACTGGGTATGATCAGATGCCCACGAATATGGTGGATTCGAAACTGCAGCCTCTAACTTGTGTCGCTTTTGAATGGTTGAAGACAATTCGACCATCTCATTTAGTCTACCGATTCGAAGAAGAGTGCTACTTAGAACCATACCTCCCAAGCCGTTTTGCTAGACAGTTTGGGTATGATCAGTTCCACGTAGGGAACGCAATTACCTGCCTCCAAGGCAAGGGTTATCTGATAGACGAAGCTAGGGCTTGGGCTTATTACAATGCCCGTGATACAAAAGCCACTTTCTCCATGCCAGCAAGGACTACTCCTCAGGGTCCTCGAATGCTTTTTACATATTCCGTGTTTTACACATCAGCGAATACTTTTGCCGAGAATTTCCATCTCGCAGATAGTTTCGCCACTGCAACAAGATTGAGAAGAGGGAGAATTGCTCCATCAATCCCTATAAATGAGGAGGCACAGGAACCGACAGATACACCTCTGGAAACTACAAGGGATATTATATTCCCCCAAGAAGTGAATGCACCACTTCGTATTTCACTGAAGGTGGGTAAATCTCCTGCGAAGAAGAGAAGAAGAGAGGAGCCTCCAACTCCTGTAGCGAAGAAGAAATTGATTCTTGATGTTTCTTCTGAAAAGGTGACTACCAGATCTCAATCCCGGCAATTGGCCGAGACTCATCAAGAAATTGCCAGTACACCAACTTTCGTGCAAAAGCGAACAGAGCCAGAAAATGTAGAGAGTCCTGTTAGGCCTCTACACAGAAAGAAAAGAGTAGTTACCAGAAGAGTCTTGGAAGAGTCTTCTTCTATACAACTCCTGACTTCAGTAGATGCTGCTGCAGGACTTTTAATGGCATCCCCCACACCCGCTTCTGGATCAGGGAGCAAAACTCTCGAGGAGAATGAACAGAGGGGAGATGTTGCCCCAAGAATTGAAGAGCCTAGAGAACATATTTTAGAGGAAGAACAAGGTGTTGTACAACCTCATTCTCCTATTGCAGATATTACTCAACCTCCTCCTACTCCCAGGACTCTTCGTGAGGAAGAAGACCGTAAAATGATTGCAGCTCTGGAGGACTGCAGTTATAGCTTGCAGGAAGATCAGGCTGCGACTAGCAGTGAAAATGCAGCAGTAGAAGAAGAAGAAGAAGAAGAAGTCGAGGATGGTTCTTCATTCGAAAATGTTGATGAGTATTTACAAGATCCTGAAAAGCAAACTGAAGAACATAGATCTCTTGATACTGCCGATGATATTTCAAATCCTAAAAAGGATATTGAAGTGGAGGACCTGCAGAAAAGGCTGTCGATGTTGAGATAGAAATATCTCCTGAAGAAGTAGCCAACGAAGGTGTGCTAAAAGAAAATCCCGCCACCGACCCTCAAGGTATAAAACGAGATTTAACAATCTTTTCTTGTTTTACAATGAACCGATAACTAATATCTTCATTTGCAGATCTTGAGACTTTGCCAATACCTCCAACGGACCTGATTATGGTACCTATACCAACAGTGGTTA
The DNA here is from genome assembly GCA_029216955.1 of Iris pallida. Taxonomy (NCBI): domain Eukaryota; kingdom Viridiplantae; phylum Streptophyta; class Magnoliopsida; order Asparagales; family Iridaceae; genus Iris; species Iris pallida. The sequence continues at coordinate 33,303,021 of JANAVB010042618.1, forward strand.
TTAGCAGTAGTCATCATTTATCTTGTGGTTCTGAGGCGGGCAGCAGTCAGGCTGTTGCAGCAGAGGCTACTTCTGTTCAACAGTATTCCATTCCAGTAAGGAATGAACTCGTTGTTAAACCAAACCAAGGTAACATTACTCTTAATTTGATCTTTTTGTTCATCAACAATCAATTAGTAAAATAATAATTTTACTTTTGCAGAAGATCAAACAGGAGGAGCAACCAGCTCTACTCTGGCTCCATTATTTAAAGAGCCTATTGTCCAACCTCAAAGAATCGAGCAACCTGTTACCCCGTCTTCATCAGGAGTAGCAGCGACTCCTGGAACTTTAGCCATCAATCAGCAGGTTATCCATTCATTTACCAAATGCTTCTTTGAATCACTGAGATCCCTTGTCCAAAAAAGATAGAGAAAGAAGGAGCTGACTTCATCATGGTTAGGAAGCCCACTTCTTTCTTGATAAGAGCCATAAGAGACCAAGGAGACGAAGCTCAGGCCACTCTCCTTGAACATATACTGGATGAACTAGAAGTCTCCATCAAGAAATATAAAGAACTTAAGAAGAAAGATGTAGACTCTTTAGTACAAGCTGAATTTGAGCGGCTGGCTCAAGCTGCTGATATGGAAAGGTTAACTCTTCAAAATCTGTTAGAAGCTCATTCAGCAAAATCAGCTGAATATAATTCTAAAATAGAATCAATTACTCTAGTGGCTGAAAGCAAAGGACGGCGACTTGCTGAGCTGAAGGCTGAAATTACTCGCCTTCAACAAGAGTTTGAAGAAAAAACTGTTAATCACCAACTGGTGATTGAACAATTTAATACATTGATTGAGGAAAGGAATGAGTATGAGACCACTCATGGTGAAGAGATCACCCGCAGGACAGTAGATATGCCCATTTTTGACGAAGAAAGCGGGATGGAGGAGGCAAGAAAGATAGTAGCGTCGACACACGAAGAAGAGCTGCAGACATTGAAGCAGCAAATTGACAATCTGATTGTCCCTCCTTCTTGATTTTGTATTTGGGTTTTGTTGCTGTAGCTGCATTTTTGTAATGTCTCATTCATTTTTTTTATATAAAGGACATTTTGTTGTGGCTCCATTATTTATTGCATATCTTATTCAGATATAAATAATAGATAGATATTTATTGACAACTTAATCGAAAACGACAAGTTGCTGATGTAGAAGATGAACGATGATGAATCGTCAATGTATATGAAAATGAGTGAACGGAAATACCGTCAAGTAACGATGAAAGAACGGGTAAATCGTCAAATGATGTTGAAATGAACGAATTAACCGTCAAATGATAATAAATAAACGGGTTAACCGTCACAATAGATGAACGGATGAACCGTCAGATATTAACGAACGGACGAACCGTCGGATGAGTGTAAATAAATGAACGGATGAACCGTCAGATGTTTAATGAACGGACGAACCGTCGGATGAATGTGATAAATGAACGGATGAACCGTCAGGTATTAATGAACGGATGAACCGTCGGATGAATGTAATGCTTCATTAATTGAGGAACTTCTGTCTATAAATATAGCAGAAATCTGACAAGAACGAACACTTCTACTCTTCAACATAAAAATGTCTTCCGGAGAAGCATCTAAGAAGGTTGAGACTGTCTCGAAGGTTCAGAAGGGTATTGAAGAACATCCTGCCAATCCAGTTCAGCCAAAGGAAGCAGAAGCAGGCGAAGGTTCGTTTGCACCCCAACCACCGCGGGACATTTTGGACTTCCTGCTCGAACCAGAAAAGACTAAAGAAGAAGAAGCCATGAGGATGGCCGCCTGCAAGTTTCTTGTAGGATCCAGCAAGGAGGTTCTCGGCTCTTTTGCTGACCGCATTTTTGAGAAGGATGGCAGTGGCCCTCGTCCCAATATAGAAAAAGATGATAGTGACCTTTAATATGTACTATCATATAATAAAATTTAAATTTTATTCATGAACTTGATTCTGTCTGATAATTTACAAATATTTACATTTATACATAATACTTCTTTAAGAATTTGCCATTGATAGGCATCATAGCAACTCCACCATCAAGTTCTGAAAGTTGATAAGCTCCGTTTGAGAAGACTTTTCTCACAACATAGGGACCTTCCCATTTCGCATCGAATTTCCCTTTGCTCATATGAGTCATAATCATAGGACGTCTGACCATTAGAACAAGTTCTCCTTGCTGAAAGGCTCTGACCTTCACTTTACGATTAAATGTCTTTGAGATGCGGGCTTGGTATAACTCAATATGCTGTTGAGCCATTAACCGCTTTTCATCCAATGCTTCCAACTCTTGAAGTCGAAGAAGGTCATTATTTTCTGTGGTAAGCTCATTGGCAATAGCAATCCTTAAAGAAGGAATTTGTAACTCCAAAGGAAGGACAGCTTCACAGCCATACACCAAAGAGAAAGGTGTAAAGCCTGTGGGATTGCGGACTGTAGTTCGATAGGCCCAAAGACATTCGCCAAGTTTCTCGCTCCAATTCCGTTTGTTAGTGGATACAAACTTCTTAAGGAGCTTAATAATGGTTTTGTTAAAGGCTTCAGCTAAACCATTAGCGGAAGGATTGTACGCCGTTGAAGCAATATTGTTAATCCGATGATCATCGCAGAATCTAGTGAACTTCTGACTAATGAATTGAGGCCCATTGTCATGAATGATTCTGCGAGGTACACCGAATCTATAGATGACATGGTGTTTAACGAAATTGATGACACTGCTAGTCTTGACTTCAGCCAGAGGTATAGCCTCCTTAGGATCTTCAGGGAGTATGTCATGTACTACGAAATCGATAAAAAGAGTTCTCCAATCGTCATCAATAACTTCGACTTCAGCAAGATTGCTAAATTCAATATTACGATTGTTCTCAATACAGAACAGTTCTCGGTTAGAAATAACCACCACCTGATGCCTTTTGACAGGGATGGCTAAGACAGCTGCAAGATTGGCCAAAGCATCAGCTTTAGTATTGCAAGCTCGTCGAACATAGTCAATGAAGAAGGCTTTGAATGATGTAGCTATATTGATTGCCGCTTCATGATAAGGCACCAGATCTTGATGACGAACTTCATAGGTTCCTCTAACCTGGTTCACAACCAGTTTAGAATCACCATAGACTTCGAGATATTCAACATTCAGTTGTTTAGCTAGCTGAAGGCCGACAAGTAAAGCATTGTATTCTGCCACATTGTTAGAACAAGGTTCATCTAAAGAGTAGGCTCTTTGGATAGTTAATCCGTCTGGAGAAACGAGAACAACTCCAACACCTGCCACTATAGCACCATTTGGTCCAATTCTTGATGCACCATCAAAGAATAAACGCCAGGTTGGAAACTCTTCGGAGATCATATTGACTTCTAATGTCTCGTCAGGAATTTCGTCATAGAGTTTAGATGTCTCAGGCACAGGATGAGCTGCTAAGAAGTCCGCCAACGCTTGACCTTTGACAGATTTCTGTGGAACATACACCATGTCATATTGAGCTAGCAGGATTGCCCATGTAGCCAACCGAGAATTAAGTGTACTCGGTTTCTTCATGAGTACTCGGAGAGGGTTAACTCGAGATATAACATGAATAGTTTGACCAATGATATAATGCCTCGTCTTTTGCACAGCAAACATGAGAGCCATGCATTCTTTCTCGACCGGACTATAACGGTGTTCAGCACCAATCATAGTTCGGCTAAGATAGTAGATAGCTTGTTCATGGCCTTCTTTATTCTTTTGGGCAAGTAAGGCACCCAATGAATGGTCCATAGCACGGACATACATCAAGAATGGAATGCCAGAGATAGGTGGCACCAAAACTGGTGGGTTCATAAGATATTGTTTGATATCGTCAAATGCTCATTGACACTCTTCAGTCCAAACAAAAGATACACCCTTCTTCATTAGTTGAGTGAATGGTCTGCAGCGTCCAGACAAGTTCGAAATGAATCACCTGATGTACGCAAGTCGGCCTTAGAATCCTCGTAGCTCTTTTAGGTTGCGTGGAGGACGCATCTCTTGGATGGCTTTGATCTTCTCGGGATCCACGTGTATACCCTTAGAGGTAATGACGAAGCCGAGAAATTTGCCACTAGAGACACCCAAGAATGACTTGGTAGGATTCATCTTGAGCTGATGTTGACGCATGAGATTAAATATTGTTCTCAAATCTTGGATGTGATCTTCTTTTAGACGACTTTTAACAGCAATATCGTCCACGTAGCATTCGACTGTTTTACGAAGATGTTCTCTGAAAATGGTACTCATAGCCCGTTGGTAGGTTGTACCCGCATTCTTGAGACCAAATGGCATCACTGTATAACAATAAACTCCTCGAGGAGTGCGGAAAGATGTATGCTTTTCATCTTCAGGATGCATTTTGATCTGATTATACCCAGAAAATCCATCCATAAAAGATATCCTTTCGAACCCACAAGTATTGTCAATCATGACGTCTGTGATAGGAAGAGGAAATTCATCTTTTGGACATGCTTCATTGAGATCTCGGAAGTCGATGCAGACTCGAACTTTTCCAGTTTTTTTCAGAAATGGGACGACATTGGCTACCCAATCAGGATGCTGCTCTTCTCGAATAAAGCCACAAGCGATGAGCTTCTTGATTTCATCATCAATTGCGTCCATCATTTCAGGCTTAAATCGCCTTTGTTGCTGTTTGACTGGTTTAGCATTAGGAAGAATATTCAGTTTGTGAGTAGCAATCTTAGGATCTAAACCTGGCATGTCTTCATAACTCCAGGCAAAGACGTCGATGTATTCTTTAATAAGAAGAATCAACTCTTGTTTGTCTGCTTCTGGAAGATTTTTGCTAATAAAAATTGGCCGAGGTGAATCTCTTTCTCCTACATCAATTTGAAGTAGTTGATCTTCAGTAGGAGGTTCACGTTGTTCAAATCGAAGTACCCATTGGTTATCCATATGTTGAGCCCAAGGATCCGTTTCCGGACTTTCTTCAACATCTTCATCACAGCCTTCTGGTAGTTCAACAGAGACCATGTTAGAAGATACAATTATACGATGGACTTCACCGATGCTGGTATCGGAATCCCATGATCTGGAATCAGAAGAGTTAGAACGTTCTTCACTATCTGACTCAGAAGCTGCTGGGGATAACAGTGGAGGAGAAGTATATCCGAGACCTTTCTTAGTCCTGTCATAATACATTTGTGATTTTCCGTTTGGAACTGTTGTACGAATGGGAGTTCGTCTACCTTTACCATAGTTAAGGCCGCTCTTGAAGTCGTAACCCATCTTTCGGAGGATGTCTTTTGATTGTTGACTATAACGATGGAACTGGGGACGTCCCGTATCGTTAACTTTGCTATCATCCGTATAGTTAATCTTTGTTTCTGGTCTTTTATATAAAAATGCTGAACTTCCACCTTTCTTTAAAGAAGGATGAATACGGTAAGAATCATCTGGATCTTCAAGCGAGACTTCTGTCTGAAGAGATTGTACGACTCTCAGTGTAATTGATTGGAAGCTATCTAACATATCCAAATAACTTTTAGTATAATAAATAACATCTATATACTGGAAAGTAGGTGCTTTTTCATTGATTTGTACATCAGTATTTACAACAGGACCTTTAATCTTAGCAGATTTGGTCAAATTGATTACAAGAGGGGGAGAAGAAGAACGTGGAGGAGGCTTGTTACGACGGAGGTCGATAACAAGTGGCTCAGAAGAGGTGAGCTCCCTTTTTTCCTTGTTGTGATTTAGATCAACAACAAGTGGCTCAGAAGGAATGAGCTGCTTTTTGTCTTTGTTACGACATAAGTCGATAACAAGTGGCTCAGAAGAGGTGAGCTCCCTTTGATTTTCATCAGCATCAACTGATTTCTTTGGAACTGGTAAGTGAATAACCAGTGGCTTGGAAGATTGAGGATGAGAAACTCGCCCCTTAACAGGTATGATAAGAGTGTCTTGAGGCATTGCTTTTTGATCTTCTTCAGTATCCATAGCCAATACTACCTTCATGAATTCATCCTTGTACATACGAGCATCGTTGCAATAAGCTTCAACACCCTTGAAAGGATAAAGGTCCGCAACTTCCTTATGAACTTGTCCTTTGTCATCAACGTATTTAAAGCATTGATGAAGAGTTGATGGAACGACATTGTGTTCATGGAGGAATGGCCTTCCTAGGAGAGCATTATAAGAACAACCATGATTGTCAATGATATAAAAGGTCACCTTTGTGCGAAGATTGCCTATTTGGAGTTTTAGACGGATCTTGCCCAAAGGTTCACTCTTTCCTTGATTAAATCCCAGAATAGTAGTGATCGTGGTTGAAAGACTATGCACTGGTATCTTCAATGCATCTAGCATTGTCTTTGGCATAATACTAAGTACAGACCCTGGATCTATCAGGATACGATCAACCTTCATTGAATCTACATATCCTGTATAATAAAGAGGACGATCATGTCTATTATCTTCCATTAGCATATCATCCTGAGTGAAGGTAATATTTGGGATCAGTTCCAAGACACTATGACTGTGATGACAAGAGACTGATTCTGATTCTGGCTTCTTGAGAAGAGTTAAGCAAGTTTCAGCCTGCATCAGAGCTTCACTTAGAGTTTCTCGTGTCTCTTTGGAAAGACGCAAGAGTTCAAAGATTGACAGCCTAGCTGGTGTATTGGCTAATTGAGCCAATATATCAAAGTTGTAAGGCTTCTCAAGCCCAGTAGGAGATGACTTCTTTAGAGGTTTGTCAAATCGAACTTGTTGCTTGCCTTTGTCAGCCGTTGTTGGCTTAGGAGGAATTGATACTACAACTGGTGAAGATGTAGAAGGGACCTCTTCAGCAGATGCGGGTTGTGCCGGAGTAGGTTCGGAAGAAGAAGCAGGATCCCTTTGACCTTCAGAATGATCTTTCAAATAAGCTTTTCCTGATCTGGTGCCTAACAGAATCTCTTCGTCAACAATGGGATCAAAAGATACCATGTTGCAGATTTTAGTTTTGCCTTTAGAACGAGTTTTCTTCTTGGAAGATATCTCAAATTCTGGAGCAAGATCAGGATGGATCCACATAATTTCACCATTGTCAAGAAACAAGGGAATAAGACCTTCATTGGATGGAAGCGGGAGATTCTCAATCTCAAGGGTTGCATTAGGAATCGGAATGACACCATGCTGTATTATCTGCGGAGGGAAATCTCCAAATTGGACTGAAACCATATTTGCCGTAACAGTCTTCTCATCTTGTTGTAAAGTGACTGCACCTGCATTGACAAGCTCTTGAATCTTACCTTTGAGCACATAGCATGCTCGAGTAGGATGTCCAATGAATCGGTGATAGACACAATACTTGGGATGATCAGTTTTATTGACTTCATCAGGTTTCTTTGGATCAGGGAGTTGAATTTTATTGCTTTTGAGTAAACACTCAAAGATACTTGCAGTGTCATTTTCGTCAAAGGAATATTCTACCTTTGGACGAGGTTCCCTCGGTGGAGGTGCAGAAGGAGTAGGAGTAGATGTAGGTGGGGCTACATTGACAGCCAAAGATTCTTTATTTTTGTTCAAGTTAATGTTCAAAGTCTCTTTCGCTTTGCGATTGTTCTGGCGATTGCCACCACCTGAATTCTGATGCTCATCGCGATCAGGGTTAGACATTTGTACCCCCAATTGTTTGAACTTGTCGGCACTTACTTCAGCAGCTTTGGCGTTGACGATGAATGAGGGCCAATCTTGGAATTGGGTTGATCCCATCCACATACTGATAATAGGCAAAAGATTTGCCTTACAAGTATCAATAGTGACAGCAGCTGGAGTCCCTGGAGGCATTTTCAAAGCTTCACGGCGGAACCGTTCAATAAAGCTCTCAGCAGTTTCATTATGTTTTTGTTTGATTTTGTTGAGAGCTGACATAGTCATATCATTAAATCCTTCATAGAACCATTCCAGAAAGATTTGTTTAAGACCTGAAAAGGATGTGATGCAACCATCGGGCAAACTTCTGTACCAGTCATATGCTACGCCGGCTAAACAACCAACGAACACTCTGGTAAGAAGAGCGTCATTTGGCTGAAGTTGAACAGTCATTACCTCAAAATGATTGATGAATTGACTCGGGGAAGTACTTCCATCGAACAGAGAAATTGTAGGGATTTTATACTTTGGGGGAAACGGGATGTCCTTCCATTCAACCGGATAGGGCTATTTAATCCCCAACCTTTGTAGATTGTCTTTCTCTTTAAATGCTTCAAATTGGGTTCGTAAGAGTTTGACAGCTTCATTGGCGTCTTCTGATGAAGAAGAAGGAGCAGGTTGAGTTGTAGTGGTAGGAGGAGGAACAGCGTTGTAAGCACTACCCCCAGCTCCTGAATGACTAGGCGTAGTTTGTACTTGCACTTGTACAGGAGGTATTTGAGGAGGCACTACCTCCAGCCCAGTATTGGCAGGTATTGAAGACGCTATGATCTCTGGACTAGTAATAGGTGCAGTTGGTGGTATAACATGCTGTGTTACAATGATGGAATGCATACTAGCAACCATCTCAGCCATAGTTTTTAATTTATCTTCGAGTGCAGCAATTCGTTGTTCCTGATTTGCGGAGGTTGAAGCATCTGGATCATCGGTGACAACATAAGCCGTCACTTCTCTTGGCACAGTGGAAGATACTGTTTGTTCAGAACTTTCACTGTATGCATCATAATCAGAAAACGAATCATCTCCTGACTGGGAAACAGGGAGATGACTTGAAGGATTTTGAGGAAGATTTCTTTGACCGATTGTATCTCGGCTTCGGGAACGGGTATGTTGAAATACTCCTTCAGAAGATTCTTGAAGTAATTCCAAATACCGTTGGCTTGGCTTACGGAGTCTACCATGCTTAGAGCATCTTTTACCCCCAGTGTCTCGGGAAGTCATGTTAACAGAAGCATACAAAACTTCGTCTTCTTCTGACATAGGTTCAAATTTAGCAAAAGTTAAACGATCGAAGACAGATCGTTTTGTCGTTTGACAACAGCATTGGATGATGACTTTATGATTACAGTGATGATCAGATGGTTGAGATGGAGATGTCGAGACATTATCCTATTTTTGTCTTAGATGTTCTCGAAGATCTACAACAGGACGAGGAAAGTTCCGAGGGATCTGTTCTTTGATAACATTTGGAACATGATTCTGATTCTTCAAATGTTTAGTCCCTTGAGTATACAGGGAAGTACTCACTTCATTGGCATAAGTGTCGGGATTTCTGACTTTGGCGATTTGTTTCTGATGATGTTTAACCTTCGGCATTGGCTGTTTGTGTTTTACCGAAGTGGGTCGATTAAGATAAGTTCTGAGGTCAGCAAATTCACCCCCAGGAGTTTCTGTTTGAGACACTAACAGTTTTTCCTGTCTGGAACGACAAATTTGGAGAGTCGGGAGGTCCTGGAATTCTGCTATCGGAGTAGGCAGAATACCTCTTTGATTAGTACAAGTACTCTTGTTATAAAGGAAAGAAGAATCCTTGTTTGCCAGAGTTCTTGAATTGATTGGAGCCGAGACACATTGAGATGGATCTTCTTCAGTAAAGACTGAAGAAGACTGAGAAAAGACTAAAGGGCCTTTTCCTTTGTTTTGAGATGAAGGGTTAGCTAAAGAGCGTTTCGCTCTGTTATCTTCCAAGTCATGAGACAAGGAAGTTTGAGAAAAGACCAATGGACCTTTTCCTTTGCTTTGAAGAGAAGGAGGAATAGTCAAAAGACTATCCTCAGTGGATTGCGCAGGGGCAATAGGGTGTTTGGAAAGAGGAGTAGAATCTCTTCTTTTATTGTGAGAAGAAGGAAATTTAGCCAAAAGGCTGTTTTTCTTGGATTGCGCAGACTTGGTTTGCGCATGGGTGGAAGGTGCACTAGTCATTTGTGCATTAGAAGCTTTGGTAGGAAGTGCATCAGGAGTTCTTGTCTTAGAGTGCTTGGGATGCACCTTAGTTACAAGAGTGCTATTTTGCGCAGGAAAAGCCACTGCCAATTGCGCCAGAGTCATAGGAGTCTTCTGTTTTGACAAGGCAGCATATGAAGTAGCCTGTGCAACAGTTGAAACAGATTGCGCAGCCTTGACTGCAACAGATTGTGCAGCAGTTGCTGAGACAGACTGTGCAACAGTTGGCACAGCAGTTTGTGCAGCAGTCTGACTAGCAGATTGTGCAGCAATTGGTACAGCATCTTTGGTGGCAAAACTGCCAGATTGTGCAGACTTGGAGATCCAAACTGAGCGCACTTTGCTCTTAGCAGAAGTGGCTACAGTACGGGGAGTGGTTTTGGAGTTGAGCATCGCCTCGTAGGCTGTCTGGTTGACCTTAACAACCAGCGTCTTCTGCGTCTTCCCGATAGACGCTACGTCACATTGAGTTGCTACTTCCTCGTCGGAGGAAAAAGTTGTCCCCAGCAGAGTCGCCATTTTGTTTGCAAAAACAAAAGTATAAAACTTTATTGATACAAACTGTAATAAAAATTACAAGAATTCTGGGAAAATTACAACTATAGGAATCCAGTCTTGATGACGATTGCTTTATCCCTTAGACGATGTGAACTGTGAAGACGAAGCCTTTGAAGTTGAAAACAACTCTGGAAACTGAAGGCAAAAGCCTCTGAAGTTGAAGACAAAAGTCTCGGAAGAATGCAGCAGCACTTTGGCAAGAACTCCTGAACTCTCTGATTTCTGATCTCTGATCTTGATCCCCCTTGAAATGAAGACTTGAAACTCTATTTATAGAGTTTTGAAAATAACTAACTTTCAGTTATTTTGGACTGCGCAAGCTGATTTGCGCAGCAACTGGTTTGCGTAGCACTGGATTGCGCAAGCAGTTATTGGATCATGGGCCAACTATCTGGGACACATGGCATCATTTGATTGAAATACGCATGATCGTGCATAGACAGTTGCCACGTGATGAGCAGTTGATGGCATGAGTGCCACATGTAATTGGTCAGTTATATTGGTAGAATATACAAAATGAACTGCGCAGAAATGGTTTGCACAAACCCGGATTGCGCATGAGTGGTTTGCGCAAACACGGATTGCGCTGCCACCTGTCAGCCGCCCTCGAGCACTGTGCGGCGTCAAAAACGAACAGCCTCCTCGTTATTCGTGTTGTCAGCTGTCAGGAAGATCTGATTTGATTCAGTCAATGATGACTTCTGCCACGTCAGCCTGCGCAGTTGGGAACATGCGCAAACCAGCTTGCGCAAAGTGATGTCTGCGCAAATTGTTGTCTGCGCAACTCATCAAAATGATGAATATCTTGAATTTTTGACTTTGTTGATTGATGCAACTTGATTTTTTAGGACCTACACTCATAGGTACACAAAATATCCATGTCGTATAGTCTCTTTTCTATTTAAAATTAATACTGTACCTATTAGACCTATTCATTAAATTCTAGGATTAAAGTATGTCATATCCCTTCATATTAGCTTTTCGAAACTTCAAACGGATCTTATTTTCGTGTTCGGAAGCTCCCAGAATCGCAAAAACACTGAAATACGTTCATCTTTTGGACAGCTGACACTCAAACAGTTTTACAAAAAGTTCTAGAATGAATTTGGCCTATTAATATATATATTTGGAAAGCTAACTTCGATACGGTTCTTCAAAAAAAATGGAAGATTAATCGGAGTCTTGAGCTAGGAGTTATGGCATTTCTAAGTTGCTCTGGCTACTAAAAACGTGGATAAAAATTATGACAAATTTGGATTGTTTTGGACAAAAGAAACACATACTAACTATATTATCTAGGATACTAACTAGATTATCTAACTCACTAACTTAACACTAACACACCCACACTCTATCACATACACACAAGACACATATCAATATATATATATATATATATACAAAAATTCCCAAATCAGTCCACATCCATAAATATAATAATATTTGATATTTTTACATAAAAATCAGACTTGTAGCCCATAATACATAGATCTAAACATTGGTATCCAAATGAGAACAAACCTAAACATTCTAACCATGGTTAATCTACTCTCTAACACATGAAAATCTGAAATTAGAAGACAAATAAGCCTATGGGGCAAAAACACAAACACATGGTGTGCCCCCTTTGGAATCTCTCCATGGGGGACAACAAACCTATCCCAAACTCCTAAAGAGGACTCAAAAGAGCCACTAAAACATTCCTAATAGTGGTTCATTCATGGTGGTGGTTCCTATGGGTTCAAAACTAACAAATATGCAAGGGAAAGATGAAATAGAGAAAGTTTAGAGAGAGATACCTATTGGAAGTTAATTCCCAATGAACAACCCAAATGACACGAATCCGACACGAACTCTTCTAGAAAATGGACACCCCTCCTTGCTCTTGGCTCCACAATTCTTGTAGCTTCCTCTCTTTGCAAGAATAAAAGAATTTGGTGGAGAAAAGAGAATATTTGAGAGATGAATCAATGGGATTTGCTCTCAAGATTGGGAAGAACACTAAAATGGGAATGGAGGCTACTTTGCAAATGAAAAGTGTAGGGCCTAAAAATCAAGTTTTGCCATGAACCCATTAACCAGTGATCAAGTTGCACCCTAAAAATTAGGTTGTACCACTGATATGAAGTTCATAGAATGAACTGCGCTGCTGAACAGGTTGCGCAATATATCAGACTGTGCCCAGTCTTATTGCGCCAAAATCTACGTGGCGTCTGTTATTTAATAGCCATCATTACCTGACAATACTGACAACCGATACCACAGTGAACGAGAAAAATTACTTCGAATCCCGTGAATTGTGCTGCTTGAGGGGAGTTGGTTGACAGCTATCTTATACACTTTGTAAGTTGCGCTTAGGCGCAATCCAGACAAAATCTTTAGTTGCGCCTAGGCGCAATCTGAATGACTTCTGCTCAAAACTGCCACGTGTCTAGGCGCGACTCAATCAGGCGTAGTTTTACTCATTGACTGAAGTTCTCACAATCTGCCAAAGTTGAGACAATTTTCATTTCTAAAGCAGGATGACGTGGCACACATGCCACTAATCTCTCAAGACGTGTCTACTATCCTGTACACGACCACGCGCATCTCAATTACATGATGCCACGCGTCTAAATACTGTTAGTATACGAATTATAACCGAATGAAAGTTGGCACAACAGGAGGTTGGCGCAACCCAGTATGGTGCAATCCAGCTTCACATACATCAGAATAACTGCTAAAACAGTTATTTCCTGAACTCTATAAATAGAGTTTCCAATCATTGTGAAAGCATCACATACATACGCACAGAGATCAAGAACTCTTGCAAAAATTGCTCCTGTATTCTCTAGAGGCTACAGTCTTCAAGTTCACATAGTCCAAAGGATAAAGTGATCGTCTTCTGATCAGATTCCTACAGTTGTACTTTCCCAGAATTCATTGTACTTTGTACTATTCTTTTACAAGTTTGGAATAATTTTTTTATTTTTTATAAACAAAATGGCGACTCTACTAGGGACTACCTTTCTCCTCCGACGAGAAGGTGACAACTCAATGTGATATTTCATCGATCGGCAAGACGCAGAAGACTCTGGTTGTTCAAGTCAACCAGACAGCCTACGAGAATATGATCAACACCAAGAGCAACAAGCGCACTATGGCTATTGCCAAGAACAGGACTGTATGGACTCCTAAGGCTCCTGCAGTTGCTGTTGTACAGGCGCAACTTGAATGCTCAGTGGCTAAGGCGCAATCCGCCTCAGTGGCTCCGACACAGCCTGCTTCTGTTGCCAGGGCACAGTCCACTCTTCCTGCTGCTCGTGTGTAGTCCATTACTTCCTTTGCTGCCAACGCATAATCTGTTCAAGTTGTGGCTACGGCATAGTCTACCCATGTCGCTGCCAAGGCACAACCAGTAGCCTATATTGCTAGGGTGCAACCAGTCGCCCATAGCACTGTGGCGCAACCCAAGCAATCAGTTGTTCAGGCACAGTCTGCTGCTCTGGCGCAACTCAAGGGAACTAGTCTTTTAGCTATTCCCTCTTCTAATTCTCAACTTCTGAACTTGGAGAATCGATGTTCTAGTGCCAATACTAGACAAAACAAAGGGAAGAGTCCTTTGACATTTCTTCAATGGGCGTAATCTGTGCCTAAAATGGTCTCACAACAGAACAAAGGGGAATGCTTCTTCGCTAACCCTCTACAAAATAAAAGAAAGCATCCGTTGGTCTTTTCTCAAACTTCCTTGGTCTATGACTCAGAGGAAGACATATCAGATTCTATTCCTTTAAACAGAGGTCTTCGGATCTCTGATATCGGAAGGAATACTGATCAAAGAGGTATCTTACCTACCCCTATGGAGTCTGGTCAAGACCGTCCCACCTTGCAAATTTCAAGATCTAAGCAAGGAAAATTGAGAGTATCACAAACAGAGACACCTGGAGCAAAATTTTCTAATTTACGCGCTTATCTCAATAGACGTCAACCAGTATCAACTTTGGTGAAACGTAAGAACCCTATGCCAAAGGCCAATCTATACCAGAAGCCAAAGTTTGAAAAGAAGGACCCAACCACTTATGCTAATGAGTTGAGTACATCTTTGTACACTCAGGGAACAAAACATCTGAAGAATAGGAGACATGTTCCTAACATCATTAAGGAATATGTTCCTCCGACTTCTTCTCGTCCTGTAGTTGTAACTGATCTCCGGCAATGTCTTACACAAAAATGGGAGATTACAGGGATGTCTCCCTCACCTCCAAATCATGCTTCAGATCGCCATTACCTTCATGAAGTCATCATCAACTGTTGTTGCCAATCGGCTCGACGATCTGTCTTCGATTGTCTGAACTATGCTCCAACTCCTGAACATATAATAGAAGACGAAGAAGATCTATTATATGCTTCTGTCAATATGACTTCTCAAGGCACTGGAGGTGGGAAACGTCAAAGACGTAATGCATTCCGTAATCCCAGTCAGCAATACTTAGATCAGATTCATACATCTAGTGAAGGTATTTTTTTAATACACTAGATCAAGAAATCGACATTTGAACCAAGGTGTCTTTAATCAAGAAATTCTCCCCATCACTCATGTAGGAGAAGACTCTTTTTTAGACTTTGATGTAGATAGTAAAAGTTCTGAACAGACTATCTCATCAATAGAAGCAAGAGAAGTGACGGCATATACCATTACGGAAGATCAAGATGCCTCTACTTCAACTAGTCAAGATCAACGAATTGTTGCATTAGAGGACAAATTGAAGACCATGGCAGAAATGGTTGCTAGCATGCACACTATAATCGTGGCTCAACATACAGTGCCACCGATTGTAAACCCTGCTATGAATCCTGAGCTTATAGCATCTTCTGTACCTGTTAATCTGGGGGTACCAACCCCTCAGGTTGCTTCTGTGCCAATTCAAGCTGATCCCAGTCAGTCTGGTGCTGGAGGTGGTAATTACCACGTTGTTTCTCCTCCTAATTCTTCTAACCAACCCATCAATTCTCAAACATCAGGGGATGCTAATTAAGTTGTGAAACTATTAAGTACTCAGTTTTAGGCCTTCAAGTAGAAGGATGGCCTACAAAGACTGGGCATAAAGCAACCGTATCCTACAGAATGGAAGGAAGTTCCATTCCCTCCTAAATACAAGCTTTCCACCATTATGTTGTTTGATGGCAGTACCTCTCTAAGTCAGTACATCAATCACTTTGAGGTGATGACTGATCAATTACAGCCAAATGATGCGCTCCTTACTAGAGTGTTCGTCCGTTGTTTAGCCGGCGCAACATATGACTGGCATCGTAGCTTGCCTGATGGAAGCATCACTTCTTTTGCTGGTTTCAAGCAAATGTTCTTGGAACGGTTTTACGAGGGAGTCAACGACATGACGATGTCTGCCCTCATTAAGATTAAACAGAGGCACAATGAATCCACGGAGAGTTTTATTGAAAGATTCTACCGAGAGGCACTCAAAATGCCTTTAGGAACTCCATCTGCTGTAACAATAGACACTTGCAAATCAAACTTGTTGCCTATTATCAGTATGTGGACTGGATCTACACAATTCCAGGATTGGCCTTCTTTCATTGTAAATGCAAAGGCGGCAGAGGCTAGTGCCAAAAAGTTCAAGCAGTTAGAAGTTCAAATGACTCATCTTAACCAAGATGAACATTCCACACCCAGAGGTAATAATCGCCAGAATAATCGCAAAAATAAAGAAACACTGGTATCAATCTCAAGGGTAAGAAGTCTTTGGCTATCAACGTCACTCAGACAACACCCACTCCATCAGAACCTCCTACTGAGGATCAACTAGTCGAGATCGATATTGGAGAGAAGGGCGTATCACGACCAATCTTCATTAGAAAAAATCTTCCAGAGGATGATAAACAAGAATTAATTTACCTTATTCGTGAATATATTGATGTCTTCACCGAGAGTTATGAAGATATGCCGGGATTAGATCCTCAAATTGCAACTCACAAGCTTAATATCTTGTCGAATGCCAAGCCGGTCAAACAACAACAACGACGATTCAAGCCTGAAATGATGGATGCAATTGATGATGAAGTCAAAAATCTTATAGCTTGCAGTTTTGTCAGAGAACAACAATATCCTGACTGGGTAGCCAACGTCGTCCCAGTCCTGAAGAAGACCGAAAAGGTTCGAGTTTGCATAGACTTTCAGGATCTCAATGATGCTTGCCCTAAAGACGAATTCCCTCTCCCAATTACTGATGTCATGATCGACAATACATGTGGATTCGAACAAATTTCTTTTATGGATGGGTTTTCTGGATATAATCAAATCCGGATGAATCCTGAAGATGAGAAACATACTTCGTTTCGTACTCCTCGTGGAGGGTACTGTTATACAGTCATACCGTTTGGTTTGAAGAACGCAGGTGCAACCAACCAGCAGGCTATGAGTACTATTTTTCACGATCATCTGCGAAAGACTGTCGAATGCTATATTGACGATATTGCTGTCGAAAGTCGTCTCAAAGAAAATCACATTCAAGATTTAAGAACTATCTTCAATCTAATGCGCCAGCATAAACTCAAAATGAACCCCACCAAGTCTTTCTTGGGTGTCTCTAGTGGTAAGTTTCTCGGCTTCGTCATTACCTCTAAGTGTATACACGTTGATCCCGAGAAGATTAAAGCGATTCAAGAGATGCGTCCTTCACGCAACCTAAAAGAGCTACGAGGATTCCAAGGTCGACTTGCGTACATCAGGCGGTTCATTTCAAATTTATCTGGACGTTGCAAACCATTTACTCAATTAATGAAGAAAGGTGTATCTTTCGTTTGGACGGAAGAATGTCAACGAGCATTTGACGACATAAAGCGATATTTAATGAGTCCACCTGTTCTTGTACCATCGATCACAGGAATACCTTTCTTAATGTATGTCCGGGCAATGGATCATTCGTTGGGAGCTTTGCTGGCTAAAAAGAACAAGGAAGGTCATGAACAAGCCATCTACTATCTTAGTCGAACGATGATTGGAGCTGAACATCGTTATAGTCCGGTGGAGAATGAATGTTTAGCCTTAATGTTTGCTGTTCAGAAGACAAGACATTACATCATAGGCCAAACTATTCATGTCATATCCCGAGTCAATCCTCTTCGAGTCTTAATGAAGAAGCCAAGTACACTCAATTCTAGGCTTGCCACATGTGCCATATTACTAGCACAATATGATATCCTCAAAATTCTGTGAAGGGCCAAGCACTTGCTGACTTTTTAACAGCTCATCCTGTCCCTGAGACATCTAAACTCTATGATGAAATTCCTGATGAAACATTGGAATCAAATATGATCTCAGAAGAATTTTCTACTTGGAGGTTGTTCTTTGATGGAGCTTCTAGAATTGGACCTCGAGGTACCCTTATGGCTGGAGTGGAAATTGTTCTCGTTTCACCCGATGGATTAGCTATTCAAAAGGATTATTCTTTAGACAAGTCGTGCTCTAACAATGTCGCAGAATACAATGCCTTGCTCATCGGACTTTAATTAGCCAAACAACTTAGATATCAAATATCTTGAAGTATATGGTGACTCTAAGCTGATTATTAATCAGGTTAGAGGCATATATGAAGTCCGACATCAAGATCTGGTACCATACCATGAAGCAGCAATCAGAATAGCTTCTTCGTTCAAAGGTTTCTTCATTGAACATGTACGTCACGCATGCAATACAGAAGCTGATGCTTTAGCTAACCTAGCTGCGGTATTGGCAGTTCCAGTTAAAAGACAACAGATGGTTGTTATCTCTAATAGACAACTATTTTGTGTCGAAAACAACCACAACATTGAATTCAGCAATCTAACTGAAGTCAATATCACTTACGAGGACTGGAGAGCACCTTTCATTGATTTTGCAGTACATGACATCTTGCCAGAAGATCCTAAGGAAGCTACAAGTATCCGTCACCGATCGCTTCGATTCTATTATAATCACACTATTAAAACTCTCTATCGAAGAACTTTTGATGGATTACTCTTGAGGTGTCTCGCTGGTGATGAAGCAAAGCAAATATTATACGAAGCTCATGATGGTGTTTATGGAGCACATCAGCCTGGTCCTAAACTACAGGATCGTATTCGACGTATGGATTACTACTGGCCCTCTATGGTATCAGATGCTATTGACTATGCAAGAAAATGTCGTGCATGTCAAATTCATGCAGATTTCATCCATCAATCACCAGAATTTCTTCATTCGACTGTTGCCTCATGGCCTTTCGAAGCTTGGGTCATGGATATAATTGGCCTTATCAATCCTCCTTCATCTAAAGGGCATTGGTTCATTTTGGCTATAACCGATTATTTTTCTAAGTGGGCAGAAGCCATACCTTTGGCTGAAGTTAAAACGAGTAGTGTCATCAACTTCATCAAACATCATGTGATATATAGATTTGGTGTCCCTCGCCAAATCATCCATGATAATGGGCCACAATTTATCAGCCAGAAGTTTAATAGGTTCTGTGATGATAACAGAATCAATAATGTCGCCTCTACGGCCTATAATCCTGTGGCTAACGGGTTGGCTGAAGCATTCAACAAGACCATTATCAAACTCCTCAAAAAGTTTGTCTCTATCAACAAACGTAATTGGAGTGATAAACTTGGAGAATGTCTATTGGCATATCGCACTACTGTCCGTAATCCCACAGGCTGCACACCTTTTTCTCTAGTATATAGATGTGAAGCTGTTCTGCCTCTGGAAATTCAGATTCCATCATTGAGAATCGCCATTACTAACGAGCTTACTATAGAAAATAATGATCGTCTTCGACTTCAGGAATTGGAGGCGCTCGACGAGAAAAGATTATTAGCTCAACAGCACATCGAACTTTATCAAGTCCAGATTTCAAAAGATTTCAATCTCAAAGTCAGAGTGCGAACATTTCAGGAAGGCGAGTTAGTCCTTACAGTCAGACGTCCTATAACTATGACACATATGAGCAAAGGCAAGTTCGAGGCAAAATGGGAAGGGCCGTATGTGGTAAACAAAGTTTTCTCAAATGGAGCCTATCAATTAACAGATATGGATGGCAAACTTGCTACGATGCCTATCAATGGCAAGTTTCTCAAGAAATATTATGTATAAAGACAAAATATACTTTATTTCAGAAACATGATGTAAATAAAAGTTTATTTTATTCATGGAATTACATAAATATTAAGGAAGGGGAGGAGGCCCTGATCCTTCATGATTAAATACATAGTTTGCCAACAGTTCAAACATCTCATTGTCTGAACTCACAAGAAACTTGCAGGAAGCCATCCTCAATGACTCTTCTTCGGCAGTCTTTCCAGGCTCCACTAGCTTGGAAATCAAGTCCTCTCCTGTTGCAGGAGCAGTTGAACCTTCACCCCTTTCTTTCTGAGGAGGCACTGGAGGCTCAGCAGGAGGCATCTCGGTCTCTCCTTCAATCTTCGGAGTGAGCAAATCTTTGGAAGACATTTTGTACAGAAAGGAAAGAAAGTGACGATATCTACGAAAGTTTTGTTCTATTTATAGATAGAACAATTAGACAGTCAACATCGAGAACCGATGCGACTTTTTGAAAGAAACCCAACTGTTCGTTCATTTATAATTGTTCGTTCATTTATAACTGTTCATTCATTTTCCTTTCTTCAAAAATCGACATGATGGTTCATTCATTTATTCTCTTCCTCGAAAGTTGCAGTAATTGTTCAGTATCTTTATCTCGAGAATTGAAGTGATTGTTCACTTTTTCTAAATGAGAGTTCGCATTCTCTATACTTCTGAATTCTGTATTTACACTGGCAACTTGTCATCTCCACATTTCTTCTTAATTCTATTTTTATTATCACCACATCAAAATCAGATCATAAAATAAGAGAAAATCATTCTTTATTCCTTCCTTAAAAACATGGATACATCTTAATGGAAATCTATTACATCTCAGATTTTCATTCTAAATATAACATGAAGGTCTATTACATCTTTGGATCTTCTTATTTGTTGGTGCCAGTTCCTTGTCATCTCGACCTGAAGCAACGAGCCAGACAATAGAATCAACTCTGGTCTTCTCTCTTAGAAATACGAGAGGAGAACCACAGAGTACAGCAGCCCAAAGATGAGCTGCTGTCAATACAACTGGTGGAGAGAAGACGGCCCACCAGGGGAAACAGGAACGAGATCACCCTTGTGATACGATTCCTAATTCTGTCTCTCCACCATCCAACTCTCATGTGTACATGCTCTTCCTACCATCTGAGGAAGACCCTTCTGGAATACGGAAAGCCCTGAGCTGTCTGATTTGAGTGTCAGAATCACATGAGCTGTCTGATGTGGGTGTCAGAAGAATGTTCTCCATAGCATCCAGGTCACCGATGCCAGTTTTGAAGAAGCTTGCCAACCGAACTTCTGTAAATATGAACAAAGAAAGAAAAGTCAGACCTATCAAAGTTGTGCACGCATCAACAGTGTGCGACGACTAACAGAAGCACATCAACAATGTGCGCCTATTCTCAGAAGCTCAGACGCATCAACAGTGTGCTCCTATTCTCAGAAACATAAGCGCATCTTAAAAGTATGCGCTGATAAACAGGCGCGTGTCAAAACAACATACTGATCAACAGGCATATATCAACAGTGCGCGCCTCTGATTAAAGCTAAGCACTGGACCATAGTGCGCGCCTATTATCAGAAATAGTTAGCACATATCAACAAAGTCTACAACATACCGATCAGTATCTATCTTCAAAAGTGGCACAAAAGAAAAAATATATATATAATATTAATCCTTTGTTGAGACTTACCAATTTCTGAAAGCACAGTAGCATCAGGGCGAAGTGGCGCAAGTGAACTTACAAATAGTAAAACCTTGTGTGAAATTATTTGTTTTGAGAAAGTATGAATGGCTCTTTCGTTTCTGGATGTCCTTTTAAAGGGGTTAAAGATGAAACAGGCGCATCATTCTAGGAGCCTATTTTTGGAAAAGAACTAAACAATAGGTGATGGAAGCCATGTGATGACTGTCATGTGTCCCTCAACGAAACAGTAAGCATTTGAATCAGCTGAAGGAACGCATCTACGTGCACTATTTGAAATCACAGCCACACAATGTATCAGAAATTTTAGATTTCATAAAAGTTGGGTGGACCCCTACAGACAAGGACACAAAAAAGAGAATAAAAGTTGTTATACAAAAACATTATTCCTGTTTCTTGTCTTCATCGGCCTGATGAAGAGCGGCGTCCAGTTCTTGCATGTTGCGGATTCCCGAGCGACGCATTAGATTGAGGAATCCCTCCGAATCACCACGCTCTTCAGAGGATGGCCCACCACTCGAGCGATTAAAGACAGTTGGGGTTAACCCAAAGCAGTCTAGAAAGTTCGTCGCCCTCAGTGCTGGGTCAGCCTCCAACAAATAAGTCGAAGGCATGACGTCGGGTTTCACTTCAGGAGACTTGTTTTTTTTTGACAGCATTGGCCTCCATCTCCTTCTTAGACGCCATTACATAAGGGAAGAATAAAGTATAAAAATCATCCCCTACATATATATCACTAAATTGACTCTTCATATTCCTCATGGGAAACTGAAAACCATCAATGAAACTCGAAAAGACGAAGAGGGGATTGAGTGTTTTCGAGAAAGAAATTTCATTGAGATGACTACGATTGACTGGCACAACTTGACTCGGTCAAAATATTTATAAATTCAAAGTATTTCAAAACTTTGAAATGGTCTTTAAGTTTTGAAAACTTTGAAGAGGGTCTTGTATGGCCTAAAAATCAAGTTGCGCCATGAACCCACTAACCAGTGATCAAGTTGCGCCCTAAAAATCAGGTTGCACCACTGATATGAAGCTCAGAGAATGAACTACGCTGCTGAACAGGTTGTGTCATATATCAGACTGCGCCCAGTCTTATTGCGCCAAAATCTACGTAGCGTCTGACATTTAATAGCCATCATTACCTGACAATACTGACAAACGACACCACAGTGAACGAGAAAAATATCTTCGAATCCCGTGAATTGTGCTGCTCGAGGGGAGTTGGTTGACAGCTGTCCTGTACACTTTGTAAATTGCGCTTAGGCGCAATCCAGACAAAATCTTTAGTTGCGCCTAGGCGCAATCTGAATGACTTCTGCTCAAAAGCTGCCACGTGCCTAGGCGCGGCTCAATCAGGCGCAGTTTTACTCATTGACTGAAGTTCGCACAATCTGCCAAAGTTGAGACAATTTTCATTTCTAAAGCAGGATGACGTGGCGCATATGCCACTAATCTCTCAAGACGTGTCTACTATCCTGTACACGACCATGCGCATCTCAATCACATAATACCACGCGTCTAAATACAGTTAGTACACGACTTATAACCGAATGAAAGTTGGCACAACAGGAGGTTGGCACAACCCAGTATGGTGCAATCCAACTTCGCTCACATCAGAATAACTGCTAAAACAGTTATTTCCTGAACTCTATAAATAGAGTTTCTAATCATTGTGAAAGCATCACATACATACGCACAGAGATCAAGAACTCTTACAAAAATTGCTGCTGCATTCTCCAGAGGCTACAGTCTTCAAGTTCACATAGTCCAAGGGATAAAGTGATCGTCTTCTGATCAGATTCCTACAGTTGTACTTTTTCAGAATTCATTGTACTTTGTACTATTCTTTTACAATTTTGGAATAAACTTTTTGTTTTTTGCAAAAAAAAGGAGATGGAACCCTCTCTTGGCTGCCATAAGGGTTAGGTTTGGGCCAATGGGAAATGTCTATTATGCCCCTAATAGGTTCCCTTTGGTTAATCTAAGTCATGCAAAGGTTTGGGGTCAAAAGGGTCAAGTTTCTGATCTTTAAATGACTAAAATTGTCATGTGGGTTTAGTCTAAATGCACTAGCCTAATGAGATGAGTTTGTGGGCCATACCTATCTAATCTTTGGGTCCCGACTAGAGTCTAAACTACCCGGACTACTAACACAAGTCAAAACTAGAGGAAACTCCAACCCGACTAAACAAATCCCCAAAATACAATAATAATAAATAAATATTTAAAAAAATATAGGAATTAAAAAATGACAAATTTACCCTTATTTTTGAAAACAGACAGTTACACACGTGGCATGGCGTATCCACAAACAGGGTCAGGTAGCAGGGCAACTGTGCGGGGGCTCGTACTGCGTGTCCGTGGCCATTTTTGACACAAATACGACACAAAAATAGGCTCAGTCTTCATGATAATTACTCTACACATATAGATCTACACTTCCATGTAATTAATTTTGCAATTTACAGAAATTCATTTCAATGTGATATTTCACCAAACACATACACACACACTCCAATACGTGTCCCATACGCATACCAAATGGACACAAATTTCTACCAAACTTGGTCTACAGCTAGGGGACACCTAAATGAATGCATCTATGGAAAGAAATCAAGAATTTGAATGTGTTTGATAGGTTTTACCTATTGAGGGTGAAACCTCAAGAAATAGCCTTTTGAATGAGAGTCCCTCTCCAACTTGTAATGATCTCAAGCCTCCAAATCTTTGCTAGATGCCCACTATTGGTATCCTCTACTGTAGGGGAGTCGAACGCAATTGATTTGGTCCAATTTGAAGGAGAAATGAAGAATTGTTGAAGGTTTAGGGAAGAACTAATTAGGGTTTCTTGTCGGTATTTAAAAAGAGGCAAGAACAATATAGGTTGATACTTATAGGGGGATTTATAGGTTGTAGCTGGCCATCTAAGTAGGAATTAGGGTTTGGCAATAGCTAGATGTGTGGCTAAGGTTCTTTCCATGCAAATCAAGCTCAATCAAAGGCTAGAAACAAAACAAGGGTTTACCTTTATTAATATCTAACCAAAATATCCTACTAACATAATATCTGGATATTACTAACCTTGTCATGTTGGAAGTTTCTAATTTAATATCTAGGCTCATGACTAATATCTAGGTTAGGGCAAATTCTAGGTTAAGGCTTAACAAATAGATTAGCACATAATTAATTAATCAAAATTCATTTTCATTAATAAGTCAAAAATGACCAAAATATCCTTAGGCTAAAAAGTTGCAATTAGTCATCCTAATCACATGGTTAGGTCCCCGTGGTCAAGGTTAGTCTCATGCTGTCTCTAGGGTTACACTAGCAAAACATCAAAATCATAAGTCGTAGATTTAAATAGTTATAAATTGATTAAAAATCACCAAAAATCATAACATAGTTTAAATATCATTATTAAATGATTATAATTACAAAATTTCAAAATTACCCTCATTTTAGAAAAGTGGGTATTACAATCCACCATCTTCATCATTGCAGTGGAAGCCCTCAGCAGAAACCTGAACAAGTTGGCTACAACAACGAACTTCTACCACATCCACACTACTAGCGGCTGTCCGATCATCACCCACCTTGCTTATGAGGACGATATTCTCATCTTCTCATCCGGAGACATCGGATCCGTGCAAGCTATCCACAACACGCTGCAAAGGTATACAACATGCTCCAGTCAACGGGTCAACCCTAAAAAAAGTATGATATACGTCCACCACAAGTCCAAGCGGGATCACACTGTCACTCTCTCCAATATCACATCTTTCGTCATTGCTTACCCGTCGTTCACCTACCACGGTTGTCTATTAGTGTACGGGATGTCCACCGCGAGCATTTTCGAGAGTCTGGTGAGTAAAATCAGAAGAAAACTCGAAGGGTGGCATAACGCTACGCTATCTCCAGGGGGCAAGATGATTTTGATCAAACATGTCCTTACATCCATTCCCCTTTACACCCTGGCGGCTTGCTCCCCACCCAAAAAAATGTTAACTACCATCGAGCACCTCTTCTCCAACTTCTTCCGGGAACACAACGATGGCAAGGACAAGCACCGTTGGGCCAGCTGGGACACCATGGCTAAACCTACGGAAGATGGCGGCCTTGGTTTCGATCGGCTGGCACACATCGTTGACCTATTCTCCGTGAAGCTATTATGGAAACTCCGGGTCGGCAGGAATCTTTGAACTCGCTTCATGAAGGCCAGATATTTTAAACACACTCACCCGTCCAACACGACCTCCAACTGCCGATCTTCCGTAGCATGGTATCGCATCCTGCATGGTCGTAGTTTATCCGAACCAGTTATCCGTCTCCAGCTGGGCTCAGGCGATTCCTATCTTTTCTTCGAGCGGTGGGCAGGAGAGGATCTTCTTCCCTGCCAACTGGCCGCCCCAGTCCACAGTAAGATCAGGAAGATTTGGGACATTACGGGCGATTGGAACTGGACTAAGGTACGGGACTGGATTGGTACAGGTAGAGAGACACAACTCCACACCACGAAGATCTCAGACATTCCAGACAACCTGCTTTGGTCTATCACCGCCAATGCCGCATTCTCAGCGGCCTCCGCCAGATGGCTAGCCCATGGCCCAAGCACTCCCTCTCCAAATTTAGGTCTCTTCTGGCACAACTTTATTCCCAAAAAATGGTCTTTTCTCATATGGAGGGCCATTAGACGGAAACTCCCTACCGACGACAACCTCAACAAGATCGGCTTCAGTTTGCCACTGCTACAGGGAGAGATAACAGGAAACGGAAGAGCACATCCTCCGTCATGGAGATCTTGCGACTAAGGCTTGGGACTCCCTATCCCGTAGATTTAGTCAACCATTGTGTGGAAGGGGCTTCAACGATCTCCTAGTCCAATGGGGCAATGCTTCCCACAGACATCAGATCATCGCGGCCGCTATCACGTGGGTCATTTGGAAGAAAAGGAACAAAGCTAGATACGAGGGCCATCAATTCTCGGCCGATCATCTCATCCGCGAATCCCTTCGTCAAGTATACAAAGTTAGCAAGGTTTGCAACCACGGTCGCCAGGCTTTTTGGGCGTCGACGCTTTCTTGATGTTGCAAGGAACTCGATCGTATTTTGTTATGTAGTTTCTTTTCCTTCTGTCTTTCCCTCCTCTCGGAGGTGTCCCTTGTAAAGGCTTCGACATTTTGCGTCTTTTATGAATAAAGTGGAAGGGTTTTGTTATATATTTTTTTGAGGGTGTCCACTTCTTAATGGTGCTTGGAGACATGCCTCCAAGGGGGCTCGAACCCGCGCCACTGCGCTGGGGTGCTCCACCGTTCCCAACAGGCTACGGCCACGTGGACGAAGGGTTTTGTTATATATTTTTGTTATATATATATATATATATATATATATATATATATATATATATATATATATATATATATATATATATATATATATATATATATATATATATTTATATATATATAGACTATATATATATAGTCTATATATATATAGACTATATATATATAGTCTATATATAGAGAGAGAGACTATATATACCTAGAACCCAAATGTGAAGAAAACTCGATAAGACTAACTAATCCAAATCCCAGTTAGCTGTTAACTCTCAAAACACAAAACTTAACATACCAAAATCTGAGAATAGAAGCTCAACTAAAAAACCACATCTAATTCTCAAATATCAAAATTTGAAAACAACATAACTAGGGGTGAGCAATTATCGGTTTACAACCCGAAAACCGACCCGAATCGACCCGAAACTGCATTTTGGGTCTGTTATGAATCAAACGGGTCGGTATTCGGTTGACAAGAGTGAAAAACGATTTGATTCGGTTCGGGTCGCAGTTCCAGTATTCGGTTTTGGACCCGACCCGAAAACCGAATTTATTTTGTTGGTTGACATTTTTACCCCCGGTTCATATATAAAGGAAAAATCCTAAAGGCTAAACCTAAACTCTCTCTCTTCTCTAAGCCGCCTCTTCTTTGGTCTGGACCTCTCCCGAAAATAAACCTCCTAAACTTCACTCCTATGCTGCCTCTTCCTTTGGACCTCTCTTCCAGGCCACTTCTTCCTCTGGACCTCTCCCGAGGACTCATGTGCTCTCTCCCTCTCCCGAAGAGGAAGCGGTCGGCGAAGAGAAGCAGACCAAGGAAATGAGGGAGGAAGAGGCGGCAACGACATATGGTGGCTGCTCTGGTGGTGCACCACCGGACGAGCGACTCTAGAAAGTGGGATCGGGCGGAGGCACTCCCGAGGGAGCTGGAGCTAGAGGAGAAGTGCTCCACCCCGATCGGCAAGCTTTGTGGCGGAGCTCTGTGAGCAGAGCTCGAAAAAATGGTAAAGAGCGATCTGATGTTGGAGTGAGCAGATCTCGCGGTAAGGGTAAGTTTTAGAGGAGACCTATCAAATGTTTCATTTATTTTACTAATTGATTCCTCATTCTCTTGTTGCAATTCTGACATAGAACTTTTCCAACTAAAGTTTTACTCATCTCTGTAAACCTATCACCTATGCATTTTGTTGATAGTATATTTTGCTTGTTGTTCGGCTTGCAGCAAAATCATTTTTGTTACAACTGTTTTAAATCATAAGGCTTCTAATTTTTTTTTAAGGTGTAGGCCCGGCTCGCTAACCGAACAGATCGAAAACTGAACCGTTTAAATTCGGTTCGATTTTTTTTGTTTTAAATAAAATGGTTCAGTTTTTGGTTTTTAAATTTACGGTTTATGGTTTATTCAGTTTTTACAAATACGATTCGGTTTGAACCGAACCGAACCGTTGCTCACCCCTAAACATAACCATACTGCATCCCAACTCACAACCTAAAATCTCAAACACACAACCATACCTCGTGCAAACTGGGAAACAAGAAAGGGGGTATGTGTGTGACATGTTCGTGTTCATACCGAGACAAAACGGTGTCCAAGTTGTGTCCAAACAGTGCGTATCCGAAAACAGTGTCGTGTGCGTGTGTGCAGGGTGTGTCGAGCAACGTAGGACTCGCCGTGTCCAACGGGAAGCCTCGTGCTCATGCCAGAGGGTAGATAGGGTGTTAGGGTACATGTCCTAAGGCCTCTATCGTGTCAACGAGTTGCTGTCTCCACGCACGAACTCCGTGTCAGGGGAGGCTGCACGCGCGCGTGTGTGCTGCCTCGTGCACATGTGTCGGCCCCAATAGGACATGACACACAGGACCACAAGTCTCATGGTCAGGGCTGTGGGTAGCCTAGGTATAGGGCTAGGTGTAGGACACCCTATTTTGAGACCTCGTGTCCTCGTGTCCGCGCTACAAACGCGTGTTAGGGTAGATTTTTCGTGCATGTACAGCAGCCCGAAATCCATGCGGGTACGATATCTCCCAAATCACTCAGTCAAATTACCCTAAATTTTGGTAGCATGTTGCCAGACATATCCCCCACGTGTCCACCAATTTTGGTGTCAAATTGTGTCCTGTCCATCGAGTTATGGCACTCGAGATGCAGGACAGTGCACGGAATAGTATACGGGGCCTCGTGCTACATCCCCGTGTCCGATTTGGATAAGAAAATAGTGTCAAAATAAACCCAAAAAATATATTTTGGAATCCCCTTATATAGGGCTACAAGTATATGAAATTAGTTTTGAAAAATAACAACTTTTAGTTCTTAGAGACATTTCATCGAACACATGTTATAATACACCGACACGCCTCCGATACATATATCAAATGGACATGAAATCTTACCAAACTACATCTACGGGTCTAGGGTACCTAGATGCATACTTCTATGAAGAGAAATCAAAATTTAAAAGAGTTTAGAAGCATTTACCTATTGAGAGTTGGAATCTCAATGCAAAAGTCTCCAAAACGCCTCGACACCCAAAATCCTACAGTCAAACGCCTCCAAGTCTTTTCTAGCAAGCTTCCAGCAACTTCCTCTCCTCCCAAGGATCACAACGCAATTCGTTTGGTCCAAATCGGATGAGAGATGAGAAAGATAGGCTGTTTTAAGAAAAGTGGAAAACTAGGGTTTGTAATGGAGGCTCGGTGGCTAACATATGAATATAAAGAGAGGCGGAGGCTGGCCGACCACATGCTGGTAGGGTTAGGGTTTAGGTTTGGGCCAACAACTTAACTCAAAGTCATTTTAAAGCCTTTTTGCAAAAAGCCCAAAAGCCAAATAACTAAAACCCTAAAATGAATTTCAAAAGTTTCCTAAATAGGACTAGAACTTAAAATACAAATCTAAATTGATAATTAAGTTTCTAAAGTCATGGTTAGTCTGTAATCATGGTTAGCTAAGGTTAAACCAAGAACAGTAAACAAAAGCAATAATTAAAATATTATAAAATAATCAAAAATTTAAAAATCACACAATTACCAAAATATCCCTATTCTAGAAAAGTGGTGGTTACAATTGGCCACCCAATCTGGGTATTGTTCTTCATGGATGAAGTTGCACTTTATTAGATTGCTAACCTCCTTCTCGATAGCGTTCATGGTATCGGGACGGAAACATCGTTGTTGTTGCTTCACTGGCTTAGCTTTGGGTAGGATATTTAGTTTGTATACGGCGACATTCGGGTCTAAGCCTGGCATATCTTCATAGATCCAGTCGAAGACGTCTATGTATTCTCTTATAAGTTCAATAAGAGACTCGCGATCTTCTCCTTTCAAGCTTTTGCTGATGAAGATTGGTTTGGAAGAAGAGTCAATTCCTATGTCGATCTATACAACCTCATCTTTAGTGGGCAGTTCGCATAACTCGAAGCGCTTCTCCCATTGGGCATCAAGTTGCTGAGCCTAGGGTTTGACTTCGAGGGGTTCGAAGAATAGCTCATCGTCTTCATCGACTTGCTCCGTTGATGTCATGTCCACTGACAATGTTCTACAGAACACTTCCCCGATACTGGTGTCGGAGTCGCAAGAGGAGTCTGAAGAATACGAGTGTGTCATGACATTGCATTACAGAACTTCGGGTGCTTTAAGTGGGATATATCCAAGACCACTGCGAGTTTTCTGGTAATATTGCTCAGACTTGCCTTCAAGAACGTTATCTTGATTGGCAAATGCCGACCCTTCCCACAATTAAGACCCATATTGTTGTTAAAGTCATAATCCAACTTTTGGATGATGTGCCTAGCTTGTGGGGTATAGTGATGAACCTGAACTGTACTGACTTTGAATTCTGTCTCACAAAGAGTATGAGCCCGGGAGCCGTCTGCCCAACCAAAGATGATGGATTCTTTACCCTTTTTTCTGTGCTGGTACTATGAAACATGTGCCACATATAGGGAGCACTTGTTCTACGGAATAGCTAGACACGATCTATGTCTGTAGTGACACCCAGGTTTTGTTCTAGAGCGTAAGCAAGAAAATCAGGAGAGTAGTTCGAGGGCATTCCTTTATTGATAAAGTAGGACAAATCGGCCTCAAAGATTACACCGTCACAAGCGAGAAAGTTGGAAACAACTGTATTGTTAGGATCTCCACCCCGGCCCCTGAGATGGGCAAGGACAGAGTAGAATGGGGCGGGCCACGCAGCCTTACCGCTATCGGCTCGAAAGAAGGGTTACTCCTCTTTGGCTATTTCCCTTTCAATCTTACTACTAATGGAGTTATAGCTTAAGCCGCCGACGTCGTAGGACGTTCCTTGGTAGGTGGTGCTCCATTCAAACGGACTACTACTCGGGTGGTAGTCTCAGATGTGGTTGCCTTAGGGCGTTCTTTCAGACGTACTTTTATTGGCTCCTCGGAGGCGGTTTGAGCCCCGGCTTCATCATCATCGCTTTCATCTGTGTCCTTCTGGTGCTTCTTTTGGAATAATTGAGATTCAGTGGAGTGAACTTTGACCCCCTTGAAGGGGTCAATATCCGCGAACTCAGTTTTTACCACTCCGTCACCGTTGACATATTTGAACCATTAATGGAGGGTAGATGGCACAATCATGTGTTCGCGGATCCATGGTTATACCAATAGGATATTATAGCAAACATCCGCGTCAATGACATAGCAAGTCGCTTCAGTTTTCAGGTCGCCAATCTAAATTTTCAAGCAGATTTTCCCTTCTGGACAACTTTTGTCGTTATTAAAACCACTGATCGTGGTTTGAGTTGCAGACAGCTAGTGCATAGGAATTCCCAATGTATGCAGTAAATGGTAGGGAATAATGCTCATGGATTAACTGGGGTCGATGTGCATGGGATCGACCTTAACATTGCCAATGTATTCTGTATAGTACAGGGATCGGACATGCCTATTATTCTTCAGTAGCATATCTTGTTGTGAGAACGTGATATTATGCATGGCCTCTATCACATTGTGGCATGTGGGACACATAGCAGGGTCCTCGTCTGGCTGTTGTATCTATCCTAAGTAGGCTTCGACATTCTGTAATGCCTCTGTGAGAGCTTCTCGGGTATTCTTGGAGAGACGGGGGAGCTCGAAAAGCAACAGCCTGGCCGGGGTATTAGCCAACTGAGCCAGTATGTCAAAATTGTAGGGTCAGTCCAACCCTACAGTGGTGTCCTTTCGGAGGGGCTTGTCAAAATGCCCTTTTCTGCTTTTTGTCTACTATTGACGGTTATGATGGGCCCGGCTCAGAAGTACCGGGAGCGATCGGTGCCGTGATCGGAGTCACCTCTTTGTTCGGGATTCGGTCGTAGTTACGTGAGTATTCTACACCAGTCCTGGTTGCTTCGGCCCTTTCTTCATCAGATGAGGTCGAGACAACATTGCAAGATTCGTCCTTCCTACGAAAGGTAGGTTTGATCGGATCGTTGGTGAGGTCGGGATGCCCCCACATAACCTCCCCTCGAGGTATTTTGACGGGGAGTAACCCCGAGGCTCGAGCAGTCGGGAGGTTAACGACCTCCATGATTGCCTTAGGAATTGGGATGACTCCATCCTATGTCTCCATGGGCAGGAACTTGCCGAACTGTAGAGTTGTCATATTGGCGGAGACCACTTTTTCCTCAAATTCCAGTAATAGCACGTTGGCGTCTGCTAGCCATTGTATATGGTTCTTTAGGATGTAGCAGTCTCTAGTCGAGTGGGGGACGTATCGGTGGTAGTGGCAGTATTTGGGATCGTCTACCATGCCCACTTCTTCGGAACGTCTAGGGGGTGGGATCATGAGCTTTTTGCCCTCAAGTAGAACGTTAAGTAATTCCAGGGCATCCTCGTCCTTGAAGGAATAATTCCTCTTTTGGATTAGGGGTCTTTCGAGTTTCTGAACGGGAGGTACACCCCGATTGAGACTTGCAGTCATCACCTGTTTTGCTTTAGTCTTCCACTCGTTGCTGTTGGTGCTGTGGTAGGCCTCCTGTCTTTCTCATTTTGAAGGCCTATTCCCAATAAGTGGGCTTCCTTGGCCTTCCTCTCAGCGTCTTCGGTATTTATGATAAATACCGCCCAATCTACGTGACCGGAAAAGCCGGTCCATAGTCTCGTCATAGGGGACAAGCCTTTTCGACAAGTATCTATCATAATGGCTTCGGAAACCCCTGGTTGTAGACTTAGCATGGCTTGTCGAAACCGCTCTATATAGGCTCGGGCATACTCCTTGTTCTTCTGAGTGGTGTCCATCAGCGTGGACATTGACATATTCATCCCCGGCTCATAGAATCAAGACATGAACAGATGCTGGAGGTCATCGAAGGTTGACACTGAGTTGTCCGGAAGACTGTAAAACCATTCGTAGGCAACTCCTCTCAAGGCACCGACAAACAGTTTAGCAAGGAGGGCATCATCTTATAGCAAATGACCCGTCATAGCTTTGAAATGATTGAGGTGCTGACGAGGGGAATCCTTCTTGTCGAAAGGAGTGATAGTCACCAGCTTGAATTTGGAAGGGTAGATTACCCTGTTCCATTCAACCGGGAAGGGCTGGTTAAGTCCTAGCTTTTGCCGAGATTTCTGCCTATCTCTGGCGTTCGCTCTGGCTCTGAGATCCCGGATGGCATCGAGGACCTCTTCTGACGTCGCCGGCCTGTATTCCTGTGGCAAGGTATGATCACTAGCCACAGGTGGTAACGACACATGATGACTCATAGTTGGAAGATTTGGGGCATTAGACTCCCCATTATTCCCTGAATATGGGGCCTGTACCGGCGATTGGGATAAAGCTTGAGCCGCTTTCTGTTCAGTTACAGTCTTTGTCAGAAGTGCTAAGCTGGCGTTCATGGTCTGCATCATTTTTTCGATCATTTTGAAGTACCGGCTGTCCTGGGACCTCTGTTCATCATTCGTCATGTATGATGGCATCACGCGTACGGACTGACTGTTCGCTCTCCGTTCCTGATTCCTCTGCCTCACTGTCGGCAGTATAGGCAATCGTCTAGGAGAACCTACCAGAGTTAAGGTTCTGAACGTCCTCGGCCTCAGCAATATGTTGAGAATGGGTATCTCCGGCTTCTCTTCCTTCAGTTTCATGGGAATCACTGTCCCTTTGAAACCTCAGATGGTGGTGCAGCATCGGGAGTTGGCTACCCCCAAGTCCATGGACGAGCGGGGTGTTAGCACATCGATTTTGATACATTGTTCACAATAACCCTTGTACATCTTTAGTTTGTACTTTTCACAGGCACTTCCAAAAAGACAAGAATAGAAGAAAGGAATCTCCATGCAAATTCCATGAAGCTTATCAAAGACCATGGAGCTCTACAATTCTCCAATATCAAGATGATGATGTACTACAACAAAGAGAATTGCAAAAGACTATGAAGCAGACCATGCAAAAAGATCCAGCTTGAAGACTACAAAGAAGACGGTTCTTATCCATGTTCCTTTCTTGAGTCTGTAAATGTCTAGGAATCTTTGTACGCACTTTGCTAAGATGGCAAATGATAAAGAAAGAAATGGTGAAATAGTCATTCAGAGGAGACGAAAAATCTGCCGAATTTTCGGATAAATTCGTCGGATAATCCGATCACTCACAGCAAGTTAGTAAGCCAAAGATCGGATCATCCGACGAACATCCGCAAAAATCTGCCAGATAATCCGATCGCTCACAGCAAGTTAGTGAGCCAATGTTCGGATAATCCGACGGACATCCGCAGAAATCCGCCGGATAATCCGATCGCTCACAGCAAGTTAGTGAGCCAATGTTCGGATAATCCGACGGACATCCGCGGAAGTCCTGTGGATAATCCGAACCTCTCACAGCAAGTTTGTGAGCTATAGTTCGGATCATCAGCCGAATTTCTGCTGAAATCTGACGGATAATCCGCTTGACTTATTTGCAACTTTTGAATTCAAATCCAACGGCATCTGGCAACTATATTTAATGCATCTAACGGCTCTTTTTATGACCGTTACTGTTGACCGGATAATCCGACGGATTTCCGCTGAAATCCGACGGATAATCCGGTTGATGGCTGAATGGCCTTTATGACTTTGGATTTGCATAAAAGGGGCTCTAGTCTCTCCTCTTAAAGGCCATCTCTTTCAAGCTTTAAATTTCCTCAACCACAAAAGAGCTTCACCATTAATACTCCACCAAGCTTTCAATTGTCATCCTCTCCCAAAGTGCTAGAGTATTTACGAGTTGTAATTTTCGATCGTCACGTGTTAGAAGATCAACAAGTTCTCTTCTCATCTGTTTGAAGTTGGCGAGCCTTCGTAAGAAAACTCGTATGTTGAAGTTGGCGAGTCTTCGGATCCAAACTCGTATTGAAGTTGGCGAGTTCTTCGGATCCAAACTCGTGTGTACTATTTGATTAAATAGTGGATTTAAGCCGGAGAGAGTTCCGGGACTGGACTGCTTCAAGCGAGGATACCAGGATACATCTTGTGTTTGATCTTCTTACTCTTTACCTTTATTTGTCATATATTGCTTCTTGTGCTCTAGTTATTTTTTATTTCCCTATTCACCCCTCCTCTAGGGTTCTACAATTGGTATCAGAGCTTTGTTCTCTTGATTTAGATTTACACCCTTTGAGTGATCCATGGCCACTAACCCTAGTATCAACACCTTCCACAATGAGGGACACTCCACAAATAAGCCTCCCCTATTTGATGGAACCAACTATAACTACTGGAAGATTAGGATGAGTATTTATCTGAAGTCCATAGATTTCGATTTATAGGATTGTGTGATAAATGGTCTTCTTACTCCTTCCAGAGTTATTGAGGATATTGCTTCTGACACCCTTAGGGACACACTTACTGAAAACACCAAGAAGCTTGCTAGTCGAGATGCCAAGGCTATGAACGCTCTTTATTACGCTCTCGATAGTAGTGAATTCAATAGAATCTCTACTTGCAAGACTTCCAATGAGATTTGGAAGTTACTTGAAGTCACACACGAGGGTACTTCATAAGTGAAGGAATCCAAGATTAGTAGACTCACGCAAGAATATGAGTCCTTTAAGATGAAGCATGATTAATCTATTACTTGCATGTTTACTCATTTTGGTGATATTATTAACCCTCTCTCTTCTCTTGGTAAGGAATATCCTGCTCATGAAAAGATCAGAAAAATTCTTAGAGGATTGACAAAAGTATGGAGTCCTAAAGCTACCGCAATCATTGAGGGGAACGACCTGACAATCATGAACCTTAAGACCCTCATGGGTAAGCTAATGACTCATGAACTCGATATGAAGGATCAAGAGGAATCCTCGATACAAGAGAAGGAAAAAGAAAAGGCAAAGGAGAAGGAGAAGTCTCTTGCTCTCAAAGTTACAAAGTCCTACTCCAAGGATAGCTCCGACGACAATGAGTCAGACGATGATGAAGAAATAGCTCTCACAGCTAAGCACTTCCGGAAGTTCCTCAAATTCAACAAAGCCAACCGCTTCAGATGGGACAATGAGGAAGATCCGGCATGTTATCAATACAGAAGAACCGGACACATCAAGAGGGACTGTCCGATGATAAGAAAAGACTCAAGCAAGTACGAGAAGCATAGCAAAGGAAGCTCGTCCTCCAAGAAATTTGTCAACACAAGTATTTGGTGTGAGAGTGACGCAAGCGACTTCGACAACGACAAAGAGTGCAAACACAATGCCAACGTTTGTCTCATGGCAACCGATGAGGTACTTGATGATCTCTCCTTAAATACTCTTACTTATGATGACTTGGAGAAAGCTATCCTTGAATTGCATGAAGAGCACAAAGGTGTTAGGAATAAATACAAAAAATCTCTAAAAGAGGTTGATGCTCTTCAACTTGAAGTAGAGAGACTCTCAAGCATCATTATTGATGTAAATAGAAAATCTCCTGCTTCTGACACGGATGAGATAGAGTCTTTGCGACTCAAGTTTCAAGAATCACTTGTCACTATCAAGAAAAAGGATGATGAGATTCAAGCCATGAGAAGAGCTTATGAATTTGCTATGCATAAGGTTCAAGATGCTAATAGGAGAGAATATGATACTTCTATTAAGTATAATGATCTTCTTGTACAGAGTAAGAAACTAGGTAATAAGAACACTACTCACATGCATGCTCCAAGACACCTCCACACTCATCACAATGCTAGGCATACTTCTTATATGAACACTACACACAAATCCTTTTCTAACACAAGGAAAGGACCATTTGTAAAGAAAAACACTTCACATCATGCTTTTTATTATCATCATCATAACACTAATGTTAGAACTCCTCGCACTAGAGTTTCACATATGCATGATACTCACGCTTCTTCTTCTAAATCCTCTATGATTTGCAACTACTGTGGCTTGCTTGGACACACGACCAATTATTGTCATACAAGAAAACTTGTTGATAAGAAAGTTTTTAAGTGGATTCCTAAGACTAACACTCAAGGACCCATACAATCATGGGTACCAAAATGTTCATCTTCAACTTATGTTATAGGTGAAGAGTCCTTCTCATGCTAGAAGCAAGTGGATTCTCGATAGCGGTTGTTCACGGCACATGACCGAGGATGCTTCATTATTTACAACGCTATCGATGAAGAAGGAAGGACACGTCTCCTTTGGTAACAATCTTAAAGGTCACATTATAGAAAATGGTAATATAGGTTCCCCTCCTTATCCTTGTATTAAGAATGTGTCTTGTTACTAATCTTAAACACAATCTTCTTAGTATTAGTCATCTTACCGATAATGGTTATGATATCAAGTTTGTTAAGCTCAAATGCTTCATTACCGATAGTTCAAGCGGATCTATTATTTATGAAGGCATTAGAGAAAACAATATCTATGTCTTATATCTTGTCGAAGATACTAACAATGACAGGTGCTTAGTTGCTAAAAATGATAAGAGTTGGCTTTGGCACATGAGGCTCGGACACGCCAACATGGATACCATCTCTCGTCTTGCTACCAAGGAGCTCGTAAGAGGACTCCCAAGTATCCCGTTCAAAAAGGATATGGTGTGTGAAGAATGCGAGAAGAGTAAGTTGACAAAGTCATCCTTCAAATCAATCAACTCTGTGAGTACCTCTAGACCTCTTCAACTTATTCATATGGATCTTTTTGGTCCTAATAGAGTTGCTAGCCTTGGAGGCAAGCTTTATGCTTTTGTTTTGGTTGAAGATTTTTCGAGATTTACTTGGGTTATTTTTCTTGCTTGCAAAAGTGATACTTTTCGTGAATTTGTTTCTTTTTGTAAACATGTTCAAAATAAAAAAGGTTTTTCTATTAACAAGATTAGAAGTGATCATGGAGAAGAATTTGACAATGCCGATTTCAAAAGATTTTGTGAAAAGAATGGTTTTGGACATGATTTTGCTTGTCCACGAACTCCTCAACAAAATTGTGTTATGGAGAGAAAGAATAGAACCCTTGGCGATATGGCCCGGGTTATGTTAAACCAATATAAGCTCCTCCAATATTTTTGGGCGGAAGCCGTTAACACGGCATGTCATGTTATAAATAGGGCTTTGATTAGACCTATTTCTAAGAAGACTCCTTATGAGCTTTGGTTTGACAAAATTCCCTCTATTGAATATTTTGAAGTTTTTGGTTGTAATTATTTTATTTTGAATACCAAAGATAACCTAGGCAAGTTTGAAGAAAAAGCCTATGAAGGAATATTCCTTGGATACTCTACTCATAGTAAAGGTTTTCGTGTTTTTAATAAAAGAAGTCTTGTTGTCGAAGAGTCAATCAATGTCTCTTTTAATGAACTTAACTCTTCTACATTCTCTTCTTCCGATGATATTGATGACATCTCGTTTGGGTTGGAGAACTCCTCTATTGGAGATCGTCCTTCTTTATCTAACAATGAAGTTGTGACTCCAACAAAAGAGTCTCCTCCTCTCGAGCCTCCTCAAAAGGATCTCCCAAAAGAATGGAGATTTGTCACCAATCATCCTAAGGAACTTATCATTGGGGATCCTTCCTCCAGTGTTAGCACTAGATCCTTAATTCGTGATCTTTGTGCAAACGTGGCTTTTATATCTCAAATAGAGCCTAAAAATGTTAATGATGCTTTTCTTGATGAATTTTGGATGATAGCGATGCAAGAAGAGCTAAATCAATTTGAGTGAAACAAGGTTTGGGAACTTGTCCCAAAACCTAGCAATCACTCCATTATTGGGACTAAATGGATGTTTCGAAATAAACTTAATGAAGATGGGTTAGTGACTCGAAACAAAGCCCGGTTGGTTGCTCAAGGCTATAACCAAGAGGAAGGCATTGACTACGACGAAACCTATGCTCCGGTTGCTCGTCTCGAATCCATTCGTATGCTGTGTGCTTTTGCTTGTTTTAATGATTTTAAACTCTTTCAAATGGATGTTAAGAGTGCTTTTCTGAATGGTATTATTAAAGAGGAAGTTTATGTAAAACAACCTCCTGGCTTTGAAGATTTTCAATTTCCTAATCACGTGTTCAAACTCCACAAAGCCCTTTATGGCCTCAAACAAGCTCCCCGTGCTTGGTATGAGCGCCTTAGCTCGTTTCTTGTTTCACACAATTTTTCTAAGGGCAAGGTTGACACAACACTTTTTATCAAATCCCATAATGGCACTCCTTTATTGGTTCAAATTTATGTCGATAACATTATTTTTGGTTCTACTAACAATACACTTTGTGTAGAATTTGCTAAAGTTATGCAGGAAGAATTTGAAATAAGCATGATGGGTGAACTATCATTCTTTTTGGGCTTACAAATCAAACAAGGACCCAAAGGGACCTTCATCAATCAAGCAAAATACACAAAGGATCTCCTCAAGCGTTTTGAACTTGACTCATCCAAATCAATGAGGAATCCTATGGCAACAACGACAAAGCTTGACAATGATGAAGATGGCACATCCGTCGACATTTGTAAGTATCGAGGTATGATCGGTAGTTTACATTATCTTACTGCTAGTCGTCTCGACATTATGTTTAGTGTATGTCTTTGTGCTCGATATCAAGCAAATCCCAAAGAATTTCACTTATGTGCCGTAAAACGTATTTTTCGGTATCTCAAGGGCACTATTAACTTGGGGCTATGGTATCCAAAATCCTCATCCTTTGAGCTTCGCGGCTTCTCGGATGCAGATTTTGCCGGATGCAAACTTGACCGAAAAAGTACTAGCGGCACATGTCACTTCTTGGGTAAATCCTTGGTATCATGGTTTAGCAAGAAACAAAACTCCGTCGCTCTTTCTACCACCGAAGCTGAATACATAGCGGCAGGGTGTTGTTGTGCACAAATCCTTTGGATGACACAGACACTAGTAGATTATGGTATTTTTTTCTCAATGCATCCCTATCAAATGTGATAATACTAGCTCCATTAATCTCACAAAAAACCTGATTTGTCACTCTCACACTAAAAACATTGAAATAAGACATCACTTTCTACGGGATCATCAACTGAAAGGTGATATTTGTCTTGAATTTATTGACACCACTCATCAACTTGCTGATATTTTTACCAAACCTGTCTCTGAAGATCGATTCACTTTTATTTGTCATGAAATCGGTCTTCACGATATCTCTAATTGAACTCTTTCTGTCTTTCACGGATTTTTCGGAGGATTTTCGCAGAAATTCGCCGGATATTCTGTTCATTTCCAGCAGCTTTCTGAAGAACGAGTTCGGAAAATCTGCCGGATTACCGCAGTAATCCGACGGATCATCCGCATTTATTGATCTCCGCCAAACCCGGCCGCGAACGGCTACCACATTAATTAGATGTGACCCACCACCTACCCGTATTAAATTCGATCTCATCTTCATTCGGATTTTCTGCCGGATTTCCGGATAAATTTGCCGAATTTTCCGTTTTCGTGGTACTGGCGCAGAAACCGAAGCGTCGACTGCCTTTCTATCTGTTCCCTTTCCTCTCTATCCGTTTCCAACCATCATAACCCCTCATTACACCTCTCTACCTCCTATAAACTTCTTCTCTTCTCTTTCCACCCTTCCATCCTTCCATCCTTTCCTAAATCCCTCTCACTCTCTCTTCCTCCATGGCTTCTCACACCAAGCGTCAACGCCATGATGGGAACTCCTCCTCCGCTCAGCCTCCTTCCCTTGCTATGTTTGTTCTTCCTCCTACTCAAGGCTACAATCTACTCATCTTCAAGTCGGCTTCCCATTCACGGGAATGGTTCTCCTTCTACCACAAGGCTCCCGTCTGCTCCGGAAAACCCATCTCGTGGATCAACTTCAAAGACCATCGAGATTTCTTCCGCTTCTCCCGCATCGATGCACTCCTCGAGCGTCAGGTTGACTTCTATCCACATGCCATCCGCATGTTCTACTGCAATCTTGTTCCCGCCAAGGAAGGTCCTGAGTTCGAGACTAAGGTTGGTGGCGTCAAGATCACCGTCACTGCCGCATCCTTGGCCACCATCCTTGGTCTTGATGAGCGCAAGGTACATCGTTCCCTTCCGGGCACCATAGACCACATCTCCTTTTCTCCTGATATGTCTTATGAGGAGTTCCTTTTCAACATCTACGGGGGCTCTCTTGTTCAGCGCCCGGAGGACAAGGATCTTAGTCCATTTTTCCATGACATGCATCGCATCCTCTGCCACACTCTGACCCCGAAGTTTGGAAATATGGACAGCATGACTGCTGAAGAACTCATCTGCATGTACTATCTGGTCGCCAGACAACCCTTTTCACTGGCCAAATCCATCATCTACACCATGACGCTCATCAGAGAATCTCCTCATCATTCTCTACTTTTTGGCATGTACATCACCATGATCCTTGAAGCCAATGGTGTTGACCTCACTCACTGCCCGATTGGTGATCTTCGTCCTTCCCCTCTTGCCAAATCGAAGGGACGTGCTCGTGCGGCTCCTGCTGTTGCTCCTACTACTGCTCATGCTGCTGTTGCCGGTGGACCTGCATCTCCTCCGGTGACCCTCCTCACTCATGACGTTCGCCGCTACATTGATCGCAAGTTTGCCGATCTCTCTCTCTACCCATGAGCGCATTCAGGCCAACACT
Source organism: Iris pallida (assembly GCA_029216955.1). Classification (NCBI taxonomy): domain Eukaryota; kingdom Viridiplantae; phylum Streptophyta; class Magnoliopsida; order Asparagales; family Iridaceae; genus Iris; species Iris pallida. Next base: position 33,344,647 of record JANAVB010042618.1, read on the forward strand.
CGGGGACTCGACACTCTTATCCACCACGGCTTTATGGATCAGGCCTACTATATTCAGCGCATGTTTGAGGAGCACACTCCCTTTCTCAATCCTAACACTCCTCATCCTGATTTTCCTGGCCCTCGCTTCACTGATCCAAACGTCTATGGTTTTATGTACCCGGATGGCGTTGACCCTTATGGTGCCTTTACCATTGCTCCCGGGGATGATGAAGATCAGGAGGCAGTCCCTTCTCATGTGCCTGACAGTTGATGATGCCATGTTTAGTCTTGTTTTGTGTGGTCCTTCGGGGATTTTTCGTATATGTTTTCTGCTGTCCTACGGGACTTTTAAAATCTGTTTTTTAGTTGTGTGTTATGTTTGGGATTTCAAAGCCCCGTTATTGTACCCCTGCTTTTATTAATAAAGTTTCTCTTATGCATTTCTGTTTATTATATCCCTTACACATTTGTGCCTTATTGTTTTATCTTTTTCTCACCATCTTTGATTAACTGACAAAGGGGAAGAAATTGTATTAAGGGGGAGATCCGTATGATTACGTGGGAGCTACTTTCTATATTCTTATTTTTTGTCAATTATCAAAATGGGAGAGTTTGTTGGCACATCGATTTTGATACATTGCTCACAATAACCCTTGTACGTCTTTAGTTTGTACTTTTCACAGGCACTTCCAAAAAGACAAGAATAGAAGAAAGGAATCTCCATACAAATTCCATGAAGCTTATCAAAGACCATGGAGCTCTGCAATTCTCCAATATCAAGATGATGATGTACTACAACAAAGAGAATTGCAAAAGACTATGAAGCAGACCATGCAAAAAGATCCAACTTGAAGACTACAAAGAAGATGGTTCTTATCCCTGTTCCTTTCCTGAGTCTGTAAATGTCTAGGAATCTTTGTACGCACTTTGCTAAGATGACAAATGATAAAGAAAGAAATGGTGAAATAGTCATTCAGAGGAGACGGAAAATCTGCCGAATTTTCGGATAAATCTGCCGGATAATCCGATCACTCACAGCAAGTTAGTGAGCCAAAGATCGAATCATCCGACGGACATCCACAGAAATCTGCCAGATAATCCGATCGCTCACAGCAAGTTAGTGAGCCAATGTTCGGATAATCCGACGGACATCCGCAGAAATCCGCCGGATAATCCGATCGCTCACAGCAAGTTAGTGAGCCAATGTTCGAATAATTCGACGAACATTCGTGGAAGTCCTGCGGATAATCCGAACCTCTCACAGCAAGTTTGTGAGCTATAGTTCGGATCATCCGCCGGATTTTCGCTGAAATCCGACGGATAATCCGCTTGACTTATTTGTAGCTTTTGAATTCAAATCCAACGGCATCTGGCAACTGTATTTAATGCATCTAACGGCTCTTTTTATGACCGTTACTGTTGACCGGATAATCCGACAGATTTTTGCTGAAATTCGACGGATAATCCGGTTGATGGCTGAATGGCCTTTATGACTTTGGATTTGTATAAAAGGGGCTTTAGTCTCTCCTCTTAAAGGCCATCTCTTCCAAGTTTTAAATTTTCTCAACCACAAAAGAGCTTCACCATTAATACTCCACCAAGCTTTCAATTGTCATCCTCTCCCAAAGTGCTAGAGTATTTGCGAGTTATAATTTTTGATCTTCACGTGTTAGAAGATCAACAAGTTCTCTTCTCATCTGTTTGAAGTTGGCGAGCCTTCGTAAGAAAACTCGTGTGTTGAAGTTGGCGAGTCTTCGGATCCAAACTCGTATTGAAGTTGGCGAGTTCTTCGGATCCAAACTCGTGTGTACTATTTGATTAAATAGTGAATTTAAGCCGAAAAGAGTTCCGGGACTGGACTGCCTCAAGCGAGGATACCAGGATACATCTTGTGTTTGATATTCTTATTCTTTACCTTTATTTGTCATATATTGCTTCTTGTGCTCTAGTTATTTTTTATTTCCCTATTCACCCCCCTCTAGGGTTCTACACGGGGAACGAGTACCCCCAGTAAGGCCAGTGTTTGGTGCTGAGTACTGGCTACCCCTGTCTTCAGGATTTTGGATTTGAAGCGGGTGTGTTGGAACACCCCGGTGGTGGACACTACCGACTTGCTACTCTTGGGTCAATTTTTGGGTGTACCGACCGAAGAGTTAAGGTTCCTTTCAGTCAGAGGAGAACCCCTTACAGAATGGCAAGAGGCAAAGGGAGGTTCTTCTTCGTCCTTTGATGGCAATTATTCACAGAGGCAACGTCGGGTGGATGGAGCAGGTTGGAGCCGTTGAAACACGGACTGCCTTTCCCAGATCGCTGTGGGTTTTGTGCAGCAGCAGTTAACGACAATACTAGCACATGTATATGTCTCCAAGGGGGTCTCATGTGTAGTATTTGTCGTGACTCCCTCCACTTTGCGTTTGTGATTGATCACATGACGTAGATCATGGGAAGGGAGCTTCACTTTTACGCCCCTTCGGGTAGACCGATCGTTATGGCATTTGAGTGGATGTACCCCCAAACCCGATTCCTGTGTCTGCAGAATGTTTAGGTTTTTGAAAGACTCTGGAGCCTGGTCCAGCCTTGATTTGGAATGCATCTGTAGAGTTCCCCATTGGGCGCGCGCGTTATGGTCAAAGGGGCGAGTCTTTGGTTGGAAGGTAGCGCAGCAACAGCGGCGCATGAGGTACGCCTAACTTGTGCCGACTTAGGCCCATAGTAAGTGGAACTTAAGCCCTGAGCATAGTACTTGGTATCAGATGTGCCCGTCCCGTTTGATTGTTTCTTTTGGGCACGCAGCGCGTGTTTCCCGAGTGGTACGCCAAAGTGGAGAGTGGTACTTCTGAAGACAGTTGCTTTGGCACACATGCGCACCTTTTTTGTGACCTTTTCTTCTGGAAAGGAGCACTGCCTTCGCCAGACTCATATGTCGAGGTCAGAGCAAGGGCTGGCGTGCCTAACGGCTCTTGTACCAACGAATGCTGCTCTTTCTCGACAGGTAGTGGGTAGGCTATACGAGCCTTAGGCACCCACGCCTTTTTTATCTTTTGGGTTTCACTGGCCTAGGAAAGAGGCCTGTACTACACTCCGAGAATAGCTCCTCGAAAGCTGATTGATCGAACTTGGCAACCAACATCTTCACGGTAGCACCGAGCATGGACGTGTCAGACTGCGTTACAGCCTTCTCTTTCTAAGAGAAAGTCGTCCCCAGCAGAGTCGCCATCTTGTTTGACATCGCTTCCGAGCTTGAGAATAGGCTGCTGTGAAAGTTTCGAACGAGAATGCGAAGCGGAACTCCTGGACGGGAATCCCTTGATCGTACTTTGTTTTTTGATCTGGGTTGTAATGGTGGAGGGTTGTTTTTTTACTCCATTGACGATCTAACTGAGAGAGGGAATTGTCGGGCTCAACTTCACTGGCTGAGGGGAACATCAAGGACTCTCTCTGGAATGCTCGGGATTTCTTGAGGTACTCAGGAATTGGGGGGAATCGACCATTTTAAATGGAGGAGGGCTCCTCCTATTTATAGTGGATGGGGGAGTAGCTCACGCGCCTAGGAAATTGCATGCGCAAGCTTCAGCTTGCCACATGGCATCCCTAAATAGGGGTTGGTTACAGCCAGCGCACACTTCACTGGTGAGGAAACCATGGTTGATTGCCACGTAGTAGATATATTGTTGGAGAGAATCTCGAAAGCACTTCAAACTCGTTCTTCGGCGTGACTATGCTCTTGACACGTGGCCCATGCCGAGGACATACATATGCCTAGGAATCACTGTCCTAGGTGGCACGTGATATGTAGGTACGAGGGTAGAAGCACACGCGCCCAAGGGTGACATACGCCTATTTGCATTGCTTCCAAGGGAATGAACTTTCATCTTTGTATTTATTTGCACGAGACTTGAAGTGTCGAATCGGGGGCTCGAGAGAGCCATGCTCATTAAATGCACCTTCGGGATAAGTGATTTAAAAATCATTGATGTGGATATATAGGGTGTACCTATATGGGTGGGCGGAGAGGCGCACCGTACTGAGGCGTGAGTAGAATGTGCTCGATGGATCAAGCACGCCTAATATGTCGAGGCACGATGAGAGAAGGCGCGCCCTTAAAGGGGCGTGATTGGCTCAGAGCATAGAGATAGGCGTGCATAACTCCTCGCCATGCTTGATAAAAGAATTATACTTCGATCAGCTTGGGGCGTGTGACCCATGCGCCTACACACGTGTCCTTGCTATAGCTAAATCCTTAGGCTCCATAATGGTGTTACAACCGTGTACACCTTCTTAACTAAATTCATGTCGGGCTTGTACTTTCTTTGATTCGACTGGTACTGTGCATGCGGATTGCCTCTTAGCACACTGACTTATCTATATGAAAGGTCACTAGCAATGTCAAGTTATCTTAGACTATAGCTGGGTTAGACGGTGACCCTTTTGTGCACATGTAGTGAGCCCTATGCAAAAGTTCTCGAATCACCTGTACCTATTCATTACTGGTGTGCGCCGATTCATGGCTGGCGCTTGCTATAACTCATTCCTCCCGGGCCGATTCATTGCTGGCAAACATTAGGAACAACACCTTGTGCACAAGTTGTCCATGACCAGGAAATGGTGCCTACCTAACTCACCATATGACTAAAATCATGTTCTTCTTTATTCATGACTATGCTTTCCATACTTCCTGAGAAACTCCCAAGCCACGGAACCGGTCTCGGCGACAAACGATCGCGTAAACTTTTCCATTCTTTTGAAACCCAGGGAACGACTACTGCATAGCCTTCCAACTTAACTTGAACAAAATATGTTCCATAGACCATGACATACTTATCCTTGAACCAACCGTGGCTCGTGCCTTAAACCAACTTGTGTTCTATGCGACACTACCACCCAACTCATACTTTATATGACGATCCTTGAGATCGTGGGACTATGTGACTTTGACAATCGCAGAAAACATAGGACAGTGCTTGTTATGACTTCGATAGCCCAGCAAAACTCTTGCCTAACTCAATCGTACAACAAATTAACCCGTGGGACGAGCAAAGGCTATGCCAAGCCTTGCACCGTAGAAGAGTGCATTGAGACTTGTGGGACACTTTTGCTATGCCAAGCATTGGACGATGAGACTGTGCATGCTTTATCAAGCATTTATACGCACGATGCCTATGACTTAGGCTAAGTTCATAGCTTTATGGCAACAATTCTAAGTCGACCGTGGGACCTTTTCATATTCTAACTCAATCCGACCCAACTTGGGATTATTCCCTTAGCTATGTAGATTCGTCTCTTTTATTATCAAGCCTACTTGTGCAGTTGAAAACTTTTGTTTTATTAATGTGAAGGCCAAGCTGGGGCAAGTTCACCGAAGCTGTCCACCTGAGCGAGGAGTTGCCTCGACCGAGCAGGACTTCGAGCAGGCTGTCGCATGGCTAAGTCCGAACGTCGTTGACGTTTCGATTCCTCCGATTGAACTGAGCAGGACGGGGTAATACACCGGCTGGGGAAAGATCATGAATAAGCACAAGTAATGGTACGGCTTAGAATCCCACGTGCACGATGTGAGACCTAAGCTATCAACACGAATCCTAGGTTGGGCTTTGGTCATATATCTGTAGTATTTCCCCTCCCAAGATACCAGTAAAGATCATGAATCAGAATATAGATCAAGTCGTGTAACAATGTGTCCAATATGAAAAGAACATGCCATGAAGTAAATAAGTAAAAATCATAGAAGTACTTGCCTTGCTATGGAAAATCGAGAATGTGAAAGTAATTGTCCACCTATAATAGGGCTAAAAAATGGCTAGATTCTAAAGAATGGCTTTTGACTAATTATTTGCTAATAAATTAATCATTATATTACTCACCTACTAGCCATCTTCTAAAATATTACTAACTATTTATAAATAGGCTAAATTAACTATAGAATATATATGATTATATATTATAGCTAAATATAGATGCTAGTAGTAAAATAGTTTTAATAAAAGCTAAGTTCTACTTCAAGACATTTATAACAACAATAACTATTATAACCATATAAAACATTTTATGCAAAACAAAATTAGTTTAAATACTAGACACTAGCAAAATAGTTTTATAGTAGAACTTGTATCAATATATCTAAAATCAATATCTATAAGTTAATAACATAATTAAAACAATTAATATTTCTAACAAGGAAAATATTTATTAAATCTATAACTAAATTATTTTAGAAACTACAAATAATAATAATAACGATAACAATATTAGCAAGATCCCAACAGATCCTAAAATCTGCTCCCGAAGCCTATAGTCCATATATAATATAACCATTTCCCTACAATAATTAAATCAGACAGCTAGGCTTGATGCCCAACAACACAAGGACTTCACAAAAACTATTTTCTTGGTAATATTCAAACCATCACCGGCTTAAAGGCCAAGCCCAGTCGGGTTAGGATTTAAAACCCTAAAACTAAGCTCTCAAAGAAAGAGACAACAGTCTCTCTGAAAAAATTTATAAAGAGAAGAAAAATGAAATAGAAGAGAAAGAGAAGGGGAGATGAGATCGAGAGCTAGAGAGGGCAGAATACAGGAAGAGGAACTCACCGCGCTTATTATTCGACCGAGGCTAGGCTTCACCAAGGCGGCGCGGTCCAAGGCCCACGACGATGCATCCAAAAGCGGCACAGGAGAGAACACCGGTCAAGATGTTCAGATCTGCCCGAATTTGGGTTGTTGCAGTCGTGGAGTGTGGCGAAGGAAGGAGGAACAGTCGAATCTAGGGATTAGATAGGTCGTGGTAGTCGGGATTCGCTGGTATGGAGGTCGACCGCGGCGGAGGATACAAATATGAAGGAGTGGTAGTCACCGGACACAGATCTGGAAATGTGAGGCTTGGTGACGGACGAGGACAGAGTGATGGCGCTGACTCTGGATTCGATCGTAGGAGCAGATCTGTGGCGAAGATTTTAAGGGAGGCGGCAGTGCTCAAGTCATGTGCAGAACTCAGGTGAGTTTAGGGTTTAGGGGTGGTGGTGTGGTCGTACAGAGCTTAGGCAGGAATGTCCGGCTAGACAGGGGTTCGGTGGACCACGGTTACTTGTGGGTGAGGGAACTAAGTTATGACGGTAATGGAAACTAGCGGGGTGGTCAAAGTGTTGGTGGCGGTGCTAGAGTGGAGACTGTAGGTGCAGGGTAGGCTAGGGTGGTCATTAGGGTAGCGATTGCCTTGGGTTGGCCGGAGTCGATTGGTGAAGGAGGCTAGGATGAGGAAGTAGAGTGCTCCACAAGCCATGTAGCAAACTATGTAAATTATAATAGATCTAGAGGCATACTGGAAAGCTAACTAACTAACCACTAACTAACTAACAATTAGTTTCTAACTAATTTTGGTGGTTAGCACTAATTCTTAATTAGAGTTAACTAACACTCAATTAAGCTAATTAACCCATTAGTTAGCAACTAATATATTAATAGCAATTAATTAATAATTAGGACCAACAATCAATTTAGCTAACTAAATAATTAATCAATCCTTAGCCCAAAACACATAGCCTACAATACAAGCCCAATGCTTGGTAGGCAAATAGAATAGCTAGCCCACAATCTAAGCCCAAGGCTTGGTAGGCTCACGATAATAAAATAATTCTGAAATAAAAATAATTAATTAATTAATCAGATTTTGAAATAAATTATAATAATTCAAAAATGATTTTATAAATTACAACATTGTTTTCCAAAAAAAAAATTTAATTCAGGAAAAGAATTTATAACTCAAAAATTAATACAAAATTTTCAAAAGTAGAAATTCGGAATTGCGGTAGTTACACTTCGAAGATGACTTGATCTTGGATCGTCCTTGCTACTTTTGACAAAAAATTTCAGCTATGTATTACTTTTCATTTAGAATAGTTGGTAGTGGATTTGTCTCCGCCCAACGACTTGTACAAACGATAATTCAAGTTGATTTTATGATATCATTATTCTTTTATTTTTGAATGAGATTAGTTGTCATGGTTATACTGCATTTTACAGCTTACGTATATTTATTATACGATTGGCATGTCTACGTACCTAGTCCTACGTATTTTGGGACTGGAGCGTTACATATTTTGTGGTGGCCCATGCAGGTCTACGAATAAGTTGTTTGGTTATATTACTGTACCAAGCAAGCCTACATATAGGATTAGAGTCTATGACTCATCCACATCCCCTTCATTGATTCCAATTTTGAAACTCTCATTTGACTCCCTTGATTAGCATTATGCTTGATTCCTTCTACCGTAAAATCTCATCATTCTTTCGTGCTTAATAGAGATTAGGAAGGTAGCTCGTGCTAGGTATACATGTTCTATTGTTCCATTACACTATTAGTTGAATTCTTGTAAGTTAAGTAGAATACCTCATGACCTAACATTCTCTTCGACCCTACGACTCATTAAAGAGAATACTAATAGGTTATCTAGACGATAGAGTTTAAAGGTCCATACCCCATTTGGTTGAGCAAAGCCTTAGACAAGAAGATAGTAGGACGACTGTATAGGCACAAATACCGAAAAATACTTATATTCTTAATAAACCTGAGCTATTTCTATTTTTTTAGCATAATCTCACGTACTTATATTTTTGACTATCTTGACTGATGGTGCTACTATAGCCTAGTTTTGTAAGCTTATTTCCTTTATTGAGCTTGTTCAGGACATATGTTTTACTATGGGTGCCTACTAATACATTTTCTAATCAGAACCGATGTATTATGGTCTGATCAACCATAGTACACTTGGTTCGCTCTTCATAAAATTATTCTATGTGGATTGGGATATAGTTAATTTATCCACTAGGATCTCATTCGCAACTGCGTTGACAACTCTCTTTGAACTATTCAATCGTCCTTGAACCCCGTATTTACATTCAAACACATCTCCCTTGAACTCTTAGTATTTTTTGTCACCTATTTCGGAAAAACAAACGCTCGTAGACATGGAGTATTCTCCTAAGACCAAGATAGTTGTATATACACGAGTGTAGCTAGCCATCGACCAAGTCATGTGACTATACCCTTGAGTTACTCGTCTTTTCCCTCGACCCTAGATCTATTATCGTAACCTCTAATCATTTAAAACTTGAGAATGATTAGAACCATTCCCTTGATCGTACCCCACCTAGGAGACTATATTCTCTCTAGAAACCATGTCTCATGAGTCTCTAATTATTTTTATCTTGATTTACTTAACCCTTATTCTTTTTATTTTTCGTACGTTAATTAGCAACTCTCACTCATTACCCAAACCTTACTACGACCATTGATCGTAACCATATTTTTTTTCTCTCCATTGAATTACTTCACTCATTGAGGATTTTTTTTCTTGAACTCCTTCGTGGTTCATGCAAAACTTGTTTCTTATATGATTCCCTTGTGTGAAGATGGAAATTTGATCTTGACACACTTCAGTTATACGGAGCTAGATTAGAAAATCCGTAGAGAAAATTAATGGTATAGTTGGTTAAGATAATTATGCGATTACGAGGTATAAGATTGGACATAAGTAGAAATATGCGGTAAATCCTAATAAATGAAGTGAGGAATGTGATATTGTGTTTTTGATAAAATGATATGACCAAAGGTAAATAGACTACTCGATTGACAAAATTAGGGTTCGAGGTAATCAAATATTGAGTGTAAAATTTTCTAAAAGTTTTGGTGGTTTAAGATCCAAATTTATATGTTAAATTGATGGATGCAAATTCTTGATAAAGTCGACAATGTTGACTTTGCCTTCGATAAAATATAATGTTATGATGATATTAGTTTTCAAGGATAACCAATTATTTAAGAAAGAAATTTTTACATTTTTGATGTATTAAGCATTAAGTTTCTAAGATGATTATGGATATGAATTTCATGATGAGTGATGTTTTCGACTAAATTAGTGAAGAGGAAAAAAAAGTATATCTATATCTATATAGAAATGTTGGAAGAAGAAGATTAGGGAATTATTTAGGTTAAACCCATGGGACTTATTGAATTTCTATGATGAGATATCAAATTTAAAGGTATATGTTTTGGAGTCAAAATTTTTGCGAGTTAAACTTCGAGGTGAATTATCAAAGTGAATAAAGAAGAAAAGAAATCTGATGGAATATAAATTTGAGGACAAATCAAATTGTGAAGAGTTATTATTGCTAAAATAATATGGACGATTCAAACACAAATCAAAACCTTGAGTTATTGATCCTAAATTTGAGATAGAGAAGTGATCAACTATTTTAATGATTACGCATTTTTAGTTGGATGGTTGTATTGATCGGATTCGATACTGATGGGTTGTCACAAAATATCTTCTAAACTATATCCGTGAATTTATTTTCCCAGTTATCTAAATTTGCGATTATTCAAAATTGATTGTTTTTCGTTGTATGCCTTTTCTTCTCCTCGCAGAATAATTTGATCGTGAGTTCCTATCGATAAACTCTTCCTATCTTTCCAATCCTACCTATCCTAGTTATTCCTAAATTTTGAGAACGAAATTCTTGTAAGTTGGTTAGGATGTAAACCCCCCAAAATTTTACTATAATTTTTTAACTAATTTATTTTGGTATCGATTTTTATTTTTTTGTATTTAAATATCGGGTGCGAATACGTATATGCGAGGTATTATATTTTTATAAAGGTTTTATTATAAGATTTTCTTCATATCGAAAATAAGTATATTTTTCCAAATAAGTATAAAGGATTTTTTTTAATGCGTCGTGATTGCCAAAATTTTATTATATTATATTTTATTTGTTAAAAAAAAACTATTTTATTTGTTGTAAAAGTATATGTGATAATTTAGGAAATAATATTTTGTAAATAATATGTTCTATTCACATGCGAGGTACGTGAAAATAAATTCATGTATATTTTTATTTTGAAAACTAATTGTAATTATTTTATTTATTTGCAAAAAGGTATTTCAAATATTTTAATATTTATTATGATTTTTGAAATTAATTTTTATTATTTATAAAATGATATTTTAAAATTTGTTTGATTTAGTGTTTAATTAATTATGGTGATTTAAATTTGGAATTGATTTTATTTTAAATAGTTTTAAAGATGGGATTATCTAGATTTAAATTGGATTAGGATTTGACTGAATCGGTTTTAAATCGATTTAAATTAAATGGTGAATTATCTAATGGGGATTTAATTTTTCCTACTCCTTATCTAACTAGGAGTCTCCACCTCCTATATAAGGAAAGGCACATTGTTCTTTTTCCCATAAAATTTGATAACCCAATTTTCTCTACCACAAATGTGCGTGCACCGTGTCGATGTCCAAATTCATCCGAGTCAGCCGTGACGGTCACGGGTCTGACCCCGGGTGTCTTTCCACTAGATATCTACTACAAGTTACAAACATCCTCGTCATGTCCAACACCCCGGACATGATTCTACCTGAAGTTTCTCCGTGTCACGCAGGACAAACCACTCGACCCCTCCAATGTCGTGTCAAACAGCCCTCGACATGACGACACGAAACCCTAACCCTAGTCCTAATTCTGGCCTAAGCTCCTTCCTGGCCAACCGATTCCCGGCCGTCCTCCTGCAGCAACCACCTCCGGCTCCTTCCTGGACCAACTCAACAACACGCACCACCGCGAGCACCACCACTCGTAAAAATAGATGACACCTCCGCCATAGCCTCACCACGGCCATCCCTCGCCTCCTGGCAGTCATCCACCACGGCGACATCCTCCCGCCAACCCGAGCCGAGCCAACCATGCCGCCGATGACCCACAAAATCCCCATCACCATCATCATCATAACCGCCATCATCACCACCCCAGATCCCCGCAGCTGCGCTCACGGTCATACCTGCGGCTGCCCCAAGAAAACCCACCACCGTTACTACCAGACTCCGGCCACGGTCACCTTCCCCATTATCACCCAAAAAAGGGAAAAAAAAAATATATCAACGTACAACCTCACCTCCGTCGAGGACTTCCCAGCCATCGCCTCTTTTTTACTCCACCGTCGGAGCAGCCCACATCTGTCGCGCGCCCGCCTCCTTTGAGGAGCTCCTCCATGACCACCAGTTCCCAACACCAGAACACCACCGCCTCCACCACAATTCATCACCACCACCCACCGAGCCCTAACTCCGTAACTCAACTACCGGCCCTTGTACCACCGCACTCGGATCTGTCAACTCTGTCGGACCTTGACAGATCTGGGGAAATGAGCCAGTGCCACGCTCACCGTCCTCCGTCAGCGCTCGCCGGCCTTCATCATCGCAACCCCCCAGATTTGTGCCTCCGCTCGACCACGTCATGTCAACCCCAGCGTCGGCGGCCGCATGAGCCGTTGAGTCTCCCTCCTCTCTCCCTCGATCTCTCTTTCTCTTCCCCCTCTGATTTTTCTCACCTTCACTCTCTCTCTCTCTCATAATCTCTTCTCCCAATACTTTTCAACATTTTCTATGCTACACTCTCTTGAGAGAGCAGCATTGATTGTTATTACTATTATTATTTGTTAACTATTATTATTATGATAACTAGTACTATTATTATGATTAAATAAATAGTATTATTATTTATTATTATCATTACTATTTACAAATTATATTTTTGTGATTAATATTTACATTAATATTTTTTAAACTATTTAATAAACAAAATAAGTTATTGGGGGCTTTATCCTATATGCAAAGCCTAATGATACTACTATATTTGTATTATTTTTTTTAAGTTTTGATCTAAAATACTATTTTAGTATTTTTTTTACCTAATTAAATTTTGTTGTGTTTTGAACTAAAATGATTTTTTTCCAAAATATTACCTATAAATGTTTTGACTTATAAAGTGTAGCTTCCAAAGTATAAAATAAATTCTAAAATATTTTCAAATATTTATCTAAAAGTATTTTAAGTAATAAATATAGTTTTTACCTAGAAAACCTATTTTTGATAAACTTAGGGTTTTTCCTAAAATGATTTTTTTATATTTTTTAAGTTTTTATTTAAAAATTATTTTACTAGCAAATATAGTTATTCAAGTAATGTAAAATATTTACTAAAATTGTACAAGTATTTACTCTCCGCAAATTCCCTCTTGTTATCGTCGCTAATCATGACTAATCATGTGTTTCTATCTTCTCGCGAATTTGAACCCTTCCACATCGACCATGGCTATTGGACAAATCAGGACTTATCAGATTATCGCACCACACCAGGCCATACCAGGTAAGATACCTTGCGATATTTTCTGCTTATATTTAGTCTGCATCTTTATTTTAGTTATTGTATATTTACTGTCTGTTTATTTTCAGTTTATCCAGTTGCATCTTTGTTTACTGTTCATGATTTACTAATTGTGCTTTCAATTATACATAATGCAAATGCTAGTCATATTTTCCTTCTTGCCTTTCAAATTTCATATAGACCTAGAGTTAAGGGACTACCATTTGTTAGTGTATTATTATAAACTTTGTCACGACTGTGCCATGAGATATGTGTGAGTTATGAGTAGCATATAGAGGTACTTACGTGATGGCTGATCACTTGTGCGCATGCGTTAGGTCTAAATGCTAATAGAGGCATGTTAGGAGACTTGAAAGTTAGTAGAGGTACATAGTCATGGATACGACTTAGATAGGTGCATAGGATGGGGAGAACATTTCCTTATCGTATGGGCCACTATTGTAGTTTTTCTTTTAGTAACCCGGAAGCTCCGCTGAAGATACGGTGTGAGATTACCCTTTCAGGTTGGCCACTGACGTTATTGGAACGTTATGCGCTTGGCCCCTGGTGCCCAAGTGGGGACTATGTCGGATCCCATTTATAGCTAGAAGTTCCCATGCGATTGAATATTTGTTCTTAACTGCATGAACACAGCAGAATGGTTAAGGTAACCTTAGTTTATGTCATGTCGCACTCTGTTCTAGTCATGGAATGGGGCAGTGTCACATCACAGAATAGTGTGCTATCCTTTTCCTTATTTGATTGTAGGAATAGTCTACTATTTCGATGATGGAATATTGGGTCTTGTTATGATATTGGACTATTTTACTTTTACTTGTGACTTGTGACATATTTTATATTCAGTTCTTATGGCATGTTAATATGTATCTTGTTATGTCCATCTGAGGATCTGGTGATTCCTCTAGGTGTGTGTGTTTTTGTGACTTTCTGTAGGTGTTCTAGCCAAGGCCGTGATATTCTCTATTCCTTCGAAAATGACTTTCTCTTGGATCGTCCTTGCTACTCTTGATAAATCTTTTTATTGTCAATGTATTACTTCTCATTTAAAATAGTTGGTAGTGGATTTGCCTCCGCCCAACGACTTGTACAAATGACAATTCAAGTTGATTTTATGATATCATTATTCTTTTATTTTGTGGATGAGAATAGTTGTCATGGTTATACTGTATTTTACAGCTTATGAATATTTATTATATGGCTGGCATGTCTACGTACATTGTCCTACGTATTTTGGGACTGGTGTTACATACTCGATTTAAAAAACACTTAAAATTTTAAATCTATTTAGAGATAAATCTCTCAATTTTGTTCATTTCAAAATAAATCTGTATCTAATAGTCACGAGAGAAACTTAATGTCACAGCAAGTTCCTCTTAGGACTGTCAAAAATTTTGATAGTCCTAACCATTCCTAGGACCTAACTTGATGATACAACAATATGATATGAAATATGATACGACAATATGATACACAATATGATACGACAATATGATATGCAATATGATACGGCAAAAATGATACACAATATGATATGCCAAAAATTGTCACGTCCCAGTCCCAAAGTACGCGGGACTAAGCCACGTTGCATGGCCAGCTACGTATTCAACCATACTCTAGTCCGAATCAAATATGTATAAGCTGTTTTAAAATGGTGTAAC
>JANAVB010042618.1:33362011-33369511 GCA_029216955.1 Iris pallida
TGTAATATATATATACATTATACCATATACATCAACCTATATATGTATACATGTATATGGTGTATTGTATATATGTATGTATGTAATATATATATATATATATATATATATATATATATATATATATATATATATGTGTGTGTGTGTGTGTGTGTGTGTGTGTGTGTGTGAGATATATATAGAGGGAGTTAGAGGAGAGAATGAGGGAATGAGAGGGTGAGAGAGGGAATAGAAAGGAAGAATTAGCAACAGCAGCAGCTTATGGGGGGAGGGAATGTGAGCTGCTGCCCCCCCCCCCCCCAAACTCAACAGCAGCAACAGCAGTAACACCAGCAACAGTTGCAGCAAGCTTAGCAGCAGCAATAGCAGCACTTAGCAGCAGCAGTAGCACCAAAAGCCCCCCCTTAAACCCATATATATATATATATATATATATATATATATATATATATATATACCCACTTATATACCTATATATATACACTTATATACCCCCTAAATAACCCCCCCAACTAGTCCCATGAGTGAATGTGAGAAGTGAGTTTTTGAATGAGTGTGAGTGGAATTAGGAAATTGTAGGATAGTGGGTGAGAAGGGAATTTTGAGTTTCGAGTGTCGGAACGCGTCCAAATTGACATGTGACTTAGATATGTGAATTAGATTTTGTGGGTAGGCTTCCGAATTGAAATTGGGGTTTCGTGTGGGATTTGGAGGATGGTATCACACGATATCATTGAGTATCTCGCGATACTCAAGATAATCGGTAAATCGACAACATATACCGTAAGATGGACTGGATGTCCACTTTACCTAGGAAGCTGGGTAGGTAATGATAGTGTAGGCTAGTATCCTACTACCCTAGGAAGTCGGGAGTGACACTCCTAAGGTAAAGCTACTTGGCCTTAGTACTAGAGTAGAAGGGTAAATGGGATAAATAGGGATAATACACATTACTCAACATATGAGTTTATTACTTTAAGATATAGCTAAAATTAGGTTATTATGGTTGGTAATGGTTAGGAATAGTGGACTTGGACTAGCTTTGACCTTGGTTGACCACGGTTGACTATTTTGACCAAAAGTCAACCGAAAGTCAACCAAAGCCTAAAATTGACTAGAACTTGACCAAACTTGACCAAACTTGACCAGTTGACCCAAAGTCAACTGTTAATCAACGTTAGCCAAGTTTGAGCTAGAGTTGACCTAGGTTTGGCCAGAGTTGACCAGTTGACCAAAAGTCAATTGTAAGTCAACCGTTGACTTAAATCGGCCTAGTTTAATTCCGTTTGACTTGCATTGACCCAGTTTGACCTGGTTAGGCCTAATATGACTTAGATTGACCCTGTATAATCTAGTTTAATCTTGTTTGACCTAGATTGACTTAGTTTGACGTGTCTTGACCTAGTTTGACTCAGTATGACTTAATTTCACTTCCAAACCAATATATTGATACAGTATTCCATCTATAGGTCCTCGAGGCACTGTTCTTGGACTCAGTCGATCTATCCATCATATTACAGGCGAGTACATTCTCTGACACTTTTCCAATTTACGATGATTGTTATAATTTATGTAATTAGTGTATATATGCTTGTTCTCGACACATTGGTCACACGGATTGGTATTCATGGATCCCGACATGAGATGTTATTCCTCGTTATCTTGGTATATCTTGTGCAAGCCCCCTTATAGTTCTTGTGCAGTATATGGACACCGATTCTCGAGGAGACTTGCTCCCTTCTCGTAGAATTCCGTGTCGTAATGTGTCTTGCTTGGATCCCCTCTACCAGTCGGGGACGGGGAGTATTAGTATAGATATGTGGTCAAAGCCTATTGTGCACCCATTGTGCACCTATTGATTGTGAGTGTTGATCATACACCCCGCGTATGATTAGCCAGGCCTGTTACTATTGTGCAAGTTCCCAAGCCGGCCACATATTGTAGCTAGTACTCACACACCTAGATAGATGATTCTTGATTCTTGTACATGCCATGATCAGTTTTACTTGCCTTGTTCTAGCTCTAGATTTACATCTTACCTTGCCATGATACTCACATGTACATTCCATGATTTTCTTGTATATACTCTCTATTTACATTCTTATAGCTTTTGTCATATCTTGTGAACTGTTGTTAGTTGATTGTACTCGTTCCATCATGACTGTATATGTTGACAAAATATTACAGATGCTGATGAGGAGGATTACAGTACCTACTACGGTCTGGATGACGTAGTGGGCTTAGACTTGGAGACCTTGGTCCAGCAGGGCTTAGCTCCGCCTGACGAGACTTTACCTATTGCTTAGTTAGAGTTATTTGGACTGGACCTTGTCTCCAGCTTGCTACTTATGCTTATGTTATTATATTTTGGGATTGTATAACTATATTACTTTGTGTCTCTCTCTCGTTGTTGAGCTGGATTTTGGACTTGTGATTATATCTATCTAGTCTTCGTGCGATGATTTCTTCCTTCTAGATTGTGATTGAGTTTATTAGTATTTCATATTATATACCTCTGTACGGAGATGACAGGTTATTATATACTGTTTGTTGGCTAGTAGACCTATAGCGTTCTACGCCGTTTTTACGGTGTAGGCTAGGCGTTGTCACGCACTTGTGCCCCTACCTAGGGTGCGGGTCGTGACACGTTTTTAGTGGTGGCCCATGCAGGTCGAAAGTCGCAATTAGTGCGATGTCGTAGTGGCGCTCGACTTAGAGTGTTGTTACGAGCCTGCGGTACGTATCTAGGATAGGCTATAGGCTAAGTTACTCAATCACAAAATAGGAAAACTTTTACTTGTTGATCTTTTAACTGTCCTTCTTGATATTGATTTTTGCATTCTAATTGTTCTCCTTGATATAATATTTTATGTGCCATATTGATGTCCTTCTTTTATTCTATCTTCAGGATGGTGCAGACCAGGTCCCAGCATCCTGAGTCCGCGGACGCGGAGAGGTCTGCTATGACTCGCGGACCTGATCCAGATACTCCTATTGCAGTCGGGATGTCGGCAGCAGCTCTTGGGGGCACTCCTTCGCCAGTTACGAGGGCTGACCCTAGGGTTGCTACGACTATTTCGGCCGCAGTACCAGTGGTTGATATGGGCGCTCTTCCTCCTCCTGCTCAGCGGATTCCTCCGCCAGTTGCAGACGTACTTCCACCTCCACCTCCTCTGCCTACAGATATTGGGCAGATGCTTACTTTCTTCCAGCAGATGATGGAGACTCAGAGAGCCCAGGCCGAGGCTCAACAGAGGCAGACAGACGCGATGCGTCAGGGCATAGAGGATGTCCATCAGTTGGACCTTGCAGCCGTGGAGCAGAGGGCTCCACATCACGGGACGCGTACGAGGTACGGAGATATCCAGAACATCAAAAAGCTCGGGCCCCGTGACTTTAGCGGGACCGAGGGTGTGGTCTATGCAGATGATTGGCTCGAGGATATCGAGCGGCAGATGAGGGCCTCCCGCCTCGCAGACGACCTGAAGGTCGAGGCGGTAGGTTTACAGTTGCTAGACATTGCACGCACCTGGTTCAGGAACGAGCCAGCCCTAGCTGGAGAGGGCCATACTTGGGCAGAGTTCAAGCTTCTCTTCAAGGAGAAGTTCTTTTCTCCTACAGACAAGATCGATCTGGTGCGACAGTTCCAGGATCTGCAGCAGGGCAGTTTATCTGTGGAGGAGTACGCCGCAGAGTTCGGTCGTCTGAGCCGATACGCGGAGTACATGGTTCGAGACCCGAAGATCAGGGCGAGCCGATTCAGGGAGCGGCTGACCTGGGATATCAAGATCCTCATTCCCTCCTTTTATGAGACTTATACCCAGATCTATGCGGAGGCCCGCAAGGTAGAGCGGGAGTGGGGCTTGAAGCCCAAGAGGGAGCGTGATCTTTTTTCGGGGGCTACTAGCAGCGCGGGGGCTGCTAAGCGCCCTCAGCTTCAGCATCGTTCTTTCCAGCATCACCAGTCGCAGGTTCAGGCTAGAGCACCGGTCCAGCAGGTGCAGCACACTCAGCCGAGGCAGGCACAGCACGGGGCTCCTTGCCATTTCTACAAGAAGCCTGGTCACGTCTGGGAGGTTTGCCGGAAGAGGCTAGGAGTGTGTCTCTTTTGCGGCGGTGCGGGCCATCAGTTGAGGGAGTGTCCAGTGAACCCTCGTGTTACTGGTACAGCTCAGAGGGCGCCAGCGAGAGTACCTGCAGTACAGCCGAGGGGTCCACTTCCAATCCAGCAGCAGCGGTTTGTACAGCACCACCAGCAGCGGGGTGTTCAGGGCAGGGCTTTTGCTTTTGCAGCCGAGGAGATCGAGCCAGTCGCAGATATTGTTGCAGGTTCAGTTCTTCTTGATTCTTTTCCTGCCTTAGTATTGTTTGATTCAGGTGCTACGCACAGTTTTGTGTCAGTTTCTTTTGCACTTAGATACAACATTATTGCTGAATATCTGGTAGGACTTGCAAGATTATGACCGGGGGAGGTATTATCCTGGTTAATAATATTTGCAAGGGGCGGAGAGTCACTCTGGGAGGCCGAGATTTGAGCGCGTGCTTGCTCGTAATGCCACTTTCGAGGTACGATGTGGTACTCGGGATGGACTGGTTGAGCAGGCAACATGCTAGCATAGATTGTAGAGCAGGCAAAGTGTTGTTTAGTCCGCCAGGAGAGCCAGAGTTTCAGTTTATTAGAGGAGCAGCGGAGCCGGGAGATAGATTCTGTAGAGCCTTGTTGGCGGGGCAGGAGTTGCCGCATCCATTTATTGCAGATTTCTTGGATGTCTTTTCCGAGGAATTGTCGGAGATGTCGCCGGACAGAGATGTTGAGTTCATGATAGACTTGATGCCGGGCGCTGAGCCTATTTCTCAGCATGTCTATCGGATCAACAACAGCGAGTTGGCGGAGCTGAAGAAGCAAGTCGACGAGCTGCAGGACAAGGGCTTTATTAGATCCAGTTCTTCGCCTTGGGGCGCGCCAGGCTTGTTTGTCCCGAAGAAGGACGGTACGATACGGATGTGTATCGACTACCGAGCGCTCAACAACCTCACTATCAAGAATAGGTATCCTTTGCCCAGGATTGATGACTTGTTTGATCAATTGAGCGGCGCGAGAGTGTTCTCGAAGATAGACTTGCGATCGGGGTACCATCAGCTGAGAGTGAAGGGGGATGACATTCCGAAGACTACTTTTCGTACCCGCTATGGCCAGTATGAGTTTACCGTCATGCCGTTTGGGTTGACTAATGCCCCGGCGGTATTCATGAACTTGATGAATAAGGTATTCCATCCATACCTTGACAAGTTCGTGGTGGTCTTCATTGATGACATTCTCATCTATCCAAAGATGCCTGAGGAGTACGAGGAGCATCTGCGGGTAGTGCTGGAGACTCTGAAGAGGGAGCAGCTGTATGAGAAGCTATCGAAGTGTGAGTTTTTCTTGGATCGAGTGGAGTTCCTGGGCCATGTTGTATCCGATGATGGAATTTCAGTGGATCAGAGGAAGATTGCGGCGGTAGAGTCTTGGTCGACACCCAGTTCAGTTGCCGAGATTCGGAGCTTTCTGGGTTTGGCAGGCTACTATAGGAAGTTCGTACAGGACTTCTCTCGAATAGTAGAGCCAATGACTAGACTCACCAGGAAGGACGTGGAGTTCGTCTGGACTGATGAGTGTCAGGCTGCTTTCGAGGAGCTGAAGACGAGGTTGACGTCGGCTCCTATTTTGACGTTGCCATCTGGGTCCGGAGGATTCACGATCTACAGTGATGCTTCGGGGAAGGGTCTGGGTTGCATTCTTCAGCAGCATGGGAAGGTAATTGCTTATGCATCTAGGCAGTTACGACCACATGAGAAGAACTACCCGACTCATGATTTGGAGTTGACAGCGGTCATATTTTCCTTGAAGCTGTAGAAACACTATTTGTACGGAGAGCGTGTGGAGATCTTTACGGACCACAAGAGCTTGAAGTACGTATTTACCCAGAAAGAGCTGAATATGAGGCAGAGGCGATGGTTAGAGCTGATGAAGGATTTTGATATATCCTTACAGTACCATCCGGGGAAGGCCAACGTGGTTGCAGATGCTTTGAGCAGGTATCCCGTGGCCATGTGTTTGGCGATGGATCGTCACCTTCTGGCAGATCTGGAGAGTTTGGACATTGAGGTGATAGTTCCTGGGTTTGAGGAGTAGATGTGGGGTCTTCAGGTGCAGTCAGAGCTGATAGACAGAGTCAAAGTAGCTTAGTTTGAGGATGAGGCTCTGAGGGTCATCAGAGAGCAGGTCCGGGCAGGACTGTTGGATGAGTTCTCTATAGCGGGAGATGGGTTGTTGAGGCATGGTACCAGATTGTGCGTGCTGAACGGAGGACTTCGGGAGGAGGTTCTTCAGGAGGCGCATCGTTCTCAGTACTCTATGCATCCTGGGGCCAACAAGATGTATAGAGACTTGAGACAGCATGTTTGGTGGTATGGCATGAAATGCGAGGTGGCTCAGTTTGTTTCTAGATGCTTGGTGTGCCAGCAGGTAAAAGCTGGGAGGCAGAGACCAGGTGGATTGCTCCAGCCACTACCCATTCCTGAGTGGAAGTGGGAGCATATCACTATGGACTTTGTGTCTGGACTTCCGCGTTCTCCAGGAGAGAAGGATGCGATTTGGGTCATTGTTGATCGATTGACCAAATCGGCCCACTTTTTGCCTTTCAAGGTGGGTTTGTCTACGGAGAGGCTGGCCGAGATGTACGAGCGGCAGATAGTCCGGTTGCACGGGGTTCCAGTGAGTATAGTCTCGGATCGGGACAGCCGATTCACTTCCCACTTCTTGAGGAGTTTACAGCTTAGCTTGGGCACATCGC
Organism: Iris pallida; assembly: GCA_029216955.1. Classification (NCBI taxonomy): domain Eukaryota; kingdom Viridiplantae; phylum Streptophyta; class Magnoliopsida; order Asparagales; family Iridaceae; genus Iris; species Iris pallida. The sequence goes on from JANAVB010042618.1 coordinate 33,368,848, forward strand.
TCAAGTTCAGTACCGCATACCACCCCCAGATAGACGGGCAGTCGGAGAGGACGATTCAGACCCTCGAGGATATGCTTCGTACCTATGTCTTGGACTTCGGGGGATCTTGGGAGGACCACCTTCACTTGGTAGAGTTTGCTTACAACAACAGCTACCAAGCCAGTATAGAGATGTCACCTTTCGAGGCTCTATACGGACGGAGGTGCCGTACTCCCTTGTCTTGGGATGATGTCGGCGAAAGGGTTTTGCTTGGCCCTGAGATGGTAGTGGATGCTGCAGAGAAGGTCAGGATTATCAGAGATAGACTTCGGGTGGCGCAGGACAGGAAGCGGCATTGGACCGATAGCTACCGGAGCCCGTTGGAGTTTGAGGTATAGTTTAGATTTTCTAGTATTTGAGTCTGATTGTGTTTGTTTTAGATCAAGCTTTAAGTCTTGTATTTTTGTTCTAGGTTGGTGATCTTGTATTTCTGCGGATTTCTCCGACGCGTGGCACGATTCGTTTTGGTGGAGGCGGAAAGCTTAGTCCACGATACATCGGACCTTTCCGTATCTTGGACAGGGTCGGTGCAGTGGCTTACCGACTGGAGTTACCGTCCGTACTAGAGGGAGTGCACAACGTGTTCCACGTGTCGCAGCTGAGACGGTATATGGCAGATCCCAGT